>JBBPLW010000003.1:0-360464 GCA_038089995.1 Tylopilus balloui | reverse complement strand
GTACGATTTGATGAATGATACCAGACCCAGGCTTCCAGAACTCGATTCCATATTTGCGAGCAGCACTTTCAAGGAAATCGAAAACTTCTTTGTTAGAAACAATAGACCGCTATGTTGATACGTGAGTGATGCTGCCTCATAGAGAAACAGCGCTCACCCGAAGATCTGAGGATGCACCGTCGACCGCTTGAATGAGATGATCACAGTGAATACTCGTGGGCACGGCGCATTGAGAGAGACCAGCGCTCATGAATTGCAATCTGAGGCTGTGTAAACTTGCAGAAGAGCTCTCGCGCGCAGCGGGACTCACAATGCCATTCTAGTTTTGCTTGAGTAAATCGATGACAAAAATCAGTGAAGGACGACTCAACTGTGCCGATGCATCCTGCATTGCGACGCGTTGTGGGCTGAGCTGCAGGTAGGTCTCACCCCTAATCTTTCCACCGCGAGACAAACTTTTTTCTGGGTCGGCTAGGTGACTATATAAGATCTTCTCTGCTAGTGTCAACGGCCTGTTGTTGAGCAGTTTTCGTACACGCTCTAGCTTTTGAAGTAGTTCGGCATAAGGTGGTGTGATGGAAGAGCAGTCCTTCTCGACGGTCGGAGTATGCGTTGCAAAGTAGCGTTTCAACAAAACGCGTCTTGAATGGCTGGAGCCTCGTTGGAAGACCAGCATCGTCGCTGCCATCTACCACTGGATCGTTCAAGGAGCGAACGATAAGTTGAAATGCAGACCTGCCTCATTTGGTATCAACGCTAGCGAACGCCTAGTCTATCTATTCCGCGAGTACGTCTACGGTGTGGTTATCACCAGAGGGGTTCTACTGGGGCATCTCTCCACCCCGTCGCTCTTTCTTCCCAGTAGCCACCTTTATATCCCCAATCGTTGCCAACCTGCATAAACCAGCGAGGGGTTCGGTCTGCGCCGCGCCTCCGTCTGTCTCTTTGTAATTCCTCCAAACGCGTTTTCTGTGCCTCGGCTTCGTCAATGTCTCCTTCCTCAAGCGCCCGCACATCTGGGCGAAATCTCGAGTCGGTGGGCGGGAACTTTCCCTCCATATCACTCGTAATCTCATTCAAAGTGATCCCGAATGCGCTGAACCCGTAGCATTCCGTCGTTTCTTTCGGAAAGGGCGTGATACGCCAAAGCACGCGAAGGTGCGATGAATCAAGGGCGAGCATGATCTGGTCGTCCCACTTGCCCTCGATGCGTGCGCACACGTCCCCAGACCTTGACAGAACGACACCAGCAACTTCATTGGAAGCGCCCCAGTAGCCTGTTTGCTTGAAATCGACGACACAGCTGGTTCCACTGACCGTGTTCTTGATCGTCATTTTTCCGCAGTGCTCAAGGTACTTGGTTCCCATCATCAGATTTCGCACGAAAGAGGATGGTTTGTTCCTGCACGATTAAATCAACATCATGGACGGTGCAAATAGTTTCTTTTACCATTCATATCGATCATTCCCTATGTTAAGCTGTGTTGTGCCTAAAGGGATAATTTCTAAGCTTTTGCCTACAAGAGATGTGAGCTTACTCGCGTGCACGCTTCGCATGGGTGTGAGATACTGCAATCACTAACCCCAAAACTTGGTCTTTCCAGCAGACGTGCCATGGAGTTCCCATCCATCTCCCTCGGCATGATAAGCAATGACGACCGGATTGTGCGAAACCTTTTCCGCAATAAATTTCATGCGAATATCTTCGAACGTTTCTGCAAGCATCGGGTTGCTGACAAGAACTTGAACACGACTTCCAGTGCATAACAGGTACCACTTACAACCCCTTCCTTCCGGAGCGATGCCTCGTGTGCGCATAGCTAGATATCGCAAACGCCGCAACATAACACATACGTTCAACTGGCTCATTAGCTTCAGCTGCCTGTTGTAACAGTCCGTGATACTCCAGCTCTTCAGCTGTTCGTTGCAAGAGAGTCAAAGGCTCGTTGAAAGACACAGGGAATGCTATGGTTGATAAATCCTAGAGACCAGGATTACAATTATAATCACGGAGTGAGGTAATAAAAGCATACCTTGCCAACGTTTTTCTTCAGCATAGCGAACAAGCTACCTTCGTCGCCTATGGGCCCCGAAGGAAGGCGAGTTCTCCTGGCAACTTGACGCAAAGGTAAAGAAGAATCATTATTTCGATTAGTTTTCAGTGGGATCTGGTCCCCCTCTTCGCTCGATGCAGTTCCACAGTCATCTAGGCTCGAATTCCCGGATTGTAATGCAAGCCGTGCTTTCTGTTCTTCAGGCGTTGGATCTTCGAGCAAAAACTCTTCTCCGAAACCATCTTCTGCATCGAACCATTCGACAGGTGCGCTGTCACTCAAATCCGTCATGGACGATATCCTATTTGACTGACGGCTCAACGAAGCAGAGAAGCCAGATACAGACAGAAGATCATTGGTATTTCCCTCAGCAGTCTCCGGTAGCGGAGATCTGTGCATCGCCGGTGGCAATGTATCGTTGTGCACTGCACAGAACGAGCTTAACAGAGCAGCATGCTGGGACTTGAGGGACTCGAGCGCGATTTGAGCACGCTGGATGTGAATGTTGACACTTGTATCTGGACTGGGGCGAATCCAAGTGCCCTCTTCATGCGTGAGATGGGAGCTAGCTGTGAAAGAGCGATGGTTGAGCGTTCGAACATTGTCGATGCCCACCGAAACGTACACTTTTTGAACTTTGTGAAAACAGACCCCACATTGTTGGATTTCTCCTTGTCCGACCTGGACTTGGGAGAGGTGACCTTCTTGGACTGGTCCTCGGTCAGAAGTTCTGTGATAGCACTTTCCAACTCAGCGATGATCTGCGAGTGGTGAAGATGTATGCAAGTGAAAAAAAGGAGTGTACGAACCGACCCCATGTGTTCGGCAATGATACTCGATTTGTTCCGCTGAGAATGGGTCAGCCTGGGAGCTGATTTGCTCGCGCTTGACCGGCGGCCATCTGTAGAGACGAATTTCCTAGTTGAGATTGTTCACACCGGACGACAGATGACCGGTAGGATCTGCTTGCCTGAAGGCAGAAATCCAGGTATTGAAGTCCTGGGAAGTCAGACATTTGATGTGAAAGGTGGCGGTACTTGAATCGAGATGGATGTCCTTGCGGCCCACGACGGTGGAGAGGGCGGCATGGGGGAGGAATATGCGGTCACGGATGGGGCTTTTTGGGTCTAATGAGTAGGACAATGTGCCTGACTGGTGGAGGACGAAATAGCGACGGGCGAACCCTGGAGACTAGATGGGTGTGACATTGGCGTGCGGGGAGTGGAGGACCGCACCCTGCATCTTTCTGCGCCTCTTTTTGAGGAGCCATCCTTGGCAAAGGACGACCTGGTCCGGGCTGGGGTGGGCCATCGGTACAGTCAGTGTTAGCGTGTGGTACGTGCGGCGATGGACGACATTAATATTGGACGAGCGTGCACCCAGCGGTGACAAAGCAGGCCTGTCATGCCAGCGCTGATACGGCTCGATAACGTCTCACGCCGATTATATAGTCTCGCCCGCCCATCTCCATTGTCCCATCTTCTCCCCTCACAATGCCTGCTCCAACGTACGTCCTCTCTCCCCCACCCCCCCCCCCCCTCTCTCCCCCTGACCGCCCTTCGTTCCAGCGGCGATATCGGCCTTATCGGCCTGGCCGTCATGGTTCGTCTCTCTCGTCCCTTTCTCTGATCGGCCCTCCCGATGTCTGCTGTAGGGTCAAAACCTGATCCTGAACATGAACGACAAAGGCTTCACCGTCGTCGCGTACAACCGCACGACCAGCAAAGTCGACGATTTCCTCGCCAACCAAGCCAAGGGTACGCCATCTCACACCATATTCGCTCCTCCCCCTTCATCATTCTCCTCCAAAGGTACCAACGTCCAGGGCGCTCACTCCGTTCAGGAGCTCGTCGCCAAGCTCAAGCGTCCCCGCAAGATTATCCTCCTCGTCAAGGCTGGTCCTGCAGTCGACAGCTTCATATCCCAGCTCGAGCCTTACCTCGAAAAGGGTGACATCATCATAGATGGTGGAAACTCACATTACCCAGATTCCATTCGCAGAACCACGGAACTCGAGGCAAAGGGCCTCTTGTTCGTTGGCTCAGGTGTCTCCGGCGGTGAGGAGGGTGCCCGTCATGGCCCTTCCCTCATGCCCGGTGGGTCTCCCGATGCATGGCCCGCCATCAAAGAAATATTCCAGGCTACTGCTGCCCAGGTCAATGGCGAGCCTTGCTGTGACTGGGTCGGTGAGACCGGCGCTGGCCACTATGTCAAGATGGTGCACAATGGTATATCATCCTTCTTCCCACTCTTTCTTGAAACTCACTTTCATTCACAGGTATCGAATACGGCGACATGCAACTGATCGCCGAAGCATATGACATCCTCAAGCGTGGCCTTGGCCTTCACGAGCGAGAGATTGCAGAAATATTCGATAAATGGAACAAGGGTGTCCTTGATTCCTTCCTCATCGAGATCACCGCAAATATCTTGAAGTTCAACGATGACGATGGCGTTCCCCTTGTCACAAAGATTTTGGACCAAGCCGGACAGAAAGGCACTGGCAAATGGACAGCCATCGCCGCTCTTGATGCTGGCACCGCTGGTATGCCGCACTATCCCATCAAAATACCGAATTCTCTATTGATGCGACTCTGCAGTTACCTTGATCGGCGAGGCTGTTTTCGCACGTTGCTTGTCCGCTATCAAGGATGAGCGCGTGCGTGCGAGCAAGGTCATTGCTGGTCCGCAGAAGGAGCCCTTCCGCGGCGACAAGCAACAGTTTATCGATGATCTGGAACAGGCTCTCTACGCATCCAAGATTATCTCATATACACAAGGTTTCATGCTGATGAGGGAGACTGCCAAGGAGGTTCGCGATATGCTACCTAGACAAGTGAATCTATTAATGAATGTCGCAGTTGAGTTGGAACTTGAACTATGCTGGCATTGCCCGCATGTGGCGTGGTGGTTGCATCATCAAGGTTTATCAACATATCGCATGCCCCCAACCCGATTAACTGACGCACACATAGAGTGTTTTCCTTGGCGATATCACCGCCGCATACGACAAGAATCCGCAACTCGAATCTCTCCTCTTCGACAACTTCTTTAACAAAGGTAGAGTACCCCGACTTCTTGCGTTTTCGATGCAATAACACAGCTTATCCACAGCTGTCCACAAAGCACAACCTGGCTGGAGACGTATCATTGCTCAGGCTGTTCTCTGGGGAATACCTACTCCTGCCTTCAGCACCGCTCTTGCCTTTTTCGATGGTTACAGGAGTGATATTGTTTCCGCTAACCTCATTCAGGCTCAGGTGGGTATTGCGTGTATGCGCGATGTAGTCGTTTAGTAACCCGTCGCACCATTTAAAGCGTGACTACTTTGGTGCACACACCTTCCGTGTCTTGCCCGGAAAAGAGAACGCGACACTCAAGAGAGGCGAAGACATTCGTGCGTTTCTAACAACTGACGACTTGGTTGTACTCACAATACTGTTTAGACGTCAACTGGACTGGTCGTGGCGGGAACGTGTCCGCCAGTACATACTCTGCCTGAACGTGATGTCCATGCTAACTGACATGTGCCTGTTGATTGTACATTACCAAAGCGCAATTGTAACCAGGCGGGCGTACGATACAGCTACTCTGTTGTGATGATAGAAATACGATGAAGCTTTCTTATCGGCGCGCAGCAAAGTCACCTTCAAGTTTCCAACTTGCAGTACTTGCAGCTGGTGTCTATGATTTACACATCGCAACGCTCTATTATTGGCCCCGACTTCCGGTAATCCAGATAGCCGATACTACTAACACCTCACTTATGCTACTTCTTCCATGTGCGGGATTTTCTGTTCCTTGCGCACGTCCTGTAAGCAGGAACATATTTCTGTTGCTTTCCGTACCATATCGGACAAATTAATACGTGCAAATGCAGCTCGAGGTGCGTAACGTTTCAGCCATACCAGCAACACAACCGGGTTGAAAACTAGTCCTATTGCATAGGTCCGGACGCAGGACACGCAACGTCCATCAGTTTTCCAATTCGTAGCGCGACATGTAGTCCCGAGCCCGAAATTCCGAGAGGGCATACCTTAGAACTCTATGCCTCCGAGCTTCGGCTGAGAGGCAATACGCCAATCGTTCAGCCCCACATGGTGGGTGGGGACGTACTATGCTGGAATGGAGAGGTACGCAAATTAATCGTGAACGATCGAACCCCGAATCCGGGTCGGTGCTGATCACGCTACATCCTTGCCGTCATTGACACAGGTATTCGAAGGCCTGGAGGTCGGAACCAATTGCACAACTCTTAATTCAGGTGGCTGAAGCACTGACGCACCCAAAGATAGATCCCACCGAAAACGACGGTCAGAAAGTCTTTCAACGCCTTCAGAGCGCAACGGATCCGCTCTCAATCTTAAAGATCATCGGAAACATCGAGGGACCGTAGGTTCTTTAACCCATCTCTGAGGGCATTCACTCACTCTTCACAATCAGATACGCGTTTGTGTTTTACCAGGTCTGCCGCATAGTTGGCCATCAGTTCTGTACCAGCTGATTCTTCGTAGGGGTCGTCAAAAACGTTGTATTTTGCACGCGATCCACTTGGTCGGCGATCATTGCTAATACACCGGCCTACTTCGAGGAATCCAATCTTCCTTCTTACATCGGTGTCGGCTGGCGAAGATGATGCGTATGAATTCGAGGAACTCTCTACCGACGGGATATTTATCCTCGATCTTGATAAACTTTGTAAGCCAGAAAATGTATGAAATTCTGACTCACAACCCTCAGAACCTAATGAAACAAAATCCATCACGTAGTTTGTGACCGACTTCCACAACAGCTTCGATGTCATACCCCGGGAAAGTGGTAGACAGACTCCTTTCGTATGTAAACGTCTTTCGAGACATTCTGCTCGACTTCTCACCGACAATAGGGTGTAATCAGCAAAATCGACCAATCATTACCACCTGATGACCTCCCAAAAATACAAAGCCTTGATGCCATTTCGCTCCCTACACCCCTTCTAGAGGCCGTGAAACAACTCGTTTCTCATCTGGATAGAAGTGTAATGCTGCGTGTAAGAAATATTCCACGAGCACTGGGTGACGCAGGCAATGCCAAGGTCGCTATCCTTTTTAGCGGAGGAATCGACTCCACAATGCTGGCCTTCCTAGCACACCGGTATGCAGGGACATATACAGACATTATGATGCCGCTAATGATTCTCCTGTGATAAGATACATCTCGCTGGACGAACCGATTGACCTGTTAAACGTGGCTTTTGAGAACCCACGAAAAATACAAGCGCAATTGCATGGCAACATTGGAGCACTGCCTAAAAAGAAGAGAAGACAGCATTTGAAGATGATGGAAGTTGGTTCCAATGGTGATGATGAAAAGGAGCTGTCATCCTACATGGTTCCAGACAGGGTAACTGGTCTTCAAGAAGTGGAGGAACTCAGAAGACTGTGTCCGAGGAGAATATGGAACTTAGTAAGCCTCACCACCGGCAGCTGGCTTGGTGGGTGTTGAAAACACTTGAAGGTTGAGATTGACGTTCCGTACGAGGTATAAGTAGTGAAAACTAGGAAGACGAGTTTCTTACGCTTATGTGAAATAGGACAGCAAAGCTGCTAGGCCAGCAGTTGAGGCAACAATGTATCCCAGCAAGACCGTTATGGACCTCGTGCGTACAAAATAGATTTTTCTGACTGCGTCATTGTCTCATGTTCAATGACAGAGTCTTGCTTTAGCGCTGTATTTTGCCTCACAGGGAATAGGACGCGTGCGCGACGATTCGACGTCGGAGTACAGACCATACGCGAGTTCCGCGAAAGTCCTGCTCAGTGGACTGGGATCGGACGAGTTGCTTGGTGGGTATGGCCGACATCGGAATGTTTTCACGACACGGGGATGGCAGGGCGTAATCGACGAGGCGCGTCCCACTGGCTCACCTTTTCTTGGCGTTCTGAACATCTTTTTGTTCCAGCTCCAACTCGAGCTCGATCGCATCCCCACACGCAATCTGGGGCGTGATGATCGGATTATATCTTCGCACGGCAAAGAAACAAGACATCCATTTCTTTCGCTTTCTGTTGTGTCATTCCTTGCAGGGCTACCGGTGCATCTAAAGCTAGACCCGCGGTTGGATGTCGGAATTGGAGACAAGATGTTGTTAAGACTCGCAGCGAGGGAGGTGGGGCTTGTGGAGGCGAGCATGAGAAAGAAACGAGCAATGCAATTTGGAAGCCATTCTGCACGAATGGGGGGTGGAGAGATGGATAGAAGTGGAGACCTAACGCTTACATCGGGTTGTGTAGGCTAAGACGTTGTTTGTTCCATGTTTGTTGAACCCTAATAGTAACCGAAACTGCACTTGCGTTTTCCCTCATGGCACTTCCGCAAGCTGCGACTCGTCTACTCGGTAGCTTGTCCTTTTGAACTGCAGCAATGAAGAAGCTCACGTCTCTCGCCTCTAGTGCCACTGGGCATTGCGTTTGCAGCCGTGCAAGCCAGTATCTATGATGTGCCTGGTGGTTACCGAGCAGTCATGTTTGACCGTTTCTCTGGTGTAAAGGACAAGGTATGCCCTGTTATTCTTCTCCAGCCAGGGATTAGGGGCAACATGTGACACTGTCAGGCCACGGGCGAGGGAACACACTTTTTAGTTCCCTGGTTGCAGAGGGCCATCCTGTACGACTGCCGTATCAAACCCAGGGTAAGCACCTAGCTGGCGTTCGTCGTTGACGTTATTGATGAGCCGCGACACCAGAATATCTCGACCACGACAGGCTCCAAGGACTTGCAAATGGTTTCTATAACACTGCGTGTGCTTTCACGACCCGACACCGACCACCTGCCAAAGATATACCGGGGCTTGGGCTTGGACTACGATGAACGTGTTCTTCCGTCTATCGGGAATGAAGTGCTAAAGGCCATCGTGGCACAATTTGATGCAGCCGAATTGATTACGCAGCGGGAGGTGGTATCGTCAAGAATAAGAGCGGACCTCTTACAACGCGCAGGGGAATTCAACATCAAACTGGAGGATGTCTCGATCACACATTTGACGTTTGGAAAAGTAGGTTGTCTCGGACATGCAAGGATGGCAGGTCTAACGTGTCCGTTGTAGGAGTTTACACAGGTTTGTGGTTAATGACGACGGAAGAAGACGAACTGAGTATCGGGAAATGCACAGGCCGTCGAAGCGAAACAGATTGCCCAACAAGGTAAGAGAGAGAGAGAGGTCGGGTGTACCGGCTGACGCAGAAACAGATGCCGAGCGAGCCAAGTTTATCGTGGAGAAGGTGAGCATACAGGGCTGGCGCGGGGCGCGTTGCTGAGTTGACGACAGGCTGAACAAGAGCGACAAGCTGCGGTTATCCGTGCAGAGGGGGAGGCGGAGGCAGCCTCGACGGTGTCGAGGGCACTGGAGAAGGCGGGGGATGCGTTCCTGGCGCTGCGGCGGATTGAGGCGAGCAAGGCGATCGCGCAGTCGCTGTCGGGGAACGGGAACGTGTCGTACATTCCGAGCAGCGGGGGGAACGTGCTGCTCAACGTCCCGACCAGGCAGTAGCGTACAGCTTACATAATCTGTGGATATGCGGTCGGTGGCGTCGACAAACGGGTTGACTGGACATCTCGTCGTCGTGCTGCGAGTGAGCGAATTTTCAACTTGTTCTCTGTCCTCTTCTCTGTCTTCTCCTTTTCTCCTTTAATCTCTATTTCTCCTTTCCGTCTGTCTTTTTCCTCTCTCCTCTCTCCGTCTCGTCCTTCACTCATCAGATAATCTCTTTCCTCCTGTACGTATCGTCCCTGTCATTCACCCAACACCATCTTCATCTCCTCTCAGTCTCTCTGTAAAGTCATGAACCCCTTGGGCATGGGTGGCCCAGCCGAGGCGCCTGTATGTCTTCCTTTCCTCCCTTTTCTCCCTACTTGACCTCCCATCCATCAGAGGCGCGCCCATCTCTACGTCGGCAACCTCAGCCCTCGGGTAACCGAGTACATGCTCACCGAGATATTTGCCGTCGCGGGCCCAGTTCAGCATGTCAAAATCATTCCGGATCGTAATTATCAGCATGGCGGCCTCAACTACGGTTTCGTCGAGTACCTCGACATGCGCGCTGCCGAGACCGCGCTGCAGACCCTCAATGGTCGCAAAATTTTCGACACAGAAATTCGTGTCAACTGGGCTTACCAAGGCCAGCAAAACAAGGAGGACACCACCGGACATTACCACGTCTTCGTCGGCGATCTCTCCCCCGAGGTCAATGATGAGGTTCTCGGCAAGGCTTTCAGCGCCTTCGGTACCTTATCCGATGCTCGTGTCATGTGGGACATGAACTCCGGAAAATCTCGTGGTTACGGTTTCCTCGCCTTCAGGGACAAGACAGACGCCGAACAGGCCATCGCTACCATGAATGGTGAATGGCTCGGCTCCCGCGCCATTCGTGTCAACTGGGCGAATCAAAAAACTCAGGGAGGAGCCGCCCCTCCTCCCCGCCCCACTGGGTCGCTCGGCACTGCACCTGCACCAATCAATTTCCAGGGCGGTCCCCTCTCTTACGAGGCCGTTGTCCAGCAAACGCCTTCTTACAACACCACGGTTTACGTCGGCAACCTGGTACCCTACTGCACCCAAGCAGACCTCATTCCCTTGTTCCAATCTATCGGCTATCTTTCCGAGATTCGCATGCAGGCCGATCGTGGCTTCGCGTTCGTCAAGCTTGATACGCACGAACATGCTGCCATGGCGATCGTTCAGCTGCAAGGTCAGATGGTACATGGCAGGCCGATCAAGTGTAGCTGGGGCAAAGATAGGGCTGATGGCGCCACTGTACAACCCAGTGCAATGAGCCCTTCTCCAACTGCCGCCCCATATGGTAATATGGCGAGTCAAGTCAGATTCCTCCTTTTTCCTTCTCATTCATCTTACTGCTTCCCTTAGCCCATGTACGGCATGCCTCAGCCCAGCACCTACGGGCAGTATGGTTTTGGTGCGTATACCGGGTTCCCGAACCAGCCCACCGGCGCTGCCAATCCTGCAAGCCCAGGGATGCCACAAGCTGCCGCCGGCGCCGTCGGCACTGGGCTTGGAGCTAGTCAGCCAGGTGCGACAGATGGATCCATCTCCGCCGGCGCTGCCGCTCCGGGTGCTCAGGCCCAGTGGCCAACCGGGGACCCTAGTTCATACTATTCCAACTACTGGGGTGGTAAGTTTCAACGAAAAAAAAAACAGTGGTTTTGTCTGATGACGATGCATAGGATATTACAGCCAGCAAGCTGCCCAGCCTGGCACAGAGGGCCCAGGTGCTTGAAATTTTTGCTACTTTGCAGTGTTATATTCTTTCGGTTCATTCATTATCGTGCTCTCGTGACTGTAGCTGTGAAACTGCTTCCAGGGTCAAACAGCTCATCTCATTTCACTTCTACACTTTGTTTCCTTTCCCAACTCTGCAGAATGCCAATCAAAACAGATGAAAGAAGTAATGTATGGTATCTCCAGAACTATCATCCATACTTTTGTCCTTCCTTGTTCTTCATCTCCATCTGTCATAGTACCGCCCAGACCTTTTATCTTGTTGTTCTGCCAAGGTTAACATGTTTCGACTTCGTTTCAGTCTCTGCACAACTCAGTTTTCTTCTCTATATCCTCTGTAGAGGATGGTTTCCCATCCAAATGTTACTCGTTTGATTGTGTGTAGTCGTGTTGTGGGGTATGGTATATGAAGTACTGCGAAACAACCGAAGAACATCTAGTCATCCACGATTAGCCATTCGGACTCTGATCCCGATTCGTCTGTGGCCGAGATCTTTGCCCATCCGTCATCGTCGACTCGGTCGATTCCCCCGGACGCACCCCGTTTCCCGACGCCGTGCCCGAGGGAGGTGCTTGTAACCCGTCCGTGCCGCGCCAGTTAACAACAGCCTGGTGTCGGGAGCGTATGTCTTCGTAAAAGTCCATCGCTTCGTTCATCTTGTTAGCCTGTGCCTGCTTGTCATCAAGCCAGCGCTGGAGGAGCTTCGCATTGTCCTTTGTGAGGATCTGATTACGCTCCTCGATCTGACCAAGCTCGAGCTGAAGCGTGTTGATCTCATCGTGAAGAACCTAACAAGGTGACATCATGAGACACGTTAGCGATGGGCATTCGTGTGCCTACTTGTGCCGTGCGATCCTTCTCCATCATAAGCTCATTGTGTTGGTCGACCTTTCTTCGCAGACGGTCGATTTCCTCTCGTGATTTGCGAAGGTTCTCTGATTCGATGCGAGAAAGCTCCTCTTTTTCGCGGAGAGTCTCGTTCATTGCGAGAAGGCGCTGGGCATTCTGGCCTTGCGTCTTGTACACTGAGGCGAGTTCGTCGCGGAGAGAGGATATCTGTGACTCGAGGGACGCCATGTAAGCTGCGCGCACGGGGTTCCTACGCGATCGGGGGGGGGTGAGTGTGGGGAGTAAGTGAGTGGGAGAAGGACGCACTCTTCGCCGGAAGCTGTGCCAGGTATGTATGCCGTCGAGCTGGATGGATTGGCACGGACGGAACCGACGGCCTTGAGGAGAGATGCATTGCGCTCTTTGAGCAGCTTGGTCTGCTGTGCTAGTCTGCGATCTGCTGATATGAGTGGGGGAGATGGTGAAGGGAAGGAGAACACGAACATTGTTCGATGATCGATGCGAACGCGTTCTGCTTGACATTGCGTTCTGTGAGACGAAGGCGTATCTGTTCTTGCCAGGCGGGCTCTGCCATCGCGTCGAGAACGTTGGGGTCTATTAAGGTTAGGGTTAGAATACTTGAAACCTCGGCAATTTGCGATTGATATTCTCACGGTATGTAACGTTTTCGACCTGGATTCGCGCTGCAAGTGCAAGTCAAGAGGTCATTCTCTTCCCTCTCTCTTCCCTCAACCATGGGCGTCGTCAGTAGCTGCTGCGAGTCCTGCTGTGCGTGTCCTGCGCATATACACTCCTTTTCCAAGCTGACTCCCACCTCGTCCCAGTTCGTTCACGTAGATCTCAGCAATACGAACCCCTCCTGTTAGAAAACGAGCGTGAAGCGGTCGCCGACTTACTCCAGTATCTCGAGAGTATGCTCCGGACACATTCTTCTTCCCCAATTTCTAATTGTGCACTTGTCAGATCGCACGACGACCAATTTCTTTCAGGGTTCACCCCTCACAGCCCTAACAACACTCTCTTTCTCCGATAATGTTGACCTCCAACGTAGCGCTGCACTTGCGTTTGCAGAGATAACAGAGAAGGAAGTCCGTCCTGTCGGCCGCGACACTCTCGATCCTATTCTCTTCCTCCTCTCCAGTCAAGACACCGAGGTTCAACGTGCAGCCAGCGCTGCTCTCGGTAATTTGGCAGTAAACAGTACGTTTCGCTCGTGTTGCTTACATCTAACCCATGTGAACGATCCCCCCGCAGCCGACAATAAGCTCCTCATTGTCAAACTTGGCGGCCTCGAGCCCCTCATTAGGCAGATGCTTAGTCCAAACGTAGAGGTCCAATGCAATGCCGTCGGCTGCGTAACAAATCTTGCGACACATGGTATGTATAGATTGTCTGCCTTAAACGATATTCCTACTTCCTATCTTCCCCCCTACGTGTAGACGACAACAAGACAAAGATCGCAAAGTCTGGCGCTCTCGTCCCGCTCACTCGCCTCGCGCGCTCCAAAGACATGCGGGTTCAACGCAATGCTACCGGCGCTCTCCTCAACATGACGCATTCTGGTGCGTTATTTGATCCGACAGTGGCCTCAGCATTCAGCAATGCTAAAGTCTTTGCGTAGATGAGAATCGGCAGCAGCTCGTCAATGCGGGGGCTATCCCTGTATTGGTCAGTTTGCTAAATTCTATGGACACGGACGTACAATATTACTGTACTACGGCACTCAGCAACATCGCCGTTGATTCGGCGAACCGCAAGAAACTTGCCCAAACTGAGCCTAAATTAGTCACGAGTCTTGTAGCGCTCATGGATAGCCCCTCTCTCAAGGTACAGTGCCAAGCTGCGTTGGCACTTCGCAATCTTGCTAGTGATGGTCAATCTACCTATTGCATATTCCATGCGGCCGCTGATTTTCGGCCATTATTATTGCAGAGAAATACCAACTGGAAATTGTCAAAGCTGATGGACTCAATTCCCTCTTACGCCTTTTGCAGTCAACTTATCTCCCCCTCATCTTATCCTCTGCTGCGTGTGTCCGCAATGTCTCGATTCATCCACAGAACGAGTCACCCATCATTGAATCTGGCTTTCTTCAACCTTTGATCAACCTCCTTTCGTTCAAAGACAACGAAGAGGTTCAATGTCATGCCATTTCCACGCTTCGTAACCTCGCTGCTAGTTCTGAGAAGAACAAGTTGGCGATTGTCAAGGCTGGGGCTGTACAATCCATCAAAGAGCTCGTTCTTGAAGTACCGATGAACGTACAGAGCGAGATGACGGCGTGCGTTGCTGTTTTGGCGCTGAGTGGTAAGCAACGTTCCAACGATGGAATGACCAAGTTTGACCTTTTATAGACGAACTCAAGGGCCAACTTTTGGAGATGGGCGTCTGCGAAGTCCTCATTCCGCTGACGAATTCGCCTAGCTCCGAGGTACAGGGTAACAGTGCTGCTGCTCTTGGCAACTTGTCGTCCAAAGGTATGGCCACCATGCATGAGTGAAATGTGTCCTAAAACTCTTTCTTTTAGACGGTCGGACCGCCACGGATGACTACTCGGCATTCAATGACGTGTGGGACAAACCCGATGGCGGGATGCATCGTTACCTCTATAACTTCCTGACCAGCCCTGACGCGACATTCCAGCACATTGCCGTATGGACAATTGTACAGCTTCTAGAGTCCGGGGGTATGGCATCGAGTCCATTTCGGATCGCATTGGCTGATCATTCTCTAGATCCGCAATTGATTAGCAACATCCGGAATTCTGGGCTATTGAATCCTCCGATCCGCCAGCTTGCATCGTCACGGACGCCAACACCTTCCTCGTCCATCGGAACACCCCGCTCGCACCATTCTGCTTCACAATCGTACGCAGACACGGAGGTAGGTGAGGGGCAAGGGGAGATACAGTTGCTTGCTCGGCGCATCTTGGAGTTTGTAGATGGCGACATGGATGGTGGTCTCCCGCGAAGTGCAGCTGGTTCGCACATTGGAGGGTCGTCACTAGGGAGCTCGAATGGAAGAGAACATGAGGAGTTGAGGAGGAGCGTGCGAGAAGCATTTTCCGGATCGCACCACTGAGGTGACGTGCACAGGTCACAACGTGGTTGTCGTTCCGCAGCTGCCCTTTTTCTGTCTCGTGTGTGTTTTGGGGCCGTCTATCCGTTCTACTTTATGGTGTCTTTGTCTTCTTGACCTTTGATATTTTTCTTTTTCTTGACGATGTTGATCATTCTCTTGGAGGACGGCGTACGACGGTGTGAGATCCCGCGACGGCGACCAATACGTGTGACCATCCAAATGCCCGCTGCCTCGTGTTCCTCCTCGCCGCGCGATGCCCGGACCTCGGCCTACTCGAGGCTTTTGTCCAGCCCACCTAGATAAGCGTTCCCCCGCCGTCTCGTTATTGTTCACTCCACACCTCCTTTCCCCCAGGCTAGAGCTTTCTGGGCCCTTGGTTCCAGACGACCTCTTCTCACCCACCGTCAGACGATCAAGGCTGCATTCCATTCATCGGGTTCGTTGACCGGACTCACCAGCTGCGGCCACTTCATTCCCGTTCCCTCGCTCGCCTTTTGAACACTCTCTGCCCTACTGTCCCCCACAACGCCCATCTCAGCCCGATCAATTTTCTCCACGTTGACTGTAACGCTTTTGCCGCACAAACGATGCACGTCTCCGCGTTCCTCGCTCTCATGCTCACTTCCACTTTCACCCTCTTTCCTTCGCTCACAGTTGCCCGCGAATATTCTTTGCTATCCCTTGCACACAAGGTTGCCATCAGGCACAGCGCCAGCTTAGCACGCGATCTTCGCATAGTTTTCGGCGGGGCCCTCGTTGCTCAGCCTGGTTCTGCACCAACTCAGAACGTGTACTGTGTCTCAAATGGTGGTGGTGGCGTCATTGTGTCCAGCGGAGACCACAACGTCACCTCTGCAAGCGGCACGTCTACAGCAAGCACTTCTCGACCCACCGCTACTGCTTCTGTCCCACCTTCACCTTGGAAACCGATCGCTACATATTCGGGCTCCACTTTCTTTGATGGCTGGACCTTTTCCACTGGCGCCGATCCCACAAACGGAAACGTCCAATACGTGGATCAAGCCACAGCTCAAGGTGCTGGACTCGTTGAAATAAACAAAGCCGGAAATGCGGTGATGAGGGTGGAGACGACACCTACCGTACAGACTAACAGAATGAGCGTGAGGATCACCTCAAATTTGACGTTCACGGAGGGATTAGTGATTATGGATGCCGTCCATATGCCCACAGGCTGCGGGACGTGGCCTGGTGAATTTCACTTCTCTTTTAGTTTCACAGGTAGCACTGGAGCTAACCCTGGACCGTCTGTCACAGCGTTCTGGACGAATGGACCGAACTGGCCTAATAACGGCGAGATCGACATCGTGGAAGGTGTCAACAACTACACAAACAATCAGGCTACAATCCACACCAGTGTTGGGTGCAGCATTCCTACCTCCAACTCCACTCTGCTAGACATCGCAGGCACCATTGTGGGAGGGACCGATTGTTCTGCTGCGCAGTCAAACAACGAAGGATGTGGCACGCGCTCCCCTAGCAATACTAGCTTTGGTAGCGGCTTCAACTCGGTCGATGGTGGTGCTTATGCTAGTGAGTGGCTTGCATCCGCCTGCACAGTAGGTTGGCGATGCTAATGACTCTGGGACAGTGTACTGGGATAACGACGTGGGGATCAAAGTGTGGTATTTTCAGAGGGGTTCGATACCTGACGATATCACGGCTGGCGCACCACAACCGCACAACTGGCCCACTCCCATGGCATTCTGGCCTAACTCGAATCTTTGTAACATCTCCGACAAGTTCAAGGACCATAGCGTGATATTCGATACTACGCTTTGGTAAGTGTATCATCCACTTCCAGAGCAAGGGCTGTCATAATGGACGTCGCGCAGCGGTGATTGGGCGGAAGGGGTCTGGGGTAACACTGGTGTACCCGGACAATCAACCAGTTGTCAACAGCAAACTGGATTTGCGACATGCGCACAGTTTATACGGGCGAGCGGATCATCGTTCAATGAAGCTTGTGAGTCGTTCACCTTGGCTTGCATGTGGCACTCAGCAGATCATCGAATAGACTGGGAAGTATCAAGCGTCACGATATACCAAGATGTCTCTTCCTCGTGATTGCGATTCCTGTTGTGGATGACATTAGATGCAATCATGCGCGGATAGAAGTACACGCTCATTGTAGATTATGTATCTGGTAGAAGCTAGATGTATTGTAGTGTTATTTAAATATTTGACCACACTCGTTTGGAAGCGATTGTTCCTCCCGGAGGGCCTGCAAGTATTTACAACATACCACGTCGGATTTTGGCCCGACCACTTGGATGTCTCGGTTGGAAATGATTACTTCGTTTTACACTGGCGACCGAGTTCCAACTTGAAAACATCGTTGGAAGTGCTATCCAAGCAGTCACCTGTACCAGATACGTTCCTGCAGGTTGAACTGGGTCACATCCCAATTTTTACGATCTCCCTCCCTTCCTCTTCTTATTCACCACTTTGAACCCCCACTCCTGTTGCACAGGCTTCGGTTGTGTCTTCACCACGTCGGCAATGGACACTGGTTTACCGCTCGGGCCTGCGGCACTTACGGTCCCGCGTCGAGCTGCGGCATCAGCCTTGCGCTTGCTGACGTATTCTGATGCAAAGCGACGGCCATCGAGGGTCGTACTATTTGCATAGATGAGGTCGGAGATGATCTCGATAGTTGACTGATCGGGTTCAAGAGGGAAAGAAAGCAGCATTGACGTTATTTCTTCCACTGGTTTGATCGAGATATGAGACCTCCAGGTCAGTTCAATGGGTCTCAGTCCACTCACGATTGACCGAACTATTCAAGCCTTTAAGCGACTCGCCCAGCCACTTTAAAAAGTCATGGGATGGCGTAGCGGGGAAATCCTCAACACGCGGGGTTGCCACCTTCACACTCGTAGCCACTGCTTGACGGGTTACCGTACCATTGGTGCGCGACGTTGTTGTAAGTGTGGGATTGATTTGAGAAGTGTTTACAACCGAGCGAGGCACGCTCGTTGCGGGAGGGGTGGGTTTGCCATTGGGACCTACAGTCGTCCATGAGCCACCTGTGGCTTGGGCGCTGGGTACAACCTACGAAGTATTAGCATCGGTTCCAAGGTAATGTGACTATTCGAATACCTTGATTGTGGTCTCTGCGTATGCCCGACGTGCAGCTGCAGACGCCATGCTCTCTTTCACAGCCAGCTTCTTCCTTCTTTCTTCTTCCTCCTGAATCTCCTTCATGGTTTTCTTGGTTGCAGGTGCAGAAGTGGCGTTCGTCCATACTGGAGCTGCAGGCGTTGCGGACAATGAACTGTTCGTCAATGTCTCCTTGGGTAGGATATGATTTCGCACGCCCACTTGTGATGTAGGCAAGCCCCAGGAAGACGTAAACAATTGACTTTCATCGACACTAGAATTGCCACTAGCAGGAGCATTCGCGCGAGCAAGACGTTCTCGCTCCTTCTCAGCAGCCTTGCGTGCCTCCGCTTCCCTTGCCTCCGTTTCTTGAATCTCCTTCAAGCTCATCATCACACCCGCTCCCTTCGGCTTCTTGGAGTCATCCTCGACGGCCCAAGCAGGCTTTGGTTGCGCCACTGGAAGCGTGGCGGCGGGAGGTTGACCCCTGGCTACCGTTGGAGCGGGCAGGGGCGCCAGCTTGGGTGTGGAAACCTGAACATCGCGCGTCGTCGACTTTCGCCTTGCCTTTTGTGCTGCTAAACCTTGAGTGCCGGAGGTGGGGGCAGAAGCGGGTGCGGGCGCAACAGGCTGAGGGGCTGTAGTCGCAATGCTAGCTGGTATAGTGTTTGTTGACTCGCGCTGTACTAGTTGCGTGTTGGGTGGAAGAGGGACACCATTCTCCGCGGGTGGAACGACAGCATCATCTATTCCTTCTTCTTCCTCTTCTTCCTCTTCTTCTTCTTGGAGTTTGTTATGTTGTCCAAGGTTACTAAAAGTAAGACTATTTGGGCCGGGCATTTCCCTCCAAGCATCGTCTACGACAGGTAGTGACGCCATCAGCCAGGGAGAGGGGTCAGCTGGCTGTGTTACTTGAGGTGGAACCCACTCTGCTGTCTGGGGTTGGGCGGGTGGCACCACGGGCGAGGGAACGGCGGGGGATTCGAAAGGCCGACGTATAGTCCACGGCGAGGCACTGTTTGGTTGAACAGCAGAGGTCGGCATCTGAGCAATATTGGGAGCTTCCGAGGCCAGTGGTAATAGGTCCCCAAATGGTGCAACGGACGGGTGTTGTTGTTGTGCTGCGTAGGGTACAGAGGAAGACTGCAAGAATTGTGACGCTGTACCAAACTGAGACCCAAGACCATTCATCGCATTGCTGTTGAACGTCATTCCATTGACCTCAGATGGCTGACGCGCGATCGGGGAATCATGACGACCGCTGAGACTGCCCATACCACTATACGTCGTGTCGCTAAAGTGTTCCTGGACGTGGTTGACGGGCAAGGGGTTGCCTATCAAGCTAGGTCCTATGCCGTTAAACCCATTGGAATAAGGATGCCGTTCATTATCACTAAAACTCTGGCTGATTTGTCCTGGCCCAGCTGACCAAGGGGAACCATCGCTACCTCCACTGTAAGCGTTAAATGTGTCAATCGTGGGCGCCCTTGCTAAGGGATTGTTACCGAGGGTTCGTGCATCTGGAACCGTATCTTGGAACGTTGCTCGACCTCCGAAGGTGTGACCTCCAAGTGTGGGATCATTGGAGTACACATTGCTTCCTGCCCTACCACCAAACGCAGACGGATCCGGAGACCCGTTTCCAAACCTGCCACCACTGAGGGACGATGAGGGTGATTCCGTGGGAGATGAGCCATTCAAGTATGAGTCTAAAGTGGTCCGTAAAGTCCGGGTGGGAACGGGCTGGTATCCATTAAACATGTTTTGCTCGTGAACCGGTGAATAACTCCTCGGGGACTCTGTGTGAATAGCAAGGCCCGGGGGACCGTTGGAGATCTGAGAGAGGAAGATTTTTCCTCCAGCTACGCGCCTTTCAAGCGTTCCGACAGCAACCCAATCCACATCGATGTGAGTGCGCTTCATAAGTAAGTCGGGGGTAAAGTAACCTTCATCAAACCATTTCTGCATCAGATCAGCTCGGAAGGGACCTATATTGCATCAAATCGATCACAGCACGATCACCAGGTCCAAAGGTATGCTTACCTTGTACCTGGCCTTGAGGGTCAAGGTATGACCATTCAATATCCGCAGGATCAGTTAAACCAGGCGGAGGGCCAGATGAGAGAGGATTTGTTGCAGATAAGACACGCGGATTTAAATTAGGCTGATTCTGTGCTTCCAAACTCATCCCTGTCATGCTCTGGCCAAGCGACCCGAGCTCCGACGAGGAGACGTGGCCATCAGTTTTTGTGTCCGATGGAAATGGATCGGTCCTAGGAGAAGTTTTGTCCATGTTGGGCACCGGATCATTATTACGAGCAGTGGCCGACTGATGTCCCGTATTCTCTTCTTCTTCCTTGATTTCTGAATGTCGAGCGTCCTCTTCCTTGCTATCTCCTCGTCCTAGCATCCCGCCACCAGTCCCAGCCGCACCCACAGAAGACCGTTTCCTCGACCAAGAGTCACCACTGTTAAGAACTCCGTCGAAGCCAGAGCCAAAGGCGCCCATCCTATTACGAGGCGAAGGAAGCACGTCTCGAGGTGAAGTCAACGTACCGCCTTGGGTATTCGAAAGAGATAGTTTACGAGGGAGGGCAAGTGGAGGTTGATCTTGTCGATAATGTTAGCGGTAAAAGAGATACGAGTTGTAGGTATTCACCTGTGCTGTTTCTCCTCCTTGCGAGAAAGGGGCCGTAGCGCATGGTATTGTTTGTTGCGGGATTTGGGTAGCTCAAGCGTTGTCTATCGGATGGCGAAGACAATGAATTCGTCAAGTCGGCTGACTGGCGGCGACGAAGTTCGGAATTAAGAGGCCCAGCGAAAAGCTGGATGCCTCGTGTGAGTGAATGAGGCACGAGACATGACAGAGATACAGCCTGACCTTTTTCTCCACCTCGGTCATTTCACGGAGGCCAACTGGCTCGTTGGCCACGTCACGGACGATGCCTTCCCATCGTTCCACTTCGAGATTCAGACCACCCCTTCCGCCACCCTCTTTATAGATTCTGAGCATCTCCTCCTTGGTATACCTGAATGGGCGAGATTCGTCGCGCTTGTCGATTTCCTGTGAGGGCGGAGTGAGGAGGGCAGAGTATGTAGATGGGCCGAACTGCTGGGTGGCCAAAGGTGCCTGTGGTGGGGGAGAGGGTGGTGGCTGGTGACGGGCTAGCGTTTGGGGTTTTGCACGCATCCATTCTGGGCCAAAGTGCATGGTTGTGGTGGCCATGTTGTCGATACGACGTAGCAGAGATCACAAAAGCAAAGAGCGATTCGAACGACCAGAGTCACTCTAATTACAGTCCTATACACCCATTTAGGGCAGGCTCACTACACACTTGCCCTCCACCGCTGCACCGGAAGCGCTGCTCCTCGTCAGCCTGCAACACACCACCACCAGCGACGACGGACGCACCTTGCAGCCTGCGCGCAGTAGGAATAATGTATCCAACCAGAAACACCACCCCGAAAATCAGACAGATCGCCGAGATATAATAATACCCGTCCTGCTCAGTCACACACTCCCCATTGATGTCTGCACACAGCTCCTTGCCTCGATCCGACACACATTCAGCAGCTGGACCGCACGTCAACCCCACACTCTCTTGCGATGCATCCGACCTACCTTTCACGAGCAGCTCCGTGTCGGCATCCTTGACTCTACAATATGCTTCACTAAAGTAATCCACACCTAGCGAACGGTCAGCTGCAAGCCATCATCCATGGACGTGGTACGCCAACCTTTGAGAACGAAATACTTTGGCCAAGTACCTCCCAGGTTCGTGAACGTATTCAGCAGCTGCACAGATCAAACCTCCGACGCATGCTGCGAAAACCGTGACACTCACCGTCATGTAGGTCCCTCCGATCAGAGGGTCTGAAATCCTCGTGTGAAAGGCCGAGATGCCTACGAATTGAATGGTACTGATAAGCTGGCATTCAACAAGGAAAGAACTCGGCAAGAGGAAGGAGCGCTCACGACGCAAATCCCTGCAGAACAGTGTGTATCACCAGGTATGTAAAGAACCCGTAAGATAGCGGTGGTGTTGGGAACCAATAGACAATGAGCGTGGATATCAAGGCAAATAATAGGCGTGGCCAAAATGCCCATATCCAGGGACGCAGCGGCTTATCCCCACTGGACCACTTGGCGGCGAGCCAACCACCGACGATTTGAAACGGAAAGTCTATGAGGACCACGATGGCAAGGTCTTCACGACCCAATCCCTTTTCGATCATCTTCAAACTTGCGACCGACTCGTTGGCTTGGAAACCGATTTTGGCAAAACAGTGCATGATGATGAGAGCTTGTACGTCTGCAGGGATGGCACATGAATAAGACCGAGCATTTGCAAAATCACTGACACCCACGTTTTAACTTGCAAATGTCCCAAATTGTTTTATAGACCGACGAAACCGTCATTTCGGAATCGTCGAGCGACTCGGCCCCCTGTCATGGGATGAGAAATGCGATGCATAGCTATTCGCGATCATACACACCTCCTTCTCAAAAAGGACGAGCCAGAAAGTGATGGCAAAGCACAGGAGGCTGCAGAACTGTAGGTATGTGCTCATGGTCAAGCGTGGGATACCCCATTTTTGACTGGGAGGTACGTGAGCAGACACCGCACCCGAGAAAAGTCAACTTACCAAAACACCTCGCTGTTGAGCGCCAAGAATACTGTAAAGGATGCAAAGAAACCGGTGTTTAAACCGATCGTCTGGCAGGTAGAAGCGAAAGACAGGTTTTCCTGAGACAAAAGAGTCAAAGCCCAACCGTCTACAGCGATGTCTGTCGCAAGAACGTGTCATCCGGCCAGTCAGAATGGGGCAAAGACACGTACCTTGCGTTGCGGAGAAGAAGACGAGGGAGGTGAACACAAAGGTGAGTTCGTGCACGTTGTCTGCGGGCTGATGATGTTCAGGAATACAACAAAACGAAACACGGGTATGTAATGAACGAACATGCTCGAACAATCGCTCTGCGTTTCTCGAAATATAGAGCATCATGGAACCGATTACGAGCTGCATAGGAATGATCCAGGACTTGCGCCGGCCGATGGAGGGAAAGAAGGTAGAGTCGACGATGGGGGACCATAGCAGCTTGAGAGAATAAGGATAATTGGAGAGAGCAAAGACACCGAGCTGGGAGTAAGATAAATGTTCTCGTAGAATGAACGGGACGGAGCCTCGAACGCGGAAGAGTTAGATGACGGATTGAAGGGGAAGGGTGTGCATACCGAGCGCGAGGCCCAACTGGGAGTGCCGAGATTAGGGTAGGGTTCACGAGAGAGGGCGCGTCACTCACCGGAATTCCTTGAATGAGGTCTGAGCGGGGTGAGCTATGGAGAGAGAGGATGGGAAGGAGAGGACGGACAGAGAACGATGAGCAATGACATTGCTTTTCTGTCTTTGACGGAGAGGGGTTTGCTTTTCCTGTGGGCGTACTCGAGATCGTCGTCGTGTCCGTGGGACAGGGAGACGAGCTGTATGTCGTCGCCGTCCTCGTCTGCGCTCTGGTTCCGCGCGATGGACGGGACATGCGGGGAGACGCGAATGCTATCCAGGGAGGAGAGCGGTTTCTTGCGCATGCTGTCTTCCACGTTGAGGTTGGGACGGTGGCGGAGGCTTGGGAGATGGGACTTGGCAGACGCTGACATGCCCGCGTACGACATTCACGTTCGGCGTTGACTCGCAGCTTGCCACTTTGGACGACACGTCACTTACTAAAGTCCACGATGACCCCACTCACCCCATGCTCCGTCTCTTGCCCGCGCTCGCACTCGTGTGCGCCGTCTACCGCACAGTCTCTGCCTGGCTCGTCCTCCGCCACGTCCCCGGCCCAAAACCCCACTCCTGGCTCTGGGGCGACGAGCAGCTCCTCTACCATGACGCGCCCGGCTCTCACTACGCACACTGGCACGGCAAGTTTGGCAAGGTCGTGCGCTTCTCCGGCGCATTTGGGGTCCGTCGTTCCGTCCATCCAGTCCCCCCGCTGACACGCTCCCCCAAAAGCACCAGATTCTCTCCATCACCGACCCTCGTGCCATCAACTACATCGTCGGCACGGGGACGTATCAGTTCCCCAAGCCCAGCGGCGTAAGAACCTGGTTCCGCTTGCTTCTCGGTAAAGGCATCCTCTGGGTGGAAGGTCATTCGATCCCGTCCCCTGCTCGTCCATCCCGACCTTCTTCCACAGGCAAAGAAGTGCACGAAACACAACGCAAAATCGTCGCACCCGCACTCAGGTACCTCATTTCGGAATGACACGCCGGATCCCATGACTCACATCTCAGTACTCAATCTGTGAGACACCTCACCACACTTTTTTACGAGAATGCCACGAAGGTGAGTCTAACCAATTCGCTGTCTAGACAAAGTTTGACTGCGCTGGAGATGGCTGCCCAATGGCAAAAGATTTTCGACGATTCCCAAGCTGTTCAAGTCACGATCGAAATGACAAACTGGGCCGGTCGTTTTGCGTATGGGCGCCGATCATGTGGCTGACAGGGTGCTCATGCTTATCCAAACAGGCTTGATACCATCGGGCGAGCCGCATTCTCGTACGACTTTGGTTGCCTGAACGGTCAACCGCATGCTGTGGTAAATGCTCTAGATAGCCTGACGAACCATAGAAAGACGCGATGGACGTTTTATATGCGTGCCCTTTTTTGGTTTGCCCCATGGATCCTACACTTTGGTAAGAAAGGTCACCTCATCCGCAAGACCCGCGAGGAGCTTGGAGATCTAGCGACTTCCATCTTGAGAGATGCGAAAATTAGCAACGACCCAAATAGCAAGTCATTGATGTCCTTGATGCGTACGCCCAACCATTCTTGTTGTTCGGACTGAGCTAACCATCAATCAGTGAGAGAGGACAGATCATCTATGACACCCTATTTGGATGATGAGCAAGTAGCAGCACAAATGCGAACAATCATTTCTGCGGGCTACGAACCCGTGTCCGCGACGATTGCTGTAAGCAGGACTTGTCACCAGAATGTTGTTTCTACAATCCGATCATTGTCAGTGGCTCTTTTACGAGTTGGCTGTGAATCCCGAAAGACAAGCAGCCATTCGGAATGAGGTATCAATCCCATGCGATCCATCTTACGATGCATTGAACAACGGTTTCCCTCTACTCCACGCGTTTTTCATGGAAACGTTACGCATGCACCCTCCCGTATTGGAGAACCACCACCAGGTGCCTCAGTTTATATCTTGTTCCTCTCGATCACTGATAGTGATCCCCCAGGCTTCCGAGACCACCATCGTTCCCTTGTCTGAGCCCCTGCCCGGTACTACTGACCCTCACCTCATTGTACCGAAGGGGACTATCTTGTCCATGCCAGTCAATGTGATTCAGACGGATAAGTCTGCGTGGGGACCCGACGCCGACGTTTTCCGGCCAGAGCGATGGCTACAACGCAACACCCGAAACAATCGAGACCTTTTCGCATTCAGCCTCGGGTGAGAGGATTAACCCCGGCACTCGTCGTCTGACTTACCATGTGATTCCAGTCCGCGAAGTTGTCTGGGCAGGAACTTTGCAGCTGCGGAAATCAAAGTGAGCACAGAGTCATGATTTTATGGTACATGTTGAAATCATCCAAAACAGGCCCTGACGGTCACTCTCCTGCGTCAGTTTTCATTTACATGCGAGTGCGACATAGAAAGCTTCCAGACATTTGTCATCCGGCCTAGGATTGTAGGGGAGGGACCAAGTTCTCTCCCTCTTCTTGTTCGAAGGATCTCGGACTGAGTTTGTAGTCAAACGACGTTGATCAATCTCCTTGTCATTCTTGGTCGAGGTTAAATAAATAAGCATTGAAGAAAACACTTGATCTTCTATCCCTTGTAATCGAACAGAGACACTCGATATTTATTTCATAACTGCTCAGAACCAAGGTCTTTGCCCATGTACACTGACGTCGAACAACAAACCATTGCAGATCACTCGGTCAAGCGAACAACATCAAGACAGAATAAATATACGTCAAATATGTAGATGCAGTGGACGTGAATGCTACGGAGCGTACATTCAATCCTTCTTCTGCTTTTTGGGTCTGGGCTTTTCTAGATCGATCTCCTCGGCATCGTCGTCGTCTTCGTCTTCGCTCTCCTCGTCCTCGGAGTCCACTTCGTCTGACGAAGCCTTTCCAAGGAAGTAATCGGTAGCCTCGACAAAGACTTCGTTGGCAATGGTAGTTCCGATCTAAGCCCAGGATGAATCCTGTCACAAGCACGCTTCCCAGGATAACTCACATCGAATGGGTCCGGGCCAAGTTCGAAGAAGTTGAAGAAACTGCCAGCTTCAGCAGGCATGTCGGATTCTTCTGCATCTTCCTCCTCGACACGAGGGTGCAATTTCGTTAACGCGTTCTCAGGATCTTTCCAGTTGATTTTGTTGGCCTGAGTAAAAAAAGGGTGAGAAAGATCTCAAGAGTACTGAGGCAGTGCGCACCGAAGGCTTGACATCACGAGTCCATGTGAAAGCAAGCATGGAGGGAGTCATGCCATCCTCGTCGGGCTGCTCACCGGCGGCCTCGGGTGGCGGAATATACTTGTACTCTTTTTTTAGGACAGAGTCGGTGAAGTACGGGTTTGGTTTGAAGTACTATATCTCAAGTAAGAATCACGGCACAGAACGCGACAGAATACACACAAATTCAATGGAGAAGCATCTGGGCTCGTTAGGATCACGTTCTACCCACAAGTCTTCCAGGTAACTCAAGGCAATGCGATCAATGTTGTGTTGGGCTTGGAAGCCGATTAATGGATGGTTCATCAATGCAATAGGCCAAAACTTTGGAATCGCTTTAGCGACTTCGCGTCGCTTTTCGTAGACAGGGCGAAGGGTCTCGTTTCCCCGACGCTCTGTAGAAGGGTACTCAGATTACACGACGTCTTGAGCGAAAATGCAGCCCACCGAGGATTAGTTCAGCGCGCTCAATTTGCTTTTGGACGTCTTGCAGTTTCTGGGCATTTTCGTCGCTAAGCTCAGCGCTCTCGAGAGGGTTTTTCTCCGAATCAGTGCCAGGAGAGGCGCGTTTTTTTCCAGACATTGCTGAGCGCCGAGTGGTTATGCGTCGTGCAAGTTTTGGATTTATCCAAACTCCGCTCTGGTGTTTCGGCCACGCCCAGAATTAGGCGACATGGGGATCGCTGAAACACAGTCCAAGAAAACGACGGTATCCAAGAAACGTAGCAGACCCAGCCTAATCTACCCTCTGCTTGGTTCCCATCTCTATTTCCTCCATCTTGCTCACAGTCAACGCCCTCTTCCTGGCCATCGGAACTGCATTCGCGGAGAAAACCTTCCCAGACAAACCTAATCTCCGGCCAAGTGATCCTGTCAAGCCTTTGCCGTGGTGTCCAGAGCGGTATCCCGGTCCCTCGTAATAAATAATGTCCGTTGGTGGTATCAACCTTGGCCATGAAACATATTCGATACCGCAAACCATGATGACTGTCATCGCACAGACCGCAACAAACAGCCAGAGCATGAAATAGTAGAAGAGAGAGTAGTCTGCACCGAAGGGATTAAAGCTTGTAAATCCCGAACTTGTTCACAACTCACCCGAAGTTCTAGGCAGTGTCAGACCAGCACAAATCATGAACAGAGAAAAAGACATGATGTAAGGAAGCTTAACGTTGATGAGTGGACGGACAGTTTCCCAGATGCAAACGACCCACCGAGCGGATGACTAGTGGCCTGGTATCTGCCAACAAGGAAATAGCGGTGATCGGATTCTTCCGTGGAGTCCAGGCTCCAGTCACAAGGTCGAAACCATCCTGCCTTGCGCCGTCGAAATAGTTGTTTCTGAGGTATCGCATAATACTCTTGTATCCATCTTCAAGGACACCAATCTTCGTTCGCTTGCTCGTTCTCGTGAAATCCGTCTTCAAGGCACCGGATCCAGCATACGCTCTTGAGATTAAATCAGCATGATCGGCCCACACTATTCAGATGTCAGTGCCGTATTATTTCATGACAGGATAATATCTTACGCTCTCGAAAATCCCTGCTCAAGGCGTGGAAATCGTCCAGATCTTCGCCCTCGGCGAGAACACCCAGCACCCTGAGCTGGTGATTTAGTGTCCACTTCGCCAACGCTGCCTGTACGACGTTCGTGCGGTCGAGATTGTCCATGCAATTTGTGCGGACAGCTCCTCGTTGAGTTTTCACGGGATCGGGTTGGGACATGTCGAGGTGGAAATAGCTAGGGACATTTGAGCGATAAAGTGTGGAATAATGGCTGCACCATACCCCTGCTTCAAAAGATCGTCTTGTAAATTTTCAATGAGGATGCTGATGCGGTCCCAGCGCATGTTCTTGCATTCGTTGTGGAAGTCAAAGTACTGATACTTGACGTCTGCTATCTCAGCCTGGAATAGATGCATAAGCAGTGAACAGACGTGTCCAAGAACAACACACTTGATTCAAGGTACGTTCGTATGCATCTTTGACGGGCTGCTCGTAACCCCTTTGGTTTACTAAGTTGACCAAGCTTTGTTCGCCATAGATCGATATCTGCTCTTGCAAATGACGGCGCAATGCATCGACCTTTGAACGTTAAGTATTCCGCCGTCTTATGAACACTGAGTCACCTACGGTATCTTGGAGATCCATCACTTGCAAATCAGGCTTGTACCTCAGCGTATTGATTTCAGCCCAAAATACGGGAACGCTTCCGCGAATCTGGACAAAACTGAATTGGTGCGAAAACTTTTCGATACTGGAGATGCGGCCTGCTGCCTGTTCCTCGACGAGGAGTATCTGTTCCGTCTCATTAAAGTTTGCAACGTGTCCCTCCTTGTCCACGCCACGGCGGAAGTACCGTGTACCTGCACGATATCGTGATCTCCGGCTGATAACACATAGCTGGATCCGGCGGCCATGGATATAGCCGGTGCGGATATCAAACGCTGGGCACAAACATTAGCATGGACGTGTGATGAGTTTGCTACTGGACACCCACTGCCGTATACTATAGGAAGGATGTAGGGGCTCAGCTGCTCGGGTTTCGGCGTTAGGTTTACCACAGTAAATAAACGTTTTTTTCCTCACGTCTCGTGCGATGCCGGTGTCGATCAACCTTGACTGCAAGAACCTAGAGAAGCTGTCAAAGTCTTCCTGAAGGAGTCACACAATATGCGCACTTGTTCCAGAAAAACCTGTCATCCGCCTCGCAGACTGTCAGACGCCAAAACAATGGTCCAAATCATTTCACTTACTTGCTCCCAGAGAGACTTTTCGTGGCCATTATCCCTCTCGCTCCACTGGGATTGCAGCCGTGTAGACAAATCCCACCCATAGCTGAACAAGAAGTGGCCGCCGAGCAAATGAGACCGCACGAGCGCCAGCAGATGTCGCTCAACAGGATGGGGTGCATTCTGAGCAGTGACGTTGGGATTCAGGGGAAGGATATCGAAGTCTGCAGTACGGTATACATCGTGTCCCATGAAGCGTGCTCGGTGCTCGCGGCCAGTGAGGATGATGATGTACTCCGCTGTGGAAGATGTGAGGAATCCCTTTGCGTGGAAAAAATAACCTTGGGGACGCACAGAGAGCAAGAGAGATCATTCCTAGTATCCCGTATATTGGCTTTTCATACCTGGAGGCAGCAAGGGGTACGGGTGTGTGGGGCGCTGGGTATATCTGGCGTCAGTAAGAGCAATGTGGCTTGAGAGAGTGCTCACGGTTGAGAACTATGTCACCGGTGGACCTGTGTATTGTGAGGGACGGCGCACCGAGTGGTTCGACGGGGGCAAAGGTGTAGGCATCCTGGCCGACGATGAACCTGAGGATGTGGGTGAGCAGGGGAGGGACATGGAAGGGGAGAGATGTACAGACAGGTTCAGTCTCTGATATACTGCAGGCCTCATTGGGGTCGCGGTGCGAGTGCTGGTCAGTCTGAGTCTGAAACGGCCTCCACTCCAGCCATGGTCAAGCTCACCCCAGAGCTCCTCGCTCAAGCGCCCTCCGCAATCAACCCCGTCAGAGAGCGCCAGCTCGATCTTCGCGGTGAGTCTCACGACGACCCGCTTACCCTAGATCAGCCTCATCCACGCCAAAGGTTACAAAATACCTGCCATCGAAAACTTGGGTGTCACCAAGGCATGTGTCGTCTGATCACGTCCATCGCGTCCCCCGGTCGTCTCATTCTACCCAGGACCAGCATGATGCCATAGACCTGACGGATAATTCCGTCACTGCTCTCGCGAACCTGCCCCTCCTCAAACGTCTACGCACCCTCCTCCTCGCCAATAACCGCGTCTCGTCCATCTCCCCCTCCATCAACCTCTCAGTCCCTAATCTCACCACCCTCGTCCTTACTGCGAACAGCATTTCTGAACTCGGAGATCTTGAACCCCTCAAAGGCCTAAGAAACCTCAAGTACCTATCCTTGATTGGAAACCCCGTGCGGGAAAAGAAATGGTATCGCGAGTGGCTTGCGTGGAGAATACCATCGCTAAGAGTTCTGGATTTTCAGAGGATTCGGGACAAGGTGCGCCAGGAATCATTTTCGCATCTGGTCTCGATACACCTTGAACGCTTCCACACCATGCAGGAGCGGCAGACAGGCAACTCACTGTTTCTCACTGCGGAGGGTCTACCTACCGCGCTTGCAACGACAATATCCACGACCGTTTCGAGTCACGGCACAAAAGTTACCGTCACAATCGACGAGCCTAAGCCAGCACCACTCGCTGGCAAGGCGGGTCGTTTGATGTCAAAGGAGGAAGCTGAAGGAGTCAAACAGGCCATTGCAAAAGCAGCCTCGACCGAAGAGATCAGAAGACTGGAGAGAAGTCTCAAAGAGGGATACCTGCCAGCCATGGAGGCGGTTGGTGCTTGATGTGTTGTATCCTGTATTTCACTGTCTAATATCTTGAGACTCGCACAAAGTGTACTCGATCATGATGCGCCCTCCTCACTAGGTCTCTTCACGGGACGGCGGGCATATTCGTTCTAGGTGCGCTCTGTCAAAAAAAGAGAGAAATGGAATTGCCAGTGAATCGACACTGCGACCCGTGCGGTATCTGAAGATCAGACGAAAAACGCTGAGGTTTTTACTACCGTTTTGTTATATGCGCAGCCAACGCTTTCGACGTTGCAACATCGACATTAAATGTCGAACTGCGACTCGGAAATGCTACAGTGATGTGTCCCACTTGTTGGCGACACCGAGACCGCCAAGCTTAGGCATATACTTGCGAAATATTCACGGGGCCGTCTAGCCAGGTCAAGGCACTTGTGACGCGGACGGCTGATGGAACACCCAGAGAGCCCGGACAACTTGAAGGCAGAGGCAATGCAATGCGAGATTGTAAGATAAATAGAATGCATAGACGTAGACCTTTTCTCAGGCTGGTGCTGAGCAGCCCCCGAGCGAGCTACGAGAGGGTTGGCGTGTCCTGCGAGTTGCGATACGTCAAGCGCTGAGCCCCAAGTGCTTTGCGCAGCTCCGTCTCCCTTCAAGTTACGAGTCTATTGTCAACAAGTCCATCCTAATGACCATGCTCTGGTCCATGTCCATCTCGAATGGAATCCCAAGCGATATGCACCAGGTCACTTATTATTCTGCAGGATGATCTGTGCAAACCTCTACAGGAAGATATCACGGATCAATGTGCACTAGTCTAGGAGTGCATCGCCCAGTCCCCAAGCATGCCTCCTTGCCTACCCATCCGCCTCCTCGGGCCAGGGCCCATGGCCCGTTCATCACGTAAAGCACCATTCATGACAAGATGCTTATCGACCAGCTAAGTGGACATTCGTCAAAAATAAGGCATATGAGCACTATCTTGCAGGGCGTACGTCATTTAATACATTTGTCGATTTTGTCAATGCGGATAAGAAGGCCGTGAGCTGTACATCTTCATGTTCCTAGGGAATCATCACGCGGTGTCAGAATGGTACGGACGCATCCGGATTGAGGCGTATAGATGGACTCGGGATCACAATAACTGTGAAGCGAAACTAGACTTACCGTGTCGAATTCCTCGCGAAAACTCTTCTTCTCACTCGCAGGAAGCGATGCGATCAAAGCCGAAATTGACCGAAGGATTGTATGATCCTTGGGAACCTGACCTGTAGCATAATCCGTCACCCAGATTTTGGAGCAACCAGCGATCATCATCTACCTGCAATCACGTTCGTGACATACTGTACAAGGACTAAAATCCGTTCATGAAGCATTTTGACTGCAGCCCTTTGTGCTTGCAAATGGGATTCCACTGGGCAGCATTAGCCTGGTGCTGTGAAGTGCAAGGAGGGAAGGATGCTCACGGCTGGTACTCCCCTCTCCGCCCTTCGCTGTCCAGTCGACGGCGATGCGCTCTGCTTCTCCTGTCTCGACTTTGTACGGGGCCTCGATAAACACGGATCGCGTCTTCTTGTCTCTGATTTCCACGGAAGGTTCATAAGCCTTGAGAGGGAGGGTTTGGTCGGTAATGTCGGAGGGACTGGGTGCGGATGAACAGGGTTGAAGTAGAAGGAGTAGCGGTGTGGAACAGTATCCCGTGAACTATGTAGCGGGCTATCAAGCATTGAAAGGCACGAGTGTAACACCCCGAGCCGACCTGATCCTGAAGCTCTATATGGCGGGAGGTTGGGGTGGGTGCCACAGTGTACCACCCAATAAATTCCAATGATGGGAACACCTGTTTGTCTAGACAGACATGTGAGTCAAAGAACACTCCAAGAACGACTGGCGTACATTGATCCCGTCTTTGCACTAGAAAACCATGATCGACCATGTCATCGTGTCCATCCTCTACTGCCAGCTCAAATGTGTTGGCAATCTCAACTTCTCGGCCATTCTGCGTACCGAGTAGCGCACCAAGCACTATACACGGTGTGTAGTCTGGATAGACTGGCCAATCGAAGGAGAAAGCTTACCAAATGGCAGATCCGATTTCGTCTGAAGTTTCAATCGCGTGAGGTGCTCGGAGATATTTAGAATTGGGAGGGGGTGACTGCATGTATGCTGTGAGGTTTGATCAATCATTGGCTCATAGTTTCGACGTACAGTAAGAGGGAAAGGCTGGAGGTAGTGGTCGCCGAGAGGACGACCGGAAGTTCGTCGATGTCCATTGGAGTCATGTTGGTAGTGTTAAAAAGGGGTTCACTCAACACAGCGAATCTGTTGCCAGGAAAGCAGGTGCAAAAAGTTCCCATTAGCCGACTCGAACGACTGACCTCGTCATTACTAGTGACGCGCTCTACCAACTGAGCTAAACGGGAATCCAATACATGTGATCCTATGGTAGATGTAGTCGTCACCGTCGAACGCGAAAGGACTTGCCCTGAATTGATCGAGTCGCGTACTTTCACCGCGCCAGCTGCTGTGACTTGAGTAGTTCACACCATGTCTGGCTTTGATGCTAATCGAGTTTTCACTGTCAACGTTCATGATCCATCTTCCGCGTCAACCTCAACAGATACACCCTCGCAGACAGAGAAACTACTTCTCGAATTCTTGCTGCAATACAGAATAGGCGGTGATTTCATATACAGGTATGTCCTCTTCATCTTCTCAACCATATCTCATTATATGTTTGATCGCCTCATAGAGATAATCTACGTGGAAATATTCTTTTGAAGCAATATCAGCTAGAGATAGACCTTCGCCACCTTAGTCTATACAATGATGAACTCGCACACGCGATTCAGGATCGGCCAGCCGATATTCTTCCCTTAGTGGGTCGTCCTCGCTGTTGTGGTCTCCTTTCTTGTTCACGTTTAGCAAAGTTTGAAAATGCGGCCACTAAAGCGGCCAGATCGATCATTTTCCCCCTGGCGAGCATGTCTGATGAGCGAGCGGAAGTGGCTCTTCAGTCTGTACCTAAAGTCCAAATTACCATCCAGTCCGGGTTAAGCATGCAACGTTTTCGTGATCTTACCGCGGACACGATGAATAAACTGGTTCGTATACCGGGCATTGTCATATCGGCTTCCGTCCTCTCCTCTAGATCCACAAAACTCCACCTCCAATGTCGTGCATGCAAATCGACGAGGATCATTTACCCCCCTAGTGGTCTTGGTGGTCTCGGTAGTGGTTCTGACAGGGGCCTTCCAAGGGTCTGCGACGCTCCCGAGTTGGAAAATCAAAAGAAAGATTGTCCGCTGGATCCTTACATCATTGTTCACTCAAAGTCTAGCTTCGTGGATCAACAAACGCTCAAGCTTCAGGAGGCACCGGATATGGTTCCGGTTGGAGAACTTCCCCGACACATCCTCCTATCGGCCGATAGATATCTCACAGGGAAGGTTGTTCCTGGTTCACGCATTATCGCGACTGGGATCTATTCGACGTTCAACTCGGCAAAAAACGTGAGTTTTGGTGGCTGCCTCTTACCCCTTGTATCACTAAGGTCTAGCTCAGAAATCGGCGGCTGCTCTTCGACAACCATACCTTCGCGTTGTTCACATTGAGCTGTCGTCTCCATCTGCAGGTGGTGGTGCCTCAAACCCCTTTGGAGTGCAGTTCACTCCCGAAGAAGAGGAAGATTTCGCTGAGATGGCACGAAGCGAAGGCTTCTATGAACGTTTTGCGAAAAGTGTAGGTCCAAGTATTTATGGTTGCCTCGGTCCGTTTTCCTTTTGCATACAAAACATGACACTCACGGTATCTAGATATTAAAAAGGCAATTACTTGCCTTTTGTTTGGAGGCTCGAAGAAAGTGTTACCTGATGGGATGCGATTGCGGGGAGATATCAATGTATTGCTACTTGGAGATCCCGGTACAGCCAAAAGTCAGCTACTCAAGTTTGTGGAGAAGGTTGAGCTCGTTATCATCTCTCCCGCCTATCGACCAACGGTATTTACAGGTTGCTCCGATCGCTGTATACACTTCAGGCAAAGGTTCAAGTGCAGCTGGTTTGACAGCTTCGGTACAACGTGATGCGGTTTCTGTGAGCCTGCATGAAAAACGACTGGAATGCTACTAACTCAACTTGATTAGCGCGAGTTTTACCTCGAAGGGGGTGCGATGGTACTTGCTGACACTGGTGTAGTGTGCATCGACGAATTTGACAAGATGCGCGACGAGGACCGCGTTGCCATCCATGAAGCTATGGAACAGCAAACGATATCGATAGCAAAGGCGGGTATCACCACGGTTCTGAACTCGCGGACGAGTGTCCTTGCGGCGGCGAACCCGGTGTGGGGTAGATATGATGAAGGACGAAGTCCGGGCGAGGTAAGTTTATCCTTGCTATTGATCTTAGGCGCCTTAACTTTTCCTCTCCATACAGAACATCGATTTCCAGACCACGATATTGTCTCGGTTTGACATGATATTCATAGTCAAAGACGAACACAATGAGCAGCGCGATCGAGTTCGTCATCTGATCTTTTCCTTCCAGTTATTTTCCTTATGCTCCTGCGCAGATGATCGCGAAACACGTCATGAACATCCATATGAATAGACCAAACCAAAATGTTGAGAATGGCGAAGTTATCGGCGAGATCGATATCGACAAGATGAAACGATATATTGCATACTGCAAGAGGCATGCTTCGTCCCCTAAGTGAGGGTCACTGTCTCAACGTACCTTGTAGTAAATGTGCCCCTCGCCTATCTCAAGATGCTCAAGAAATGTTGAGTAGTCACTTTGTCAGCCTGCGAAAGCAAGTTCAGCAGGTCGAGCGAGACAACGACGAACGAAGTTCAATACCTATTACTGTTCGGTTGGTTCGCTAATGATTGCACTTCCGCCTTTGTGACTAACAGTCGCATTCCAAGTCAACTAGAAGCAATCATCAGGATATCTGAGTCACTGGCCAAGATAACCCTGTCGCCGATCGTGCAAAATCATCATGTCGAAGAAGCGATACGTCTCTTCAAATTCTCGACTATGGATGCGGTGTCAGCAGGTTCCGTTGATGGGATGTCCCGAGGTGAGCTTAATGAAGAGATGAGTCGTATAGAGAAGGAGCTGCGGAGGCGTTTGCCGGTAGGGTGGAGTACGAGCTATCAGAGCCTCGTCAGGGAATTTGTCACGCAGCAAGGCTATTCAAACCATGCGCTTGAGCGCACATTATACATTATGGAGAAGAGAGAGATCGTTAGGTTCAGTGGGCAAAAGAAGGTTGTTCATAGGTGAGTTTGACGTGATTCAGTGGTGGTAGTCTCTTACTCACTGGCGCAGGGTTGGGGTGTGATGTTATTGTTCGATCGTTCGATGACCTTGTAATGCTAGTTAGCACTCCTGCCAATGTGCCTTTTCTTTCCTGTCTCGCAGGTGGCCAGTGAACCAATGATCTATAACCGTTGAATATTGTCACTATCGCCCGCCTAGCTCAATCGGATAGAGCGTCAGACTCTTAGACTAGGCGATCTGAAGGCTGCGAGTTCGACCCTCGCGGTGGGCTATATGTTTTGAGGCCTTCGCCAAGAGCCTGAATTTTATCGACCCAGCCTTGATCCCGTCTCCCCATCGCAAGCAGGGGTCATATCACTTGTGACACTCATCATGAATGCTAGCAGCGTGAGTGTTTTAGTTGGTGGGTCCAGGTGTACAGGGCAGTCCTCAGTTTTACCTACACTGAATAAGTTGGCCCCTCATGCACGTTACTAACTAAGATCGGAATTAAGAATAACAATTTAAAAATCATAGCCCACCGCGAGGGTCGAACTCGCAGCCTTCAGATCACCGCCTTGCACGACTCGTACAATCGTACAAACGTAAAAGTCTGACGCTCTATCCGATTGAGCTAGGCGGGCCATGATATGATATGATTAATAGCAGCACATGATTACTACTATCACGTGACGACGTTTGAACAGAGGACGCGACGCGAACTCGCAGCGCGACGACCTCAGGCTATACTGTCATGGCATTGAATAATGAAGTCAAGTCGACGTAAGCTTCGGCAGTTCCTCATTTCAATTTTACCATTCATATGTGTCGAGCAGGTTGTCGCCGTCCGTCGAAAATAGCCCTGCTCTCCAAATCATAGAGATTTCATCTGATTCTGAGGACGACGTGTATGTGATTGTGGTATTGAGAAATTTCTGGACGATTACGCTCTAACTCTATGTAGGATTCGTCAGCCATACGCCAGGTTAGATTTCACCTGTTGACTTAAAAGTGTGATTTTTGCCCTGAGTCTGCTTGAATCAACTACTGCAGCAAGTTCAGGCCCACTCGGAGAGACGAAAACAAACATCACCCGCCAGATTCTATCTGTCAAAATGATGTTATTGAGTTAACAGACAGTGACTCGAGTAATTCCTCCGATGTTCCGAACATGCTGTCCCCTTTGGTCCAAGGGTCGCGGAGAAAGGAATTTGTGGACTCAAGACAACGACCATCTTCTGAAGCATTCATACCTTTGTATATCGATACCAGTGACAATGAAGCATCTGACAAGGACTGCATACTTGTATTGTGCGTATTCAATGGGTATTGGTCTGTCTGAAATTCCCATTTTGTCCAGGAATGATCCCCCGGGCTCTCGAAGGCCAATCCGGAGCATCACTCCCACCAAAGGTACTTCCAAGATTTTTCTCTTCCCACGTAACAAGGGGAATTTTGACCAAATCCTTGTTTTGTGGTGTAGGTCAAGATGTTGCAAAGGACGACCCATTGCTCGACTCCCCGAAGAAAAACAGGGTTCCAGAGTTTTCTCAGGCCACGCCAAAGTCACCCAGTAGAAGAGCTGGACATTCGGTTCTCAGAGAAAAAGAGCAAGCCCGACGACAGAAGTATGCCACCGATCTGTTTATTAAGCTCAACAAAGATGTTTTTGGCGATCGCCTCCCAAAAGACACTAGTCTAGAATGGAGCAAGCGTCTGCTGACGACTGCAGGGCGAGCACGCTGGCACTGGTAGGTGAACCACACCTCCAGGGATCTTAGCTATGTTGATCATTCTGGATTCTTAGTTCGCGCGAGGGTGTGCATACGACAAAGATCGAACTGGCATCAAAGATTTTGGACTGTGACGGTGCGCTGGTTGTAGTTTGCGGCGCAACACGACATACTAAAATAACTTTGATCGGACATTTAGAACGCATTCGAAACACCCTCTCTCATGAGATGTGCCATTTAGCGTGCTGGGTAATTGACAACCAACCAAGGGAAGGACATGGTCAACTTTTCAAATCATGGTTAGTATTATACTACTATCTCGGATTTGATCGACTATCAAACACAAAGCAAATTTTAGGGCGAACAAAGTGATGTCCAAGCATCCAGATATCCATATATCAGTAAGAAGTTTACGCCCGGCTAAGAAACATTCGTACTGATCATGTTAGACACGGCATAACTATGAAATATCATACCCATATGAATGGAGTGAGCTTGTCGTCGTGATCTCACTTGGCATAGTTTCTGATCTTACGCCAGAATGCGAAAAGTGTTCGAAAATGTAAGTAGTCACAATAGGATTCTTTTGAATGTTTCTGACCGGCTGCTCCTAGGTACGGTAGATACTCCAAATCTATACGGCCAGATGGATGTGGTGAGCCAAAGCACTCAATTGTGGTATTTGTTGGTTGCAGCTATCGTGTTTCGCTGGAACAGTGTGTGGAGCCTGTAAAGTGGGCAAGCTGATACCTCTATTTGTCGAAAGAAAGCCAATGACCCCCAAGATTGGCCGTATGGCTTTGACCAGGCCTCGAGGTACAGACAGACTGTTTCAACACATTGCAATGCTCAGTGTCATTGATCCACCACTACAGATTCTCTGTGTTCGTTGGTTGAAAGTCCGACAAAGAATGGCCTTGTGACACAGCGGACTTCTTCGATTGAGGAGAATATCTCGAGCCTTGCGGATGCCATCGGATGCGTGTCTATCAACAATGCAAGGGACCAATAGATTGATTTATCACGAGCTGTTCAATGTTCGAGCCGTCCAATATGTATTGCTCTGCCAGCTTCTACTACTGACCAGGAGATTTGGTAAAAAAATTAATCGAAATGCAGCGTTGTAAAATACGAGTGAGCGACGCTGTACACGATGAACGCACGTCTGAGTCGGAACTATACCCGCATACCTGATGGAACGACAGGTGAAAAACCCCAACATTTCCGCAGTGGTATTGTGTGTCATTCAACATATGATGAATTGGGCAGTCTCCGGAACAACACCCGAATTATTAGTACTATTAGGTAGCACTGGCGCGTTAGGGAGTGTTAAATCTAAGAATGAATTGCCTGTATGATGTAACGTAAGCAGCAACATGGCGGAACCACGGAGGGAACATATGTAAAACAAAATATACTTTGACACCGTAGCACATGAGAAGGTCGTTCTAGAACCTGTATCTACATATCTGTCGCAGCATAACTTATCTCGTTGACCGATGGTCCGTTTACTCACCAATCATCCACCCCCAGCCATTCCTTGTCCTTGACGTGCAACCATCTGTGGTCAATCATATCTCGCGCTTCTTTACGCTCTCGCTGGTCAACCGTGAGCATTGGCTCCAGGAAAGCACAGAGATCTGCAGCCGCGGCATTTGACAACAAATACTTTTCTACCATCACGCGGTACAACGGCCAGGGCTTCAGCGTCTTGATGTACCGCAGTGCACCTGAAATGCGACGTCAGAAAGTAATTCAAAAGCACGACTGGAAGACATGCCTGTGTGATCAAAGAGTTCTCTACTATACCTCCCCCCCATCTTCGCCTCAAGAGGAAAGTCACCCATCAACTCGATAATCAGGGCCATATGATCGTCATCCTTGGTAAACAATTCGCCCTGCCCGTGTGGATCGAAAAGGTACTCGGCAGTCAATAGTTCGAAAACGACACATGCCACACTCCATATGTCGGCACGAGTTCCCCAGTCGCGTCGCCCAAGGATGGCTTCAGGGCAACGATATTGGCGAGTCTGGATGTCTTCGGTGTAATGCTGCTTTGTGGGTGTTGCATTGCCCAGGTCGGCGATCTTGATTGTGATTGGAGTATATCCAAGAGGACTTGGGGGACGCTGGGGGGTGGGACAAGCAGTGGAAGAGGCGGTTGAGCAGTTCGGAGTAGAGGAATTTGCCCGCCGAGGGGCAGTCCGGGAGAGTAACGATGGACCAATGGGGGCGTGGATATTATTTAGGGAATGTGATTGGATGAGGGGCGAAGCTGAAGGCTGCGTGACAGCGTTGCGGGAGTCTGGTAAAGATTTCTCCTTCGCGCGCGAAGGGGGGTCGGAGCCTGCAACGGAAGTTATCTTGAACATCGCTGCACTCTCGACAGAAGTTGGCGGAGTGCTTGTGCTGAGGATACTAGTCCCAGCATGCACTGAAAAGGAAGAGGCAGTTGACGCAGTAGATGGGGTGCCAGTTTGCAACGAAGGCTGATCAATGGGAGCGATCTGGGGATCGAAAGAGACAGGGTATTTCCAAGATCTACCAGTAGAGGGTGCTGCGTGGGAAGGAATGGTAGACAAGAAATGCTTATGGAGGCTCTGGCTACTTGCACTAGCGCTAATGCTACCGCATCTAGAAGAAGGGCTTGACAATGGTTGTGAATCGAAAATCTCGACGTGTCGCTCACGGGCGGGCGGTCGACGGTTAGGGATGGTCATGCCCAAGCGGGACCTCGTGGGGAGAGGCACACCGACTTGACGTGAACGGGGAAAAGGGGAAACAGAGAGTTCTGCAAGGATGTGGGCCTCAACATCTGGAATGGAAATGACTGAAAGGAGGGTAAGGGGATGCAAAGAATGGAAAGAGAGAGAACGTACGGATGTTCTCTGGCTTGATATCCGTGTGTACTAGGTCACACTCGTCGTGGAGGTATTGGAGACCAAGAAGAATCTGTTTGGTGATTAGCTTGACGAGGGGCTGCGGAACACCCTTCTTCTTGTTGCGCTCAATGAGAGCCAGAAGGTTCTCTCCGAGGGGTTCAAATACAATGCATATGTGGTTTTCTGGTCCAACATGCGTGAAGGAGTCAAGGAAAGAGACGATGTAAGCGCGACCTGAATGTGCAGGATTTGCTTGTGATACTTTGGTGAGCAGCTTGATCTCGTCGCGAGCAGTATCAGCATAGCGGGAAGCAGACTTGACAACCTTGAGGGCAGAATAGCGGGATTGGCTAGGGAGGATGAAAAGGAGAACGAAAAGAGAGGAACGTGGGACGCACTGGGTGTCATGAACGAGCCAGACGGTAGAGAAGTGACCCCAGCTATGGGAAGGGTGAGAAAGGGTTGAAAGAAGGGGAAAGGATGGTACCCGAGTTTTCTGACGACGAGATAGCGACCGTCCTTGAAGAGGTCGTTGATCTTTACGGGTAGATAGCCACCAGCGTTGTAATCTGCCGCAGACTCCTCCTCCTTCGAAACATCGTCTTGGACGGGGACGATCTTTGGGCCTGATGAAGTAAGGACGTACTGATATTTAGCACATGGTTCCTTTGGCGCCATAAAATGCGAGGGAGGGGGAGGAGGAGGGGGAAGGGGAAGAAAAGGAGGAGTAGCCGAGCGCGGGTCCGGTCTCGGAACGGGTAGGAGCCAGACTCGTTGGCAATCCAATGCGCCGACTAGACCACCGTCCACAGCGCTTACGACTCTTGTCCACGACGCTAACCGCGTCAGAGATACCCACACGACACCTCGTCGTCATGTCCGTCTTCCTACCTGGAAACTTCATCGGCGCCGTCGAGGACGAGTGGCGACTCTTCAGGTATTCGCTGTTATCCGGCTCGCACGTCTCCCTCATTTTCTTTGTCGCTCAGCGATCGCCCTGACGACTACACCATTGGTGCTCCCATCGGCTTTGGCGCGTCTTCTGTCGTGTACGCAGCTACATATAATCCCCCTCCTCCAGAACCCCGGCGTCCATATCCGTGTGCGCTCAAGGTCCTTGATCTTGACTCCCTTCCCCCACATTCCCTCGCTCTCCTCCAGCGCGAGACCCAGCTCATGTCTCTTTCAAAGCACCCAAACGTCCTCCGCGTGCGTGGAAGCTGGATTGACGGCCACAAACTCTATATCGCCCTCCGCCTCATGAACAAAGGCAGTGCCGCAGATATCATGAACTACGCTTGGCCCGGCGGCATGGAGGAGGAGGTCGTAAAGTGCTTCCTTAAACAAACCTTAGAGGGCCTCAAGTCAGTCCTCCCTCTCCGTGTCCCCCAATCCCTTTAACACCCTTCCATCCAGTTATCTCCATACAAATGGTTTCATTCATCGTGACATAAAAGCAGCCAACCTACTCGTCGACGACGACGGTACTGTCCTAGTAGGTGACCTTGGCGTTGCTGCTCCCCTCGTAGACGATGGAGAACAATCCGTCATCCATCCCATCATCTCTGCTACCTCAAACCTGAAGCTGGACCTGCCACCTCGCCCTAATTTTTCAAATAGTGGCACCCCCCTTTCACGTCCGCAGCTCGGCAAGCGCAAGTCTTTCGTTGGTACCGTGCGTGATTGCTTATTCGGGTCCCGCTAGCACCTCCACTCATTTACCGTTGATAGCCTTGTTGGATGGCCCCAGAGCTCATCCAGGGAAAACGTTACGACGTCAAAGCTGATATTTGGTCATTTGGAATCACTGCCATCGAACTCGCGCAGGGCCGTCCGCCTAGCTCGCGTGAAAGTGCGCACACCGTCCTGCTCCAAACGTGCGTCTCATATTATTATCTGACCCGAACAACCGATTCATTAGCCTATTCCCTCTCCAGGGTCCAGGGAAAACCACCAACCCTCGATCGGAAAGGAGGCGTACACCGTTATTCCCGTGCGTTCAAGGAGATGGTTGATGCCTGTCTCGCCAAAGATCCCTTGAAGCGGTAAGTAGTTCTGTTGCCACTATTTCGTATCATATTCATTACCTCGTATGCACAGTCCGACAGCAGCCGAACTTTTGCAGACACCATTTTTCAAGAGCGCGAAAAAGAAGTCATGTCTCGTCGGGACGATATTAGTCGGGCTCCCCCCGCTGACCATGCGTCAAGAACGGCGTCATTGTCCAGAAAGCCCCAAGACTCAGCTCACTACTGATTCGTGGGACTTTACTTCGACCACCATAAGTTCGCAAACATCAGCACAGAAGAACAAGTCCTTGAAAGAAGACGAACCAGAAGTCCGTGATGCCTTATCCAAGGACAACCGTGCGAAACCCCCACAACAAATAACCACGAAACCTAGCCCCACGACCTCATCATTAAAGGAAGCTCAGTACCCACCTCATCCTACACCCCCAATCCCTATGCCCCATCGTGATGGCAGCCCTGGGCACCAACATTCCCCATCATCTTCGTACTCTTTGGCAGTGACGCCGTCCAGTTCGACTTCCCCCTCGACGTCCCCGAGCCTTTGGCACAAACTTACTCGGAGATCCTCTCGCAATGTGCTAGTTGACGAGGAATCTCCCAAGGGTAATAGTATTTCGCGTTTCCTGGGCAGGCGTGGTTCCTTTTCGTGGGCCCAGCCATCGAACGTTCTTCCCGCATAGTCTTCAGGGTTCCCATCTACTTTATGTGATCTGCATGAAACCGTGAATTTTAGCGACATTCCTGTTGACCATGTACCTGCTATCCCACAACGCTCAGTCACCCACTTAGGTACGAAGTATGTTTTCTGTTGATTTCGAGCTTGTACCATACGTTGCACACGGCAGAGGTCATGGCTTCATGCAAACCGTCTAATTGCATGTATCCGTGAATTACATGAATTGTGAAATGATATCATGGTAGTCGGCCTTTACCCAACGACGAGCTTGCCATCAGCATCGTTGAACTCGTAGGGAGGTATTTCTAGATTTAGCTGCAAGAAATAGTTTCGATCATCGAGGTTGATCTAAAACAAGTTTTCCTTACCGGTGCTGGACCCTTGCGTGCGCGACCGGCTGTTATAAGCATGTTAGCAAAAGGTATCGCTGGAATAGATGAAAACTTACAGATATCATAGTGCGAGCCATGGCACGGACAGAACCACCCGCCGAAATCGCCTGCCTCGCCAATCGGGACACAACCCAGATGGGTGCAGACACCTAGCATGACGAGCCACTCGGGTTTCTTGGTCCGGTTCTCGTCGCTCTCTGGGTCCCTGAACGTTTTCCAGTTGGCACTCCTAGCCTCTTGGATTTCGTCGGGTGTGCGGTGACGAATAAAGACGGGTTTTCCGCGCCATTTGATGATTACGTTTTTGCCCTCTGGGATACTGGCAAGCTCGACCTCGGTCTTTGCGAGCGCAAGAACATCGGCGGAGGCAGCCATCGTCTCAAGGAAGCCGGTTATGGCAGAGTTGGCGACAGAGGCGGAGAGGACGCCAAGAGAGCCAACCATAAAGTAGGATATAGCGCGATTTGCTTCGTCCGACTTGGGGCGGTAATGGGTGAGATCAGGGACCTCGGGAGCATCTTTTGCAACAGCAGATGTGTGAAGGAGACGTGGCTGGCAGAAGGACGTTGCCGACGGTGCTTTCGTTTTTTGAGTCGGGATTAACATGGGTAGAAGAGACGTGCTTACAAACGTAGGTCCTGGAGACAAGGCCGAGCGAGGTCATCCTTACGCTGCCAGCGAAGCTTTTTGGCGCGTCCGAGCGGGGACCAGCACCGTGGCCGTGGTCATGTCCGTGCACGGGTGCACGGGCAGCAAGATTGAGGCGTGGTGCACTGGGACGGCCGGTGGGGAGAGCACGGACTGTGGGGGATATGCTGACGGCTTTTCTGACCGAGGCCATGGTGATTTAGCGAGAGACGAAAAGTTGAACCCGCATGTTCCCGACATCAAACTGCACAGCCACAATCATCGCTACTACCACTCGTCCATCCCTGGCACCTTGTACCCGAACCAGCCATCTCCCCAGCTTTCCTGCATGAGCAAGAACACGACCCACATCACCCACTTCCTCATCAGATATCCCAAAATACTCTGATCCCTCTTCTGGCTACCCCGCCGGTTGGCCTCGTCCACGATCTCATCTACCCGAGGCTGTCGATCCATCTGGAACCTCGCCAGCATGGACGTCCAGTCTGACTCGTTCGCCCCAGAAGCAGCGCTTTCATTTTGTCTCCGCAAAAGGTAGGCAAGATAACCGGCATCCTCCAGCGCTTGGGATGCCCCTTGTCCGGAGTGCGGGGGCATAGCTATAAAACCAAACCTGACCGTCAGCGTATCTTCTCACCGAGGTGACCTCACGTACCATGAGCAGCGTCTCCGATGAGCACCGTGCGTCGACTGTGCCAGTGTTCCAGCTTCCGGACTTGGAAGACTGGCCAGACGAAGAGCTCATCATCGGAAGCCTCTACCGCAGCAATCAGCTGTGGCACCGGGAATGCCCAACCAGAGTATCGCTTTCGCATCTATAAATAAAATAGGCATGAGCGGCGGGACGTGTGGAAAGAGATTCGACCACCTCGACCAAGGCCTGCTCTTTGGTTACTTTCCAATTCTCCCGGGTTCGATTCGGTGCCTCGTGTGTCGTCCACCTGAAGGTGGGTTGAGCATCAAACGTGCGTACCCCATCTTGGCATTTAAAGTGGTGGCACTTACCATCCCACCTTCTTCCTTTCCTTGTCGAAGATCGCCATACCAACAAACCCTTGTCGCCCGTGAATCATGACGCACGGCCGATCCGGGCCAAGGAAGTCCGATAGGCCCGGCACACTATCGATGTTGACGAGAGTGCCTATACCGACTAAACCACTGTACTCCGGCTTGGGTGCCGAGAGCCCGAGGCAATTGTACATGCTTGCTTCGAGAAGGCAGGGTCAGGAGGCTAATCTTACTGGAGCAGGGACCCGAGATTACCTTGGTCGGACCGTACTCCAAATACCATCCGCTCCAATCAAGAGATCGGCCTTCTTCTCCTGCACCAGTCCACTCTTGACCCAACGCACGAGTACACCGTCGCTGGATTCTTCAATGGACTGTACTTGAGCGCCCCACTCTACATCGAGCTGTTTTTCCTCTGCTTCGTCCAGCAAGACGTCATGAAGATCCGAGCGCATGACCATGGTGGAAGCAAATCCGTGGCGTTTCTCCGAACCCTGTGGTACCTTGCCGATATATCCACCGGCGGAATCGTTGATGGTTATCCAAGGCACCTCCATGCTGCTGCCGCGCTGTAGAAGTGTGCGAGCCAGGCCAAGTCCGTTTAAGACATGCATTCCATTTGGAGCCAACATCAAAATCCCGCCTTCAGCGAACGTGGGTCGACCAGGACGGCCCTCAAGAATGATAACATTTGCATCCAAGCGTGACAGAAACAGAGCAATCGCTGCCTAGTAGTCATATCGATAGTCAGTTTCCGGTCGAGCGATGTTAGACTAAGGTTGGAAGATGCACTTACGCCCCCTATTCCTCCCCCGGCGACGATGATCTCGGGCTTGTGAGCACACATTTATGACAGACGGATGACAGTGGGGATGTAGTCCTTGGCTCGCTGCGCTAGTGATTTTATCCGAATGGAGAGAGTGAGAGAGTTGGCCTCTAGCTTTTCTGCCGCTCGGACGCGTCTGCTGGTGAGCTACGCAGGTTGCCGGTTGGTGACGTCGAGGATCGGCACGGGGGAATGAACTTCCCTCTACGACTGCGGCCCTCACAAAATCTCAATATTCAGAAAAACGTACAGCAAAAGAAATCGGAGCTGAGAATCAGCTTTAGGCGCCGGTGCAAACTTTGCGCAAGATCGACAGATAGCGAGATCAAGTGAAGAATCCTGAATACAACACTTTGGTTTTGCGCTGAGCAACATATACTCAGCGCCCGCTCTATAAAGCTTGAGTCCAATAGTACCATCGCGGCAATTTAATCTAACGATGAATTGCAGTCTCCTGTTCTAAAAATACTGTCGGCAGTCATACCAATCCACCAAAACTCTTCTTGTATCCATCAACCCAGGGTTCTACTTGCTTTATTCCGTGGACACTTGACAACTCTCTATCCACGGGCCACTTGTATGAATGTTTCTCCAAACACGAAAAGACGCGTTGCTTGGGGTACTTTGGTGCCACCGCGAAACCCTGCTGTCTCGCCCATCTTCTAACAATACTAGCATCTATCGTGTGTTAAGACGGGTGGTCTGCAAAGAGTGTAACATGACACACGATCTGTGATTATGCCATCTACGCCAAATCGGTGCAACTCCTCGATTCTATCAAGACCATTCATCTGTCAACACCAAGTCAGCTGGCACGGAAATACAGATTTAACGTTTAGAAATTGACCGTCCACGGCTTGACACTCATGCCGAGAGCATGAGCTTCCCGGACCATGATTTGTGTTGTGAAGTCAGCATCTCCTTCAAAGGCAACAAACGATGGGATGAAGCACGTCCCGCACGGTGACAAGATATCTGCATTGATTGCTCGCGCCGCCTGAGCCATCTTTTGACCAATGGATGGGCCCGGGAAGTCGTCAAGGTGCAAACCGCCAAGCCAGGGGCTGATGCTGTTGCCTGGAGTGAAAGCCGTCTCTCTACAGCAGGTCAGCACGGCAGACAAAAGGAAACATCAGATATACACACTCATCAATCAATGCTGATATCGGGATCAGAGGGTCAAGTTCCTGCTCAACACCATCGTAAGGTGCGTTATCAATTCAAAAGAGAACATTACCTTCATGGCCGTCAAAGTCCTCCAATCAAAGCTTTGGTACTGAGACCAATAATCAGGTGACGCTTCGCCTTTCAATGACCCAGCTTACTGTGATTGATCTACTATAAGGGCTTGCCGAAAAGATTGCGTGCTGCTTCTGTACGAAATCTTCAACCGTTGCAGTACGATTAGGATACTCAGGGTTGATCTTGGACTCTATATTCCATAATATTCGATGCGAGGGGTCTACGCACTCCACAAAATCAAAAACTTCTTGGAGTGTTGGTATGCGAGCTCCGGGGTAAAGAAGTTGTTGCGCTTTTGACCGATGTTATCATCCGATATTCGGGAAAAAACGGAGGGCCCGTACGGAAGTCAGGTTGTCGCTTTGATCCGCAGTCGAGGGTCTTTATTTGGGCCAACGTCAAGTTTGCAATGAACTTGCCAACGTATGGGTACATAGGATCGCCGGGAAACTTGCAGATATCGATGAGAACATAAATCAGAGGACCCTCTTGCAACTCACGACGGGATGAGTATCGGTACACTTCTCCACCGTTATCTGGTTGTCATGCCACACGATGACCTCCCCATCCTACGTGATTGAGGTTCCTGAGAGATAAGCATGGGAAGGGTACTGACCGAGGTAATGCCATTATCCAGCTCTAGGGTCGTTGCGCCGTCAACAAGACCCCTATTCCAAGAATTCAGGACTCATTCACGCAGATATTGCAAATACCAACATACCATGCAAAGCTCGGCAACGTGCTTTCTACTGTATTGCCCCTGCCGCCTCGGTGGGCCTGTGGAAACATTAAATTGCTGGTTAGCGAGAAAAAAAAAGCGCAGACCTGTACATCGTAGGGCTTGTTGCTGATTAGAAATGTCTCTTGCGCGGGGGAAGCTAGCACAAGAAATACTTGTGAAAGAGCAGCTATTGCGTAGTATGCGAGCGCATGCATGGGAGGCATGAGTCAGGATTGGCGGTCGCCAGTGTAGACTGAAACCCGGTAACATCCAAGAAATGAAGGTCTAAGTGAAAATTCTCATTGGGCTGTCCATAGATTCGACCAGTGTCGAGACGAACGTTCTTCGCTATGTCGGGGGGTTTTGATGATCAAGCATGAGGGCGTGAACTAAGTTACCCGATTTGGCTGCGAACGTGTGTACGACAAGACGGTTGCAATGCGCCCGGATTTCAACTCGACGAATATTCCATCTTGCAACCACCAGGTGAACAATGACAACAAGCTGAATTGCTAGCCCTGCCTGAATCCGTTGCCTTTCTTACGCATCCGGGGAGCAGGGCTCGTCGAGTCAGTTGATAACTTGAGAGGCTAGAAGACACTAGCCGAGACGAGAACAGACAATGACTTCAGGCTGACTCATGCGGACAACTTTATGTCAAGGTGGTTTGCGGACCTGCGGTACAGAACCTACGGACTGGGATCGACTGAATGACCTCAGCGACGATTCTGATCCTTTGACTCTAGGTCAACGTTTCCAAGCCCGAGGTTCTTGAAATCGTCGCGTTCCATGAGTCCCCTGCAATACCACACGTCGTCTACATGGCAGGGAAGAAGGCCCATACAAGACTCACTTGGACATTCGACACTCGAGGTATTGTTTGCTGAACGATCTGCACGGCGTGGATGTGCCAGCATTTTGCTTGAGGCAGGCCATGTACTGCATCATCTTATCTCTGCATTCACCTAGGGCAATGTGAGTGCGGTCTCGACGGCTGACGGTGGTTTATACCATCATGGTCGAGAGGAAATGAGCCACGATCAGGAGGAGTGACCTGGAAGCCGACGTTGATGGACGGTGGACGTCCGAACGACATGTCAAGGACGTGGGAATTGTCGACCGTAGAACTACACGTTCATCAACTAATAAGTGGTAGTACAAGCTGGGTGAACCCATAATGCAACTCTCTCTACCCCCGTGTTCTACTGGACCCGGCGTGCCCAAGATCGTCCTTTTCAGGCTGATTGGCGAGTGCCGTTGCTTGCGATCCAGTGAGATGTCTACTTTTGAGGAGGACGATTTCCTTTAGCCATGCGTTTTCTCGTCGGAGATCATGGGCCTCCTGCTCGAGTTCTTCTGTCCTGCCGTTCAAGTCTGCCACTGCACGCTCGAGGTTGAGCGTCTTAAGCTTCTTCTTGATCCTGAATCGCGCTGTGGGTGCCCCTCGCCATTAGAATCACGATCCATATGGGCGGTGGACACCCACCCGAAGCAGCCGTGTTCCTGCGCCGCTTGTCTTCCGCTGATGTAGCGTCCTCCGTTCCCTCTGGGTCTTGTGCGGTGGACGTGGTCGCGGGGGACGCCACAGGGGTAGGGGTAAGCTGGGGGCTTTGTGGTATGGCATACGGGGGAAGTGGTGTTAAGCGAAACGAAGAAGGGCCTGGAAATGCAGATGCAGTGTCGGGTGGCCAAGGGAGAATTGGGTACGCGGAGGTCGGTGGGTATGCCGAACCGCGTAGGGAGAGGAGGGCTTGAATGAGGTAAGTGTATGTTTCTGGAGGGAGCGGTGGCAGGCCCGGGGGTGGCTGGAAATACGGTATCTGGGAGCGCTGCAAGGACGTGAGCCGTGCGTCGGGATGCTGACCAGGACAGCCTACGCTGGGATCGTTGTCTGAGGACGACATGGACGACGACGGGACCTTGAGGGGACATGGCCCGCCATGTTCAAGAATAAATCCGTCCATTCGCAATCCATCCTCAAGATGACGGCAACGACGATTATGTAACCTAGACCTCCTCGACCTCGTCCATCATGGCAAGTACACTCGCCGTCGCGATGGAGCACACAACGTCCACTAAACACCAGTGATAGCTCATCAGAATCAGGTCCAAGGACGGCAACTTTCGCTTCCAACTCACACCGACAGATGACGTTCATCTCCTCGTCGACAAGGCACTTGCAATCCTTGCCCTTGCCTGCTCTACTTGACACCCCCTCTCCAGGTTATCCAGACCGCCAGCAAGAACGTGGACCCCGCTTCAATTACCATATCAAACCAGCCTCGGGGAAACGAGACCCTCGTCACACACCTCGCTGGACGAACTCTGCAGTCCCTTGGTTTGAAGTACGCCTCGCCAGCATCTCTCATCGCCCCTCTGCTGACGACCGCTTCAGACATGGCGATCTCATCTTTGTCAACTATCAGGATCTACCCACTTCCATCCATCCAGATCCCTCTCGAAACGCACACACACTCCCATCGAAGCAAAACAACCCTTGGGAAAACGCACAAGAGGATCCAGTCGACTCCTACTGGCGGCTAAGGGACGGAAAAATTCCCCGCACCCGGGACCCGCGCTTTTGCAAGCACACGTCAAACGGCATGTGTGACTACTGTATGCCCTTGGAACCGTATGACGCGGCCTACCAGGCAGAGCACAGCATAAAGCATTTGTCATACCATGCATATCTCCGCAAAGTGTCTCCAAAATCATCTGCCGCCGCCGCCCAGGCCATCCCTCCGCTTTCCCCCGCTTCGTACAAAGTCAAGGTACCTTGTCCGTCTGGTAATCACCCATCGTGGCCATCAGGAATATGTACCGCTTGTCAGCCCTCGGCAATCACTCTACAGTCTCAACCGTTCCGAATGGTAGACCATTTGGAGTTCGCAACACAATTCATCGTAGAACGATTCCTACAAGCCTGGAGAGTAACTGGTCTCCAGCGTTTCGGCTGGCTCATAGGACGTTATGAACCCTACAACGAGGTGCCCATGGGAATTAAAGCCGTGGTAGAGGCAATATATGAACCCCCTCAAGAGGGCGAGCTCGATGGCCTGACTTTGGGCATTCCATGGGAAGACGAACAACGCATCCGGGAACTAGCCAAATCAGCGTCAATCCCCCTATCGATCGTTGGATGTATTTTCACGGATCTTGATCCAACACCAGACGATCGAACAAAGAATGTCTACAAGCGACACGTACAATCGTATTTTGTTTCCTCGCTGGAAGCTATTTTTTCTGCCACAGTTCAGAATGCCAATCTCACTCCATCTCGATCATCCTTGAGTGGTGCTTTTGGCTCCCGTATGGTCACCGCTATTCTTACTGCGACAGAAGATGGCCAAGTTGATATTTCTGCCTATCAAGTCTCAGAGCAGGCCTGTGCAATGGTCTTAGCGGATATGATTGAGGCCAGTGTGGAACCCGGTATCGTCCGAGTTAAGGATGAAGACCGTAGCCAGGATTCGGCCCGTTACGTTCCCGACGTGTTCTATCGGTTCAAGAATGAGTACGGTCTTGAAGTCAAAAAGAGTGCAAAACCCTGTTTCCCAGTGGAGTATCTCCTCGTCAATGTAGGCGTGACTTTGCATCGTGCCTATGCTAGGAATCACGAAATAACCGACAGGTCACTCATGGCTTCCCACAAGCACCTAACCCAATGTTCCAATCGACGGAGTTTGCCATTGAGAATCGTCCCGGACTCGAAGACCAGAAGGTCGAGAGCATTCTCAGTTCACTCAACCGCCTGGAAACGCCGTCCCTTGAGGACATGAGCAATGGGGCTAAACGTCTCGAGGTCGCGAAATGGCTTAGTGACTTGCATCTGATTGCATTTCTTGAAACCACCCAGTTACTGTCACCGGTATGTTTGTTAATCATTCTGACACGTGTCGTCAGTCAACCCGACTTGTACAGGGTGATATAACAATCTTCATACGGACGGCCACGTCGCCTCGATTGCTACAAGATCCCTCCGTACTCGACGACCTCATGAAGACAGACGGATGGCAGACTCTCACAACCTTTGCCCGAGAAAGCGTCCGTGAGTTCTTCCTGCATAGCTTGATGTTATTATCTTTCGGGTACAGTGACATATGCCAAACAGCTGCTCGTCCGACATCGTCAGCTCCTACGGACTTGGGACATATGCACGACGAGATTCCCCAAAACATCTTCGATCAGATTGCCGCAGAAGAGGCTGCTCAGAGTCGAGGTGGCAATTCCCGAATCAGGATCTGTCCCCACTGCACTTTTGAAAATGAACATGGAGGACATGACTGTGAAGTTTGCGGTTTGCCTTTAGGGTGATATTGCATAGTATACATCTTTATTTATAACAAAGAGTGGACAGATCAATACTGTTAGTCGCTGGCAGCTTGAAGTGGAAAGTAGACAAGGATAGAAGAAACATGTATCACCATCGTTACATACAAACTCCTGGGCCCGCACGTCCTTAAAGTGTCAGAGTGGCAACAGGTACACGTGCAATTAATGTACGATTTCGAACGCGACGTATCAAAGAGAAATTCATGCCTAACATGAGGGATCCAACGTGTCTGAAGGGATACTGAAAGTAGTACTTAGGCCAGGATCCACCATCCAGCGAATAAGAGGCCACAGAGTACACCGATGGCTCGAAAAACGATGACGACGACGAGCGCCTTGCGCACTGCAGCATAAAAGTTGTTCAGGGCGGTCCCAGACCAGTTGAGGCTGTGTTCAGCAATCAGTACTCGTAAAACAATGGACAAGAAAATGCTCGCCGTCGGTCGTTCGACCCGCCCTCGCGAATACTCGCTTCCCAACCGCGTACGACTTCACGGTAGCGCTTACCAAACACCCTAGTAGCTATGATGAGCAAGTGAAGAGCAAGATCACGAGACACTTGCCAGATCCAAAAGTTGACATCCGGATATGAGAACCGGGGGAATACGCTAGCAAGGCTGGGAGCGACAACATCAACGCGCATACCTTCACCGCCGACAGGTTGGAAGGGTAACTGCAGGCTAGGGGAGTGCTGTCCAGCAACCTGTTGTGAGTACAGTGGTTCTGGTACCATGTTTGCCATGAGGTCCAATATCATCCCAAGGGAGAGACCCCACAACTTGAGCTGACGACGGCCAGATGGTTTCTTTCGCGTTTCAGGGGACACCTTGTCAGATATAATTCCCTTTTCGAGCACATCCTGCGTCAGCACAGGGTACGAAGCACTAGCTGGGAGGGGAGGAGATTCGACGGAAAGGGGCGAATCGGAATCTGGCATGTCAAGGAGAATAGCGGGGAACTGCATACTCCCAATGAGGACGCGGACCAGAAGTTTTAAGATGGCAGCATGACGTGGCGTCAGCCTAGAAGCGGCGTCGACTGTTACGCTCGACCACTTTCCCTTCGAACGCACGAATCCAACCGTTTCAGGTAACACGGCGCTGGCGAGTGTTTCGAGAGGTGTCCAAAGGATACTGGTACCCTCGGCGGGCTCCGTTGAGAGGGCGCGGGGCGTGAGTTGTAAGAAAACAAAAGGGGAAAGTATCATAAGCAACCGTTTCCCTAAAGAAGTGGTGATCTCTCTGTCATCGAGCTGTCCGATACATGTAAAGTCGCGCTCGGCGAGATCCAAACCGATTTCCTCCCATGTTTGCCGCATAGCTGGATCGGGGTTCAGACGACGAGGGTGTCGAATGAACAAGGGCAGACTTGCCTGTATAGAGACCACCTTCGTCCCCGTCTTCCATCCTCCCGCCAGGGAAGGCAAGGTGCGCTTCGACTCTGCTGGCGCGGTACGTGGTGCCCTCGGCTGGAAGGGTGGTGTTTAAACCGTGGGGGGAAGAAGCGCCGTCCCTCTGCAAGAAAAGGATTTCTGGGCGAGCGGCGGGATCCTTGACCCAGTCGAGCTCAAAGAATTGGGCGAGTGTCGGGATGGGTGCATCGGCGGGAAGCTGTGGGATGGTTTGGGAGGGAACGATGCGAATGACGATGGCGACCGCGGCACGACGAGGTTCTGGTGAATGTCAAGGCTAGTACGAGGAGAGAAGTGGAGATAAACTCACGGGTTGCTGGGGATGAGATGATGCGAGGAGGTGTCGTGCGAATGCGATGGAGCGCACGCGACAAGAGCTGCACGATCTTGTCTTGTTTTTCTGTGTGGGGATGAGTGGGAGGGAGGGAGTCGAGTGGGAGACGAGACCGAACCTTGAGACATTTCGGTACGATACTAATATACAACCGTTCCGTTCGCTCTTGTTTGCGACGAGCGTTGGCAGCGTGCGCATGTGGACCTTGACCACCACTTCCAGGACACCTGCCACCCCGTCGGTGGTGTCGGGGGTCGTAGACGAGGCGGGCGGCTCATCCCTGCACGGGCTGGCGTTAGGGCGACGTTAAGACCACGATGTTGACGCATTTCCGGAGCACGACGACGCCCCGTTGATGTGACTCGACTGCACCACGCTTGCAGCCAGAAATCTATGTAATAGACAACGTCAGCTTGGAGATAAAGCCATCGATAGTGCGGGTAGATGATGGAAACCGCCCAAAGGTGGGAAAGCCTGCCGCCTAAATGAGGCCTGGTCTCCGACCGTAAAGGGGTCCCTCTACTCGGGTGGCCGCACCTGCCTCCACCACTTGCATCCCAACCACATTCCTTCACACGTCCCCCGTATAAAGCTTGCCTGCCTCTCCGTCTCCGCCACCACGACAAGCGCCTCGCTTCCACATCCGCATATCCACCCGACATGGGAATGAAATACCGCCGCTATCTCGCCGGCGAGCGCATCTACGGCTGCTCCAAGTGCAAGACCCATCTCGCCACCATCCACTCGATGATATCTCGAGTACGTGTTGGCGAGTGCTCCCCAGGACCTAGCCACTCAAACTTTCTACAGGCGTTCAATGGCCAGCACGGGCGCGCCTATCTCTTTGATGGGGTGTAAGTGCGCCACCAGTGGTCCGCCTCCAGCAGCTCACACCGTTGGGTAGCGTCAATGTCGTCGAGGGCGAGCCCAGCGACCGCCAGATGACGACGGGAAATCACACCGTTCGGGACATTTACTGCGTCAAGTGCGCCACCACCCTAGGATGGAAATATGTGTGTATTTACTTGGTTCCTGCCACCGTGTTTTCACGCAAGCATGACAGGACCGCGCATACGAAGCTTCCCAGAAATACAAAGAAGGGAAATACATTCTCGAGCGCAACCTCCTCGTGGACGTTCAATAGACGCCGCGTTTGCTTGCAGCCACGATGGAGCACGCACCCAGTCCACATGGGATATCTACGTCACGGTACCTGGAGACGGTCTCACTGCCAGAATAGACCTCGACCACCCACTCTCCGCCCATACTCTGATTCTCACCTCGATCTCATCTTCATTCACAATGCGCCATGACAGTTAATCTGTCGTCTTAATCTTAATTGGGTATACGCGTCGAATCGGTTGCCTCAGTTTATGGGGTGCGACCACGATCTTCGTGCAGGGTAGAGCATCGGCTGCTCTTTGCCTGCTGCGAAACAAGGGTTTGGCGACCTGACACGGACGGTTTCCCAAGTGTATCATTCCATCGACGATGTCTTTTACAGGAGACTAATTTAGCTCGCTAGCACTTGTAGCCTGACGATTCATTCTTTTTTCTTCAATCCCTAATTATTCGTTTGGATTGCAACTAACACGTTTTCTGAGGGCGTACATAGCAACGTCGGTGCAAGGTTGTATGTTTGCTACGGAAGCTGTATCATGGAATGACAGTCGTTGTTTGGGGATGTTTTGTGTCGGATTGCCGAACCCCAACGGTGTGTTGCATCCAGCACTCCCCAGCGGATTGACAGCACGCGTATATAAGTCTACCAAACGACGCGAGTCCGAGACCAGCGTCGTCTCCACTCCTTCAATGGGTCGGTCTCTTTCGCCTCTCCCCGAGCCTCACTCACCCGCACTTTTTCAGCCTCGCTCATGTCCTCCGTGCGCTCCCAGCTCGGCGCTGCTTCCCAATATGTCCCTTCTCCCTTGGCTGGTCCTGCCCACAACCCCGTCACTGCTCCCCCAAGACCGTTGCCGTGCCGCAACCCCCACTTCCCACCCTCTCGTCCCATCCGGCCCTTTGCCTCTATATCACAAAACTCGTTATTGAAGCCCGTCAAACTCATCGAACCCCCTCAGAACTTCAAGACGACCTTCATCCTCGACTTGACGCAGGGAGAGCTCAGTCGACAAGACTGACCCACGATACCCCACCTTCACGCGATGTACTTTGGTTTTCCGACAGGTTGCGTTTTGGAGAGGTTCTTATTCGATGTTTATTATACGCCACCCCCACTGTTTCACCATGGTACAACATGTTCTAATACTGCCATAAAACCCACCGTCATACATTGTACCTGTTTCGTGCGGTACCTTCAATAGAGATGTTCATCAGTCGGTCGATTGTGAGGGTTACACGCCATGCTCGCATAGTGCCCTTCCGTGGAGCTAGCTGCGACGAACGCTTATCTTCACCCGGTTGCTCCGTAGATAACTCATACCCTATCTCTTGATGGTGGCGATTTACCGAGTAATGTCAGAACCAGATTTGATCGCACAGTAAAGGATCACCGTCTCTCGCCTGAGGCGTTCCCGTTACGATAACCTCGGTTTTCTATGATACTCCGTTGGTTGCACATCTGCGAGCCACTTACATCCAAGTCCCACATCAGTATCGTCAACGATCTGATTTACGACGGTGAGCGGCCTGTCGTCATCCCAAACGCATATACACGTCCGTCATCCAGATGACCGAGCGTTACCAGCTGGATGGCGCGCTCTGCTGCGCGGATCAGCTTCACGATAACAAGAGGGCCGTCTTGTATAGTCTTGGTGACCTAAAGGAGTTTGTATGTATCCTAGCACCGTATATCCACTTCCTCGCTGAGTCGAGGAGTCGGCTCATCCACTACGACATGTTCCGCCCAGAGAATGACAACAAGCCCCACATTCATCACCTTCGGATCGGTGCAAAACGAAAGAACATGCACGACACGCATGCATTACGCCTCGGTAAGTGTTCTACATGACACTGGATGAGTCGATATGTCCAAGTACGATACTACCGTGGTAGGCAACAGGACCTACCCGATTTCGCCGATTAAAATTCGCCTTTTCTTCTGCGACCTCAGGTTCATCAAGCAACCGAAAACGAGGCAAAGGCGTGTTACGAACCTAACCTTACCAAAAGGTCTGCTGGTCGGAAATGCCGCATTATTTTGTTGACGCTTCATTTCTTCATTCGTCTTCTTTCCATCATTCTCCCGGCATGATGAAGCGCGTAACCGAACGATTCTTCACGTAGCCCTGGGTCCGACGTAGTTCTTATTCCCTCCTTGTTCCGTTGGCAATAAACTCTGGAGGTCGTGCAAACGATGTCTAGGACGAAAACCATGCGAAAATCGGTCGTATTTCCCTGGGTGACGACGGAGAGATGGAAACGATTTAGTCCTCTAACGGGAAATGAAATGGCTTCTCGAAATAGCGCTAATTTTTGAAGACGAGCCTGGACCTGATCCTACCATCGACTCTTTTTACGTATGGACGAGCGCATGCACAGGATGGCTAGGAGCTGCCTGTGGAAAGCTCGCTGTCAGGGTCAAGCCCCCATTGGGAAAGCGATGTGCGAGCGGCTATGGAGGGCATAAGCGTGTGCTGGATGCGGTGCGCCAGGAACCTGAGGATATTTCGACCGAGCGGCGCAGACATGGATGCTTGGATGACCAAAAGGTTCTGTCCGTGGAGCCAGGGCAAAGAAGGACATACAACGTCGCGCGGGTCCTCGAGCGACTTTTCCTGGTGGGCAGGGATGAGCGGCGATTGCCGAGGACGTGAGAGGAGGGGAGGATCGGGAGTAAATATAATTCAGGATTATCTCTGTATTTGGTGTGAATTGGGACCAAAGGGGAGGATTGGGCGCGAATCCGACCATCAGCAAACGTGCAAAGGCCAGTGCAGAATAGAAATACGACGCTTCCAAGGAGCATCAAGACTTTCATCAGCGCCGTCTCCTTTTTCTCTCCCCCTCCTCACTGCTCTTTCTGCTCTGTGCTGGGCCGTTCTTCGTGCCTTCATTTTTACGACTTTGCACGATTTTACACGACATATTCCTTCCTCTCCCCTTTCCTTTCTCCTCCGGGACCCCCGTCCTTTCCAATTAACCGCCTCTGACAAATACAGGGTTTGCATCTCTCTCCAAATCTCTCCATGCCACTCATCGCCACCCGCAGTCTCCCTCCATCCCCCAGATCCTACACATCTTTTCCCCCCTGCCAAGATCTTATCCTCCCAACGAGCTATGGACAGTTGGCGAGTAGCCGTCTTGGGTGATGGTGGTGTCGGTAAAACCGCCTTGGCCGTCCAAGTAAGTCCTTCTTCTGCCCCACAACGCCTCTGCTGATCACACTCTAGTTCACTTTAAACTGCTTTGTCGGTGAGTCGACGTATCTGATATCGTGTCCAACTCATCTTCTCACTTTTCATTGCAGAGGTACGATCTCAGCCTACCCTTCCAGTACCCCCTTTGATCGTCTTCCGTTCAGACGTATGACCCCACAATAGAGGATGCTTATAGGAAACAGCTCATCGTAGACAACAAGATGTGCTTCGTAGAGGTCATCGACACTGCTGGACAAGGTACGCAGCCCCTCTGCCTCCGAAACGCACCATCCTCATCTAGCCGTCAGAGGAGTATGCCACCCTCAGGGACCAATGGGTACGGTTAGTATCCTACACTCCCTTGCTTGACCGCTACTCAACTCCGGCCAGCGAAGGTCAAGGGTTTATACTTGTGTACTCGATCGCTTCACGTTCGACATTCGAACGACTCGAAGTATTCCGGCAGTCGATGCTCAAAGTAAAACGTCAAAAGCCAATTTTCATGTTGGTGGGCAACAAGTGCGACAAGACGTACGAACGTGAGGTATCACGCGAGGAGGGTATTGCACTCGCGCGAACGTTTGGATGCGAGTTCATGGAGACGTCGGCCAGGACCGCTTACAATGTGGAGCTACTTTTTACGAATCTCGTCCGCGCGCTACGACAGACGAAACGATTGGAGTCTGGCGGACAGAATGGCAAGCAGGGCGATAAGCCATCAAAGGACTCTAGGAAGCTGAAGTGTGTAGTGGTGTGATGGATATTCTCTAGGGTTTTCGGTATTTAGATCTCAGTCCCCTTTACCTCTCTTTGATGATACCTCCATCGCCTTTGCTCTTCATGGCTCCACTCGCTTTTGGGTATGCATCCCATTCCTCTTTTCTCTTTTCTCTCTCCTCTTTTCTCCTCTTCTCCCTCCTTTCTTTTTTCTATTCGACTTTCCAGGCTGATGTTCTTCTAACCGCCTCGTCACATCATTTCGTCGTCTCACGCTGTGTCATACGTGATTTAGGTCTACGATGTATTTTGCAACGCATGGAAACACTCGTCTACACTCTCACGCCAAGTATATATCGCCCAGTGCCTGTAAAGGGACTCATTATGACTGCGGGCTGCTGCGTAGCCACGTCGTGCACACGTTGAATTTTGGGCGTCGCCCTGGATGCTGGGTATAAAGGCCAGTCTAGCTTATCCCAACACGCGCAGCAGCCCCCATGTTTGATGACTTTGAGTTCTGTGCACCCCAATCACCAGACTTCCGAGTTAGGTCGATTCCTGACCAGGAAGAATTCAATGCGCACAAAAGTGCGCTCCGAACATCTGAAGTCTTCCGTTCGCACTTGAACTTTGCTTTCTCCAGGGAAAAGTAGACTGACGATATGATATCACCACAGGAAATATGTTCTTATGTTGCGATCAAGAATATAGCTTTGTTAACACTCGCGAGGTCCAAGACCTCACCAAAGTCCTGGAGTTGGACGAATCCGCCTCAACGTTATGTCTGTTGCTCAGACTGTTACACTTCCCACCGGCTCCGCCCTCCCTCTCTCCGTCTGGTCGTCAGACACGTCGGACAGGGAAACCAGCTTCATTGTACCAAGAGCCTCTCATCCCGTTTCCATTACTTCCAGACATGCTTCGGCTAGCTGATAAATACGACCTATCGGATCCTCTCCGACGCGCCCTTCACTCGCATCTGTTTGCCAATGCTTCCGCTTATCCTCTCGACGTCTACGCGTTTGCCACGAGGAACCGCATCGAGGATGTTGCAGCGGAAGCGAGCGCATACCTCTTGCACCCACCGCTTTCAACATACTCCAAGGATCGAATCGCGCTCATCCCTTCCGTCTCTGCATACCACGATCTCGTCCGACTGCACAGTCACAGGATACAGCAGCTAAAGGCGATTTTATTGCAAGAAGACATTTTCCCTTTCGGGTACGGCATATGTACCGCTCACCAAGAAGGTGTTACGCGAACGTGGAATGAATCTCGGATGCTGCTCGCAACCCAACTTGAAGCAGGTAGGTTGTCCTGTAATGGCTACCGCGTGGAAGACACTGCTCATAATCGACCAGCCACCGATCTAGCAGCCGAAATGGGTGTGCCCTTAAAACAATTCTCCTCATGTAAAATATGTTACAAGGCTTGTTCCGCAGCCATCGGGATGCTTGAGGTAAAGTCGTCAAGGCTAAACGAAACGTTTGCTCACGAACCATCCAGTATAAATGCAATCGAGTTGCCAGAACCATTGATTACTTGCCACCACAACACGAGGGTAACTAAGGGATAGTGGATGCGGTGTCCTAACTGGGAACGGAGCGCTTAACGTCTCTTGCGCCAGCGGAAGAGAAGTATATACCTTTTAAGAATATTTATTGTGCCAAAGGAGTGTCCTGAGGTCGTGCCAAACCTCCGAGTCGCGGTATAAGTAGGTCATGGAGTTGAACATCCCGGGCTGGATGCTCTCGCTGTGATTCTTGAACAACCACATTACGGCGCCCCATGCCAAAGCTGCAAATACTGAGAAGTACCGAGGATGTGGTGGGATAGGACGCGCGATGGTGGATCCATCCGGCAAAGGTGCCTTTGAATAAGGTGCCCCCGCGCGGGGTAAGAATGCTGCAACCACCCTCGAAACCACGTAGAGCACGATCTTGGAGAAACCTAAGCACGGCAACATAGCGCGAGTCTGAAACATACCTGCTCGTTCACCGCGGTCCTGTCACCGAACACGACATACCCTCCAATCAATCCGGCGACGAATGTATCGGCGCCACGTTCCTTCCCTCCGTTCGCCTTCCTCTGGAGCAACAAAAGAATTTTATACAGCGAGACGAACTTCGCTAGATTGAGGGCATGTTGCTTTGTTGCCTGGTAGATAACGCGACACCGCGTCTTCCAGCTAACTCGCGAGATTCAGCAGACTATTGACGTGACCGCATGGACAGACATACTCTCCACGCCCAAAGAGTATGGCCATTATGAGGGCGTGAGGAAATCTGACCTTCACGCCGTAGACGAACCCATTCCTCGCGCCTTTGATGATTGCAAGCAAGTCGTGAAGAGCAGGATTGCGCAACAAAGCGTCGAGGCTGGACATGGTAGCAAACGAGAACAAGTCCTGAATTAGGTAAATCCGGGGGTCAACACCCTCTCGGAACCGGCATGTTGATCAATCACATGGAGTATCTTGCGAGTGATGACACCAGTCCTCACGAACTTCGCGATGACTCGGGGTGAAGAGAATGCGTTGGCTTCTTGTGTCCGCACATGTCGCGCTCTTTATCTTTCTCAGTCGAAGCCAGCAATAGCAACTTCAAACCCACATCTCCATTCCTCAACCAATCAAAATACTTGACACAGCTTTTCAGTTTCAAAAGAAATGTGATGTCTGAAACTTGTGTGCTACAAGCATGTAGTAATGATCTGGTACCATTAAGTGGTCATAGCTAAAAATAGTCATCCTTGAAGCCAAACAGGAAAAGTGGTGACCATTCAAGCTGATGTGCAATTAATTATAGATCACAAGATGGCAAGAAAATGCTTACTCCATCTTTATCAAATGGTATTGTGTCCTCAGAGGCAGCTCTGATCACCACAAATCTCCTGTAGTTCTCCATAAATGCTGGTTGACCTTGGGCATTTGAAAGATCCTTGCTAATTTCACTGTTTGTAAAGGTGATGAGCTGTTCAGCTTTCATACCCAAGGTGATAGGATGGCTTCTAAGGACCCTAAGATAGGCCTCTAACTCATCTCCAGTAGCACTGGATTGATCAAAAACTTGTGAGAGCCATGCCACTTGGTTAGAATAACCTTTTTCAGGCATTCTAAGGACAGAAATCAATCCAAGATTAATGAGGTCCAAAATGGGTGTTAGGTATAATGCACTATATGATGGCTAAACAAATCTGCTTGATATTAGAGGTTTAGACTTACCCAGAAGAGTCCAGGCCCTCATCACTGCACAACAGATGACTCACAGCCAAAACTTCAGGGATAAGATAGCAGTCCCAGAGTGGATGCTCTATGATCTGGGACATTAATTGATGGCAACCTATCAAATCTTCTGCAAGTGCAGAAGAAGTGAAGGTTACAACACCTCCTGAATGATATTTAAATTATATAATGAAAAAAGAAGAGTCCATCATACCTAATGGATAGATCTCCTGAACTTTCCAACTCTGGCAAGTCATGCTGGCAGAGTAGCCATATGTCCAAAATTGAACTTCAGGATAGTCAACCAGCTTTGTGACCAAGGATGGCATGGTATGCAACATCTCCAAATGTTGTCTGGGTATAAAGACAACTCGTGCATCCTCTTCAAGCTTGGCTAATAGAGCCTTGGTGGATTTGAGAATGTATTGAAGCATGACAGTATCCAACCCTGGTGACATTTGATCAAGTGAGGGCCAGATGCAATAAGTTCTTGGTGAGGGGGAGTTGAGAAAGTCCAGAAGTGTCTTTGGGAAACACAACATGGACATTGCTTGATACAGCAGAGCCTCTTGGGGAAGCTCATCAAGTACCAACACATCCAAATGGTTGGCTGAGGACTGTTTCACAGTCTCAATGGATCTCCATCCAGTAGCATTGGTGGATGTCATGGTTGACACTGTAAATGGCAGGAGCACAACAATAAGGGGTATTCCAGACAGTAGATGGTCTGGCACTTGTAGAACCTTGGTCAGCCCCTGTTGTGCTCCAGGAAAGACAATGAGAACTGCTACTTCAGTAGCATCAAGAAGCAATGGAATTGCTGCAGCCTATAAAAGAGGGTCAATGATGGTTAAACAAGGGATCAAGATGGCCAACCAGTCCTTCACTTGTCAAATAGTGTTCCAAGCCATGAATGATTACTTCCTCACTAGAATCATTTGAATCAAGTGTACCAAAGTACTGTGGTTTTCCACAAGCACAAAGAAGAGGTGACAAATCCATAATTGGATATAGCTTTGAGATCTGGAGTGAGTCTAGTGATGATAGCAAGAGATTGATGTGTGAAGTATTGCTTGTTCCACTAGGATCTGCAATAGTCACAGCACAAAGCAGCTCTGTTTTGCTCTTAGAGGTGCTGATGAATAGATCACCAGACCATCTCCACTTCTTAGGAATTCTAGAGAGAAGATTAGAACTGAATATCATTCACTAATACAACATACTTTGATAAGGTCAGTGCCTTGGTCAACTCAGTCATTGGTTGAACAGGCTCTTCAAGTGTTACATTCATCCCCCTTTGTTGATGTAGATAATCAGTCCCAATGAAGCAAATTCCATGAAATTACTGCATTACTTACAATGGGCCACTAAGCCTGCATGGGATAGATGCATTAGTTGAACCAGAGAGTTTATGGTGTGGAACATACAGAGGAATATGAATAGTTTGTAAGAATTTCTCTGCATTGATTTCTTCCTGTGACTTGGATGATATTGGGAATGTGGGAATGTCAAGGCTGTTGTGCATTTACAGTTTAGATATATTCCACTTTCCCTGATTCACATACCTTCCACCCATTGGTTCAGCTTCTTCCAAGATAGAACCCCAGGGATCAATGGGCTGATCAACATCCATTGGCTGGGGAGAGGAGATCAGGGGGGGAGCAACCACACCCGCATCATTGGTAACTTCCACAGCTTGAATCACAGGCGATGCGAGTGTTGTAACGGATGTGCCTGTAGTTATCATGTCCTTTGTCTGACTACTGGGGGGGATAACGGTTTTGATCTTCTTGAACGAGAGCGGTGGAAGTGCCTTCTTAGGTACAGGTGGAAGTGGCTTGGGACCAGTAGGGGGCGGCGGTATTCCAGCAGCAATGCGCTGCTTGGTGGAGAGCGAGCTTCCAGCCTCGACACTCTTGGAAGGTAGACTGATGGACTTTACCAAAGGATTAGTTCTTTGGTCTTGATGAGTGCGTATCGCGGTAATCTTAGGAGGTGCTATAGACGTTGAACCACCGGTCGTCGACAGCAGTTCTTGTCGTTTAACTTGTGCCGAGTTCTTATTGGCGTAAGGAGAATGTGGGGGGGCAGGATCTACCTTGGGAGTCTCCTTTGAAGGTGGTGGGGTGATCTTCGGCCGAGATACAGCCTTTGCCTGTTTGCGTAAGCTGCTATCGGACTCAAACTCAGACTACCATGCAGACAAGAATTAGTCAGATGCACGAAAGAAGGTAGTCGAAAGAGGTACGCGCTTCTGTGTGGACGATGCGTGTCATTCGGTTGAGCCCCTTCATAGGAGGGGAAGGTTCCTCGTCTGAACTCTGAGAGTCATTCGCGCTACTTTCGGATTCATGTGAAGTGCTTGATTTCAACTTCCGCCTCTCCTAGAAACTGATTTAGCCAACAGACCCCACTTTGATGTTTCCCTGACCTGTCTTGTCGCCTTTGTCGCCCTGTTTGACTTCCGTTTCGCGGGCTTGACAAATGTGTCGTGGAAATACCGCTTCTCCTGATCTGTGAACGGCTGAGAATATAGTGGAAGTTCTACCATGAACCACGGACCGATCCAGTCTTTTCTAGCCGCTGTCTCGTAACCGATAGGATAGTCATCATCGTCCATACCGACATGCTTCCAGAAACTTTCTAACAATCGTTCGCATTGCTGCACATTGGCTGTGGGTTCCCAACTGCAAACATTGTTAGGAAGATACGTAACCCAGAAGCGATATACACACCTGTCCGAATCCGAGTCATAGCCCGCCCACTGGAAGGGGGTTGAGTGATAAGTTTAGCTATCGGGGAACGGAACTGATTACCTTGACGAAGTATTCCTAATAATATGATGTCTCAGCATCGGAGAGTACGATTTGAATGAGCCACCCACCCATTCACCGTCTTCATTGACGCGTGCTTTCGTGATGACCTCTGGAAATCCTTTGTAGCGACGAAGTAGGTCTATATGCGGGGGAGGACCTACCAACGTGAAATACCTCCTCCTGGGCCTTTTTCCGTTTAGGCATGTTTCTCGGAATGAGCTTGGAACCGGCGCGAGGTCAAAGGAAAAGAGCAGTCCGTTTAATTGGGTAGCACGTGATCTCCCAATGCGCACGCGCTAAAGGGCTTCAAGTACACAACATTCGAGCTCAACAATTCCAACATGGCGTCTAAAGCAAAGTCCAAGCAGGAGGAGGCCCTTCAATTCCTCGACGACCTCGATAACCTACAACCTCCCCCAGGAACAACCACCTATCGCCAGAATACGCATCCAAGCAGCGGCGGAGATCCTGCCGAAGTCCTTGCTTTCATCGATGAAATTACGCAGAAGACCTCAGAGCCTACCCGTCTAACGGCACCGCCGATAGATCGCCCTATCTCGCGCGCTGGGACGCCCTCCCTCCGTAAGGGTACTGAACGTGTCAGGGTGGGTATGCACCCTTCGTCCTCCTCGTCTTCGTTGTCCGCGAAGCCAGAGTCAACCACCGGTGCAGTATCTACTGTCAAACCGGAGCCAGCTGCCGCTGTCGCTTCCGGTTCATCGGGAGGGTGGGGGTGGTCGAACGTATGGAATAGTGCCACTGCTGCATATCAGCAAGCGAGATACGTCGTTGATGAGCAAGTGAAGAACTTGCCAAAGAATGAACAAGTCAGCAAGTGGGGAGAAGGCGTCCTTGAGTATGCGAAGACGGCTCAATTAGATAAACTTGGTATGCAACGCTGATGGCAAGTTCTAAATGCCTCCTAATGATTATCAGGCCAGGACTTCAAGAGAGTCGGACTATCCACCCTCCACGATATATTGAATGTCGTTGCTCCCCCAATTTCGGAACACGAGGTTATTCAAGTCTGGCTTAGTCATGACATGCAAGGATACGACGGTATCGAGACCATCGTGTATCGCTCGCTCGCGCGGGTAAGTTATCGCCACTTATCCATCCCTGCTGCTTAGCCATTTCATAGATCATGGAACAAGTCGAAGGTGGTGACCTCATTGTCAACCGTGGTGAAGAGTCCAGGCCCAAGGACTCTCTGGATTCCATCCGAGAACTTAACGCTGTCGATGGCTACGAAGCAGCGCTGAAGCTTGCTCAGGTAATCCACTAGCACCCTATATCTTCCTCTTTCAATATCTTCCCTAGGCCAATTTGGATGAACTAATCAAGAACCAAACCAAGATAGCCAAACGGGTGTCATCAGCCGACAATCCAGTTATTCACTCCTCAGTCTATCTTCGAGTCCAGCCTTTCACGCAACCATATTCTCTTCCTCAGCTTGCGCAGGCACCTTCCGATATGGCCAACACTTATTTGCAATTCATCTTACACCTAGCGGATCCAGAGCACCAGCTAGTTTGTACCACAGTCACGCAAGCGATCCCCGCTGGCTGGCTGGAAATCTGGGATCAGTACGATTGGGTTGAAGACCTCGTTGCAGAATCATTGAGAATCGCTGTCGAGGTTCTTGGACAGGACTATCTCGCGTTCAGAATGGGCTGGGAGAAGAGAGATAAACTGAATGATGACAATGTACCCGACTCCAATGAGGAAACGACGTGAGAATGCTCAGACAATGCGCTAGAACAACCTATGTCATAGGCAGCACACTTTGTTTACGAATGTATGAGCCATCCAGCGAAGACTGACACTACTATCGATAGTGGTTTTCTTTACTTCTTTGGTGGTTCCTCTGGTTTCGGGGGAGAAACAGGTTTGAGGTCCGCTGGTCTGATGGGTTCTGTGCCTGCTCCGACCTGCTCCCACGGCGAGAGTGATTCGAAATTCCTGTGCAACAATATGGGGAGACTGATGATACAAGCACAAAAGTGACAAATTACCGGAATGCCTGCGTAAGCTGCAGTGGCTCGTAGACAACGCGTTTCCGCTCCTCGTCATAGCGGACCTCGGTGTAACCCTGGCCAAGGTCCTGAAATCAGTACTTACGGAATCGAGACCCAACTTACGGTCAAGGGGAAATCTTTGCGCAAAGGGTGTCCTTCAAAGCCTACAGGGATAAGTCAAGCATGGCAAAGAAGGGGCGACATTATCCACTAACCATAGTCTGTCAGTATGCGACGTCTAGGAACCTCGTGAACAGCGAGCGGTGGTGCTGCGCGTGACAAACTTACAGGTCTGGGTGACCAGAAAAGAACACGCCGAACATGTCCCACACCTCCCTCTCATACCAGTCGGCACTACGAAAGACGGAGACCGCACTCGGTATAGGGTCCGCTTCCCCTGCGTATGTCTTTACCCGAATCCTACCGGCGTGTTTGATGCTGAGCAAGTTGTATACAACCTCAAAACGTTTCTCTCTCTCAGGGAAATCGACTGCGGTGATATCGACAACGCTCTTGAATTGGCACTGGGAGTGGTCTCGCAAGAAGGTGAGAACAGGCACTATTGCCGAGGGTGCGACGTGAAGGATAAGCTCGTCTTTGAGGACCGAAAACTGCTGGATGAATTTTGGGAGGCATTGGGTCAAATACGAGCCATACGTGTGCAATGACTCTGTGGTCTGCGCATACTTTGTCGCCGTTGGGTTGGGAGACGTAAGTTCAGAGAACGGGGAGACTGAGGCTGGGACCAGGATGAGCGGCGCTCGCGGATGAGAAGAGGAAGCGTACCTCTGGTCGAGGAGGAGGACTGGATGCCCCGTTGCACCGCGTTGGATGGCCAACGTCGTGAGAGGAGGCCAACCGTGCGGATGGACGATCGCAACGCCATGGATGGTCGTGGTTAGAGTCGGTCGGAGTAGAAAATTTACGACGTTATCATCATCATGACCTCGCTCTCTGATCAAGCCGTGTTCGACTCACTTCCGTACTACGACAATGACTTTGAACTGTACCCCATCCTCAAAGAAAAGGTCGACAGGGAGTTTGCGCGCGAGCCCAAACCCCCGCAGACCATGCATCCTCGCGTCCCACCTCCACCCGAGTTGTTCAAGGTCGGTGTCATGGTACCGCTGCTGCCTCGCGAACCTTACATGCATAGAACAATCCCCTGCTGGCTGCAGAGCTCGCGCGCGTGGAGGTGCACCAGCCCTTGCCTCCGCTGGACACGGTGAGGTATCAACTACCCGCGCCTACCTCATCGCCAGGGACAGATGAAGAGTGGCAGGAAGCCATTCGAAACGCACACGCTCAACTCGAGCACCAGCGCCTACGGTCCGTCTGAAGCTGGGAGAATGGCCGTGCTTGCACTCACGTGGTATTGCTAGGCATACCAACCTTGCGCTGCTAACAACGTATGGACAGAATGCATGGCGCATAAACAACTACCTGCTGGAGGAGACGGCGAAGCAATCCGAGGCGGCGCTCGAGGAACTGAAGCAGCTGACCACGGAGCTGAACAGAGAACGCAAGAACTCGCAGGTGAGGGATGCGTAGATGTGTGGTGGTGGTTGGATGCTGACGCAGGGCAGACGCGGTATGGGGCACAGCTGACGACGCTCGAGACGCGGTGGACCGAGGTGCTGTCGAGCATCCTGCAGATTGAGATGGCGAATGTTGCGTTGGAGGGGGAGGTGGAGCGGTTGCGAGGGAGGGAGCTGGAGATGGCGTCCATGTCGTTGTAGCAGCCATTTCGAGTACCGAAAAAGGAGAGCGTCCCATTTCGTCTCTCGTTCAGCGCTATTTCTCGTCGTGCAAAGGTCAGTCCCTCGCCTCCACCGCCGTCCTCGCCACGACCGACACGCTCCCAGTCGGGCCCGTCGATGGACAACCCAGAACCAGCACCGTCCGAGCCCTCGCACCAAGGGCCAGCGACCCCCACCCCCGCTGCTCGTGAACCTCTCCACACCCGTGCGCAATCTCCGGTATCGAACCCGGAGCAGCCCTACGCCAACGCTACCACCCCGGATCACGTCCCTCCTCTTCCTGCTGCACCTCCATCAACCGCGTCCAGCTCCCTCTTCGCCATCCCTCACCCAAAAAGGTTTAACGCGGTCAACATAAACAAGAAATTCCTCCAACAGAACTCCTCCCCTGCTGCAACATCTGCCATCGCCAGCAGCCTCGCTGTAGCCGCAAAAACTGGCAGCCCAGCCCGTATGTCGTCTTCCTTGTCGCCTTCCCGTCCCTCATGTCTCCTGCAGCCCGGCCTGCCCCTCAACCCTCCACCTCGCATTCCAAGCTCGTGACCACGAAGCTCACGTCGACCGCTCCACTGTCCGCGACTACTGGTTCAGGTTGGTCCCGTCCTTCCTCCGCTACTCCGCCCGTCTCTACCACGCCGTCGAGTTCGTCGAATGCACAACCTCCCCAAGCATCTGTAGCAACTCCCGCGGTGCCTCAGTTCCCCCATGCTGGTAAAGTCATACAGCCACAACCAAGGAACGCCTTGGTGTCGTCATCTCCGCTGGTTAAGAAGGATGCCTCCACAAAACCTGCCTGGGGAAACCCAAAGTCTCTTCCCATGAACTCAGATACCACTACGAGTGATGATTTCCCTACTGCAGCCGAGGTTGCTCAAGGTGAGTTGCTCCCTGGCCGGTAGATTTGTCAATAAAAAGATATGGAATCATTCTCAGCAGGCCGCATCGTCAAAGCCGAAGAGCAAAAATCTGAGGATGCTCTTGCACCGATTCACGTACCGCCACAGGAAGCTGATGCCTTCAGGGGAGTACACCTTGATCCGAATACCCATCATTGGGATGAGGTTCGTAGTCGTTTATTGCCAATGGTGTTCCATTTGACCGTTCGTAGATGGAGGAAGACGATGACAACTTCCTAGACAATGTCATCGAGTTCGAGGATGGGCGACAGTATAAAGTTGCGCCCACCACCACCGGTCAGCCGCTAGCCGCAGGTACCACGACCACTCCTGTGGGCAGAGAAACACCCTCCTCGCCCACTGACGATGTGTCGACCGGGCCCGTCAGTAAAGAAGAGAGGTTTGCAGATGACTTTGATCGCAGCTGGCCTCGTGCCAGGCAATCACCTGTCGTGCTTCAAAGGGATTTGCCTAGCCGTTCTTCCCAGCACATGTCGAATCCTCCTACCCCGTCTCAACCAGGCCATCCCTTCGTGGAGGGCTCAAGGGTACTATTCAACGAGCGTTCCAATAGGTTAGAGCCTTACACAAGTCCGCATTTGCCAAACCGACTTGGTGCCAACCTCGGATTTTCAAGGCGGAGTGCTCATGGAGAGCCCGTTCTTTCACCTGTTGAATCTCGTTATAGTAAAGACGTTTCACCTCATAGCCCGGTGCACCTGTTACAGAAACCCCCCGAAGGGACTCATGATACGCCCATGCAGTCATCAAGGAGTTACGACTTCATTGGTAGACGGAACGCGGAGCGCGATGGTGTTCTACGCACTTCCGGAGTTGACTATAGCCAGAGCAAGGTCAGAGGTAGAGATCCGGGTAGGCCATCTGGATCTTTTCACGGGACTAGCGAGAAACGACACCGCCGACTCTCAGGCGCCTCCTTTGCGAGTTCAGTCCCCGATGGCCAACAATGGTCGTCACACTCCTCGGATGTCCCATTTTCCCGGAGATCACAAACACGAGAATCCCCTTTGCAAAATTCGTCCGTCCTTCCCACAAATGCATCGGCCCCAGTTCCTAGGGTTCTCGAACTGCCAGGGGTATCCCATACAGCTCCATCTGAGGTAACGCCTTCGGGTATCGTACCTGTTCTGGATATCGAAGATGTGCACAAGACAACTATGCATATATCTGCAGAGCGCGCGAGGCAGAGGCGACAATTGGAAGAGGAAGAGCGCGAAAAAGAGAAGGAACGGGCGAGAAAGAAGGCAGCCGAGCTTGAAGCACGAATGATTCAAGCTCAGGTGAATCCCTTTTCACTAATCCACCATATGACCAACTCATCCAATGTCTTAGAAAGCCGCTGCTACAGAGATCATTGAGCAGGCTATCGCGTCAGCTCAGGCTCAGGACTCGAATCGGCTTATTTCCGACTCGGAAGAACATAATATTTCCGAAGCCACCCAGTGTACTGTCAACGAACGCCCACCTTCACTAAGACCCATCGCACCCCCGCAACATGACTCTAAAGCTTCTCGCTCAACTACAACCGTAGATGGGTCGCTTCCTCCTTCGGAACAGGTTGATTCATGGCGTAGCAAGACACGGCACCCTCCACAACGGCTCCCGGCTCTTTCGCCTCAAGTTTTCCAAGAATCATCTGGCATTGTTGCCGACGATAACCTTGAAGTCGTTGATTTCTCTGATCTCGGTAAATTCATAGGCGGCGAACAAGCTTCACTGGCATCGGAAACACCCGCGCCTTCTGACCGTCGTTTATTACCTGCTCGTCCGGTCGCTGGTGATTTGTTCGAAGATGCCTATCTACATGTTGTCGCCAAAACCATAACTTCGCCATCTCCCGAATGCCACACCCTTCCTATTGTTCCAGAAGCCACTGTTCTCCCGATGAGTGAGCAAACCCAGGCTCCTTCATCTTTGGTCCCAACAGCACCTACTCAAGGGATGCGGGAACACGATCCTCATAGGTCCTCTGGAGTCAACGGTGCACACTCCTTTGTGCGGGGCTATCCATCTCCAACGGCTTCTCACCACCGTCTTAGTAAAGGTCCAGCACCGTTTCGACAGGTTACAATGTCTGCCTTGGATGACGTCATGTCCCGTATCAAGGGTGCCCTGGATGATATGCAGGTTGATGCAGGGAGGGGCGCTTCATTAAACGAACCCATGGATTGGCGTGCTGGTGCTTCTAAAACAAAAGTTCGGATACTGGAGCCTCCGAATTCAAGTAGAACATTGCCGAAAGATGCCAAATGGTTGCCTCCAGCCCTGAGACAACCTCAACAGGGTTTAGAGCAAGAAGTTTTCGCCGCGACATGTTGTGAGCCACCTTATTCCCCACGACCCGCAACTCTTGTTGCCAAGTTGCCTACAATTTTACGGCCAGTGGATGCAGTTCCCAAGCGGCAACTCCACCTGTTGAAAAATTCGTCCAGTCATGTTCGCTTTGATACTCTATCTTGGGACCCGCCTGTTGATGGCATGAGCAAGCGGGACTTGTCGGTGAACGAGATTTTGTTCAAGCGTCCCCCTTCAGGCAAAGGTAGCAAACCTAGGTACAGAGTTCAATTACCGAGGTCCACGCGCATGCGCTTTGTTTCTTCCCCTAAGGTGAACTTGCCTGCTGGATTCGCTAAAACCAATACAGCACCTGGGCGCTCAAGGGCAGTTGACGACCTTCCCACCTGGCGTAGCGGACCTATTCCCTCCACAACCGAGAAAAGCGCACGCATAGAGGCAGCGTCTCCCGTTTTAAATGTCACAAGCTGTTCTCCGGCCCCGGAACTTACAGCGCTTCCCTCAGAGCTCACGGTTTCCCAAGTGGTGTCGGCAAAATTAGAATCTTCTTTGGTGCGCCAAAGGGTACAGCCGAAGTTGCCAGCAGGCTCGGCAGTTGGGTTTTATCGTGACCCCGGCCCGTCTTTCCAGGACTTAAAAAGTGCTGTCAATTTTACAGTAATCAGTGAGCTGGAGGAAGCTTCACAAGTTTCCCAGCAGGAATCGAGTATGCTATTTTCCCCGTCGATTGACGAGACTTCAACGGTAGCAATCCTTTCGGAACCCATGGGGTCTGATGCAATTGCAAGTTCTATTGTCGATGATGCCAAACACGATATGCACATCCCTACTCTGAGCTTGATTACACAAGCAGACTGCAAAGCCCCGGAGGAATCTGTATGTTCATTTTGATTCATAGCAACATTCTCAGCTGAAGTATCTTTAGACGGATCGTTCACTGCGTACTCCAGCATCCACGTCTTTTAGTGCTGCTTGGACGAAGTCGCCACTGAGTTTTTCCAGTAAGGATTCACCCGCCAGGGCACCTGACCCAGAACACCTTAAAGCTGTCTGGTCTCAAACTGCCGACAAGGAGCAAGTGTCTGCTGTTAACTCCTTGGAAGGCATTGCCGACGACCTCACTGCATTACCCTTTACTATCCAGGATGTCAAGTCAGAGGATGGCGAAACGCCACCACCGACTAGTGCTGCAGTGGTTTCGAGAATATCCATTCATGATGTGACTCGTGCATTCCAGCAGGTTCCGACTTCTTCTAATGTACCTTCCCATCGACCCCCGCCTTTGTCACCACCCGCTGTAAACGGCCCAGCCACGCGCCCTCCGACGTTCAACTACCCATCCCCTCTTCCGGCTCCCGGTGCCGCTATACGCCCCCACTTTGCTGCATTCTCGTCGCCGATGCTTGCCCACTCCCCGAGCCCTACTGTACTGTATCCGCCCACCGCATCAAGTCCGATACCGCGAGTCCCTGTGAACGGACATCCTCAGTTGTATAACCAGCCTATGTGGGTGCCTATGCAAGCCTCCCAGAACAACGGTACAGTACGACCTGTCCCTTCCCCTTACCCTACCCAAATGGTAGCATACCCCGCACCAAATCCGCACCATCCCGTTTACACTCCTGGGCTTTCTCCCCAAAATGTGCCACCATCTGTGTCTGGCTCAGCGCCACCGCGTCCGCGCGGAATGACGATGCTAAGTCCAGTTATGCATCCCGTAGCGCCTGCGAATGTACCAATGTACAATGGCAGCCCAGTGCTGATGCATCCACCTGCAATGGTTGCACCTGGGCATCGACCCCCGTACATGAACTCTGGCCCCATAGAACGGGGACAGGGCCGTTCAGAGGGCATATCTGCTCCTCACATGCAGCAACCGTCCCATTCTCAAGGTCATATTCCTCCACAACCTATGTATTCGCATGTTCCCTTTTCTCGGCCATCATGGTAAATACTTGTGCTCCCATTACGTATGTCCAGCCGGATGATATATTGATATTTCTGTTTCTTTTGAATGTGACTTTATTTTATCATTGAGCGGTTCAATACAATTCAGATTTGCGGGCTGAAAATAATTATCAGGGGGGTAAACAATATATTCTATGTAAGATTCTACTCTATGCGTGTGCCAACTCGACGGCCTTCTCGGCAGCCGTGTCGAGGTCGTCAAAGGGTATGATCTTGAGACCAGAATCCTTGATCATCCTAGGTAAAGGATCAGCGACTCTCGCGCTATCAGTGGTAAGAACGGACATACTGCTTCGCTTCTTCCTCCTTCGTGCCCTTAAGTCGAACGACCAGTGGGATGCTAAGGCCAAGCTCCTTGGTGGCACGGATGACACCTTCGGCGATGTAATCACATCTCATGATGCCTCCAAAGATGTTGATGAAGATACTCTTGACCTTGTGGTCGGTCAGAAGGATTTCGAACGCTTTCTTGACGGTCTCGGGGGTAGCGCCGCTGAACCAAAGATAAGCAACGCCACATGGTACATGAAACTTAGTGCTCACCCTCCGACGTCAAGGAAATTGGCAGGGTGGCCACCATGTAGTGAGAGCACGTCCATGGTGGCCATGGCCAGACCCGCACCATTAACCAAACAGCCAATGCTGCCATCAAGCTTGATGAAGTTCAGGTTGGCTTTTTGTGCTTCAACCTCGGAAGGCTCTTCTTGAGAAATGTCCCTAAGGTCAAAGATATCCTTCTGCCGGAACTCGGCGTTATCATCAAAACCGAACTTGGCATCCATGCTGGGAAAATTTTTGAAAAGAATTCTAGTAGAATCACAGATAGGAGAGCGCTGGCATACCAAAGAACGTGGCCATTGGTGGTCTCGGCCATGGGGTTGATCTCAATTTGGGTGGCGTCCTTGTCTTTGAATAGCTTGTACAAAGCCACGAAGATATTTGCCGCCTCCTTCTGAGCTGTTGCGTCTTTGAACCCAAGTGTCCTTGCAAGCTCCAAGGCAACAGTGGGATCAACGCCCTTCTCGGCATCAATTGGAGTGGTAATGATGGCATGAGGGTCCTTTGCGGCCACCTCCTCGATGTTCATACCGCCTTGACTGGACGCAACCAAAACAGGACCCTGGGTAACACGGTCGTTGAGAATTGCGACGTAGTACTCGTGAGCGGGGTCCCGTCTCTCGGCAAGCATGACCTAGCGACTTTGAGCAGTACGAAACTGGCACCAAGAATAGAACCAACAGCTTTGCAGATCCTGCCGGCGGCACCGGTTTGCTTCGTGATTAGGTTGGCACCGATCATCTTGCTGGCAATTTCTCGAGCTTGTTCAGGACTATTGAGCAGTCAGTATAGACGAAGTCTGCACCAAAGGAGGACATACGTGTCGATGGTGTGTACACCTCCCTTGAATCCGTTGTCAAAAGTGCCCTTGCCTCGGCCGCCAGCAAGGACCTGCGCCTTGATGACCAGTTTGTTTGTGCCTGTAAACCCACACCATCTGGGTCCCTCTTTTCAGAGGGTCCGAAAAGACAAGAACGAACCAAAGTTCTCTGCGACCCTGAAGGCCTCATCGGGACTCTTTGCGCCAATGCTCTTTGGGGTCGGGATACCATACTAGAGGTGACGTCAGCAGAGTGAGTGAAACAGACGGTCATACTCGCGTACTGCATTGAGAAGGTTCACGGACTGGTACTCGTGTATGGAGAGAAAACGGCGCTGGCCGGCACGGACAACCTGTGAGGGAACGGGGTTGGGTTATTGCAAGGGACACGCTGAGTGCTTCGATGTGCTTACACGAGCGAGGGAGTCCGCCTTTCTAAGTGAAGCAAGCATATGGTAGATGAGGAAAGAGGAACGACGATGATCTCGGGAAGAGCGGGTAGAGAAATGCTTACCTCAGCGAGTTGTAAGAGGGGGGGACCAGCGTCGCAAGTCCAGTCAAGTCAGGACCAGAGCGACGACGACGGTGGGCGCGGATGTGCTGGTCTTCCTGTCTCTGATCCACCACGCTGTTGGTTTGGGAGCACCTCTGGTAGAACAAGACTCCTTGCCTTGAGTTCGGGCAGCCCGTCCTCACCTCGTGGGCTGTTCGAAATTTGGCTCAAGGGATATTTATGCTATCCTTGTGGTCGTTGGACACAACTTCCGTGTTATCAGATGAACCTGTCCTCGAGGAGAACATGCCGCCAGACTAGCGTTTGCCTATTTATTCGCCAGATTTCCAATCTCACCGGTCCATAAGATCTACGCCTGCCAGTGATCATGTCCCCATTAGCCATGTCCGAGTCGACGAAGCCCAACGCTGGTCATACCCATGGCGACCATAACCCGCACTCATCCCAGTTATCAGAGCTCCTCTACGTCTCCTCCACTGTTTTGCAGCAAGCACTCGATCTCGTCGACAACGCCCTGACGAACGACGACCAGCTTACGGTACAGTCCAAGTATCTCCCGGGCTCAACTATCGGTAACCTGTTTCCCGTCCCCATCTTATTCTTGACGACACATCCAATAGGAAAACACCTACGCCATGCACGGGATCATTTCATTCTTCTGATCGACTGTGTAATCAAAAGTCCACCCTATGTCTTGTCTTATGATGTGCGCATCCGCAACACCCCCATGGAAAGCAGCCTCTCCGAAGCTCATGATGCGCTGGCATCTGTGATATCGCGTCTCAAAGAGCTCGAAATATCCCCTTCAGTTACCCTGGATCAAGCCATTACTCTAAATGCGGTGACACCCTTTCCTCACACCTTCGAAACCACTTTTGGTAGAGAGGTAAGAGAAAAAATCAGTCCACGAAGCGGTCTGACTGACTGGACTCCTATCATGGAGCTGTGGTTCGCCGCATTGCATGCAGTCCATCATTGGTCCATGGTATGGACACCAACCTAAAGTTGATCACCCGTATTTCTGAAAGTACCTCTTAGGTCCGCGTGATAGCTGGGGAACTCGTTCGTTTTCGTGTCTGCTACGTGCCGTCCGTATTATTGACTCTTGTGCAGGACATATTTCTGCCAGATGATTTCGGGTTTGCTCCTTCCACCTTAGTCTACAAAGGAAGTGATGCCCCGCTGGGAAAGGCTAGGATTTGATCGATGTAAATTGGCCAACGTACATTACCGAGCATGTTTTTTATCCTTGCACTAGTGTAACTCGGTCTTTTTCTGCGTGTGCGATGTCACAATGTTTCCGTTGCGTGTGAGTAATTACATCCAACCTTATCGGAGCAGTAGACATCATATAACATGTAGTTCCCGCTACAACCTCGTCCATCAACATCGCGGAAGATGTCGGAGGGTATGCTCCCCCTTGAAGGCGAAACCCAGAAAAAGCGGGTCGTATGTGTTTTTCCTGCATAATGAGTGCTGGCCGGGCCTCAAGGATTATTTCTTCCGAATGGATGTTGACCTCTAGTGCTATTTTTTCGACTCGGACATCGGGGGCTTCCACTATGGCCCTGGACATCCGTATGTATCCCACCCTCTGTACCGTTGCACAAGCGAGTCTGAACGGACTCCCGCTGCTAGGATGAAACCCACGCGAATACGCATGTGTCACTCCCTCGTCATGAACTACGGTCTGTACAAGAAGATGGAAATCTTCGTGAGTGTACAGAACTCTGCCTGTTCAGCGTTGACGTTCCTCGTGTTATAGCGCGCAAAACCTGCAACAAAGCGCGAGATGACACAGTTTCACTCTGACGAGTATGTAGATTTTCTCAGCAGAATAACGCCTAGCAACATGAATTCGTACATTAAAGAACAACACAAGTGTAAGTTTAACAAAGCCGCGCCCAATCAACCTATTTTCACTCTTACGTTCCACCATGGTAGACAATGTTGGTGATGATTGCCCCGTGTTTGATGGGCTTTTTGACTATTGTTCGATATCCGCTGGCGGTTCTATGGGTCAGTCAAGTTACAGCTTAGAAAGCCCCGTGTGATTAACGAGCTGGGTCAGAGGGCGCAGCTCGCTTAAGCCGGGACAAGTGCGATATTGCCATCAACTGGGCTGGCGGACTGCACCATGCAAAGAAGAGTGAAGCTAGTGGCTTTTGCTACGTCAACGGTACATCATTTTTTTTCCAATGATATATCAGCTAAGCTAATCCTGCAGATATTGTACTCGGCATACTGGAGCTGCTTCGGTCAGTCCGGTCGTCCTTTCATGTAAGAGCGCAAGCGAACCTCTCAATCTATCAGGTATCATACACGTGTGCTCTACATCGACGTCGACGTCCATCACGGCGATGGTGTAGAGGAAGCATTCTACACCACAGATCGCGTCATGACAGTTAGTTTCCACAAGTATGGTGAATATTTCCCCGGAACAGGAGAACTTCGTGTACGTACGTTCTTCTTCAGATTACGCTCATAACATTCCTACGAATCGAACAGGATGTAGGCATTGGGAAGGGAAAGTACTATGCTCTGAACTTTCCGCTGCGAGACGGTATTTCAGATGAGAACTACAAATCTGTCTTTGAGCCGGTGCGCAACGCTGTAGAACATGTAAGTCAGCTTACAGATGGTCATGAATGCAGATCATACGACAAGTGATGGAATCATACGATCCTTCTGCCATCGTTCTACAATGTGGCACGGATTCATTGTCAGGGGACAAACTCGGGTGTCTCAATCTTTCTATGAGAGGTAGGATCTTCGAGGCACTGTACACATACCATAAGCCGAGTATCCACCAGGGCACGCGAACTGCGTCAAGTTTGTCAAGTCGTTCAATAAGCCGCTTCTGCTCCTTGGAGGAGGGGGATATACGATGCGAAACGTCAGTCGTGCGTGGGCATACGAGACAGGATTGGCTGCTGGGGTTGAGCTCGGGCCCGGTACGAAACAATACCAAAAACTCAATAAATAGTGGACTGACAAAGACTTGGATAGAAATCCCGGTCAACGAATACTACGAATATTTTGGCCCGGACTATGAATTGGATGTCAAGGCGTCGAACACCGAGGACATGAATACTCCAGAATACTTGGAACGTGTGAAGAATATCGTGATGGAGAACTTGCGGAAGTTGAAGGGTCCTCCGAGTGTGCAGATGACCGGTATAGATCGTATGATCGTATGACACTATCCTCTAACCTATTTCGTCAGACATTCCAAAGACACCTTTGGATGATTTGATGGACGACATGAATCAAGACGAAGACCTCATACCATCTGACAGCCGAAGGCATCGACGCTTACTCGATTCGCGCGTTCAAGCGGATGGTGAGCTCTCCGATTCTGACGACGAAGAGGAAGGTGGCAGAAGGGACTACGCAAACCACAAAGATCGAGGGCATGAGAGCAGGAGTCGCTCTAGCGAGACGGACAGCGGAGAAATGAGGAGATTTGGAATAGGTGGTGGGATTCTCGGCGCTGGTGCTGCCAGCTCAACCCACGGCGCTGGACCGAGTGGCCACACCACTCTAATGTCGCAAACGCTTAAAACATCACTGGTCATGGAGGCTGACGAACCCCATGGGTCGGTGATCGACGGTGACGTGGCGGCGGTGGAATCTGGCACCAGTAATGCCAATGGAACCTCCGAGACCTCAAAGGACGACATGGCCATCGACGACAAGTTTACCGAGGATAGCTAGGTAGTATCGTTTTGTTGTGGTACAATGAGTAAACATGTGTCATCAACCAAACTGACTGAAGCGACTCCATGCAGGGAAGAATGCCACCCTCTGCGACAACGTCCTCGAACTTGACTGCTGAAGATGCGAAATGCTTCGAACTCAGCCGGCTGAGAGGTATGCAGGAACCGGTCTACAACGTTCTAACCCCTGAACATCATGACTAGCCAAAGCCAAGCAGAGGCGTCAGGAAGAAGCGGCCGCGTCTTCCTCGTCAGTCCCGAATGCAAACCAAAAGCGACCTCTTGAAGTGACTTCTGCAGCTTCGAAGCCCCTTAAACGCGATTCACGTCTCGGGTCGTACTTCGAGTACGACCTGTCTAAGATGGTCAACTCTAAAGGGGGCTTCTTAGTGGAGGACGGCAAGGAGGTCGACGAAGATCTTCGCGCCAAGGAGCGTGAAAGAGAGAGACAGCGGGCAATGCAGAACGCTGAACCCTGTGAGTTTACTTGACATCGTTGACAGGCGCTTCTCCAACCTTCCACAGCAATGTATCTCGATCCGTCACTCAATCCGAAATGCAAGGAATGCAACACGGTTGACATAGACTATACCTTCCAGAAGATATTCGGCTGTCTGGTCTGTAACAAATGTAAGGACCAGTACCCAGAGAAGTATAGTTTGTTAACAAAAACAGAATGTAAAGAGGCATGTCCCCCGTCACACGCAGCGTTCACATGATCACTTACGCCTGATGTTAGGACTACCTTCTCACTGACGGTAAGGGAATATGTGCAAAGTGTTGCGTGTTCTGAGCTGTCCTAGCTGAGTTACGGGACCGGGAACTCCTTCCACACATTTTGAAGGCAAACCCCCATAAATCGACATTCGCAAATATGATGCTCTTCCTACGATACCAAGTTGAAGACTTTGCGTGGAAAAAGTGGGGCTCGCCAGGAGCGCTGGATGCCGAGTGGGAGCGCCGAGCCAATGAGAAGAAGAACAAGAAGAACAAAAAATTTGAGGAAGGATTGAAGGAATTGCGGAAGAGGACACGGGAAGGAGTGTGGCAGCGGAGGCAGGACCGAGAGCACAAGCACGCGTTTGGACTCGTAGAAATGACCGACGATGGATATGGACAGCAAATCTGTCACGAATGTGGATTTACCGTGGACGTAGAAATCATATGAATGGAGGGGTCGGGCGTTGAGCGGTTCAAACGTTGAATTGCGTCGGTCACCTCCAAGGTCCGAGACAGACGTGACGCTGGGCCGGTCGTCATCTCATCCATGGAAGGAATCAATCAAGCCGAGAGCTCCAAGATCTCGACCTCTCTGGAGGTCGAGCAAATCGACGCCAACCTTTTCCGTTCTGTGAACCTGTTCGTACCAGTCCGGGCCCGTGGTGTGTTCGGTGGACAGGTCATCTCTCAAGCCATCGTTTCCGCCACGAAATGCGTCGATCCTGCCTTTGGTCTCCACGTAGGTCCTTCTCCTTCCGAGTCTGAGATCTGAGAGCTCATCCCGAGCAGTCGTTTCATGTACGCATCCGAGCCCTCCATCTATACAGCAAACGTGCTTACAGGGAACAAGTGCTACTTCCTGCTCAGCGCGTCCCCTGCTGTTCCCATCGTATATTTCGTGGAACGCTTGCGCGAGGGTCGGTCGTACAGCACACGCAGCGTGAAAGCAGTCCAAAATGGCAAAATCATTTTCCAGCTACTGTGTTCATTCCATACTCCCGAGCCATGGCAGCCCTCACACCAGTGGCCAGCACCCGCCGGAGTCCCAGACCTAGAAGACTGCGAATTAGAGGAAGACTTGTTCCGGCGTCGAGCAGCTCGAGAAGACCTTGGCCAGAAGGTGAGAGAGATCTATCTGACTTATGCGGCGGTGCGGATTCCCTTCACCCATCTATTGCTCTGCTGTGACTAAGTTCTGCAGGAACGTGCCAACGGCCCTATTGCTGTCAGAAGAGCTGCCCATGCGGTCGTCGATGAACACGGGGTATTGACGAGCATGTTCTGGATGCAAGCGAGGACCGGCAAGACGGACCCGTACAAGACGCCGTATCAGAAGGTAGGCATGTTCGACCTTGGCAGTGTTCCTGTTTAACGGAGGATTGGCAGTGCATTCTGGCTTACATGTCAGACCTTAATTTGTACGGATTCCAGGAACGTCACACGAGGCGGCGTTAATTTAGTGTACATAGCATCACGTTCGCGGCGGACGCACTCAAACTCAAGAGGTTCTCGAAGGGACCGGACTCCCTTGCGATGAGCGTGAGTCTATCTCGACCGGGCGAGCTTCGAACCCTGATGTTATCGAGCGCAGTCCACGCTCGATCACTCGATCTGGTACTACGAGTAAGCTGTTCACGGTGTTCGTGGAGTAGCGCGGTGGAGTAAAGGTGTCTTTGACAGCGACGGTTTTCGTTGCGAGGACGGTCTGCTCTATGTGGTCAGTCATGTGGCGTGACGTTGGCTCGGTTTGCGCTGATGAGGGGCGATAGGTGGTGTGTCCCCGGGCCGGGGATGGACGTGGGGTCGTGCACGGCAAGGTAAGCGTTTGTTTCAGGGTGGTTGGACCGTTCCGAAACTGGTCTGCAGCTGTACAGTCGTGGGAGGACGCTTGTCGCTGTCACCTGCCAGGAGGGGGTAGTGCGTGCCAACAGGCGAGGAGGGGACGTGGCGAAGCTGTAGTCCATAGAAGATTCGTCTGAGCTGGGCCTAGAAGCGAAGCAGCGGAACAAAGGCGACAATAGACGAAATGACTTGTTATTGTCTACCAAAATGGCAATGGCCCCTTGTCTTTTGTTCTCGCCTGGCGACGGCCAGGTGTATAAAACCCTGCCTGCCCTTCCTCCTCCCCCCATCCGGATTTTGACAATCCCGTCCACAGCCAGGTTCGACGACCCCTTCTCTCCCTCTGTCTTGTCCTCTGACCCCGTATAGTCTGTAGGGCCTACGACTCATTCCCACCCACCGCCTCACTTTCGATCGCCCAGTCCGATTTTCAACCCGATTCGTAGAAAAAGAAACCATATAATATCCCATCTCGACGTCTTCACGAATCCTTTAGCGAGTTGCTCTCCCGCACCCACTGCATCGCTGCGCGATTCTACTTCTTCGCATTCTACTCTCCTTCAAGTACCATCATGGCATCCCCTGTCTCCGGCCTCTCCGTCACCCTTACCCACGCCATCGCCTTCCTGACCCGTCCCCTCATCCTCTCCTACCCTGCCGCCGTTGTCATCAAACTCCAGCTCGTCCTCGAGGCTAACCTGACCGCCCTCTTTGCCCCCACATGGGTACCTGAGGAGCCCCTCCATGGCTCTGGCCGCCGTTGTCTCACCCTCTCTCCAACATGCCTCCCCCCTCGTGTCATCTACTCCGCCTGCCTTGCAACTGGCGTCCAGTGGTTCGACTGGATCGTTGCACTTGGTGGTCGTGAGTTCGACTTCTTCGTCGACCCCGGTTGCATATCCGTTCGTTTTGGCAAGGATTCAAAGCTTGTGACAATCTGGTCTGACGAGCTTGTCGCGGAATCTGTTTCCCCGGTGCTCCCTTGCAGCACCAAGTCTCAGTCAAAGACCATTGCTCAACAGCTTCTCGAGAGCGACAGCGCAGACGACGACGAGATATTCGCAATGATTGCCGACGAGGTTGGCGCGCCCACCTGGACGACCCCAATTATTGACCACTTCCCGCCCACCGCTCGCTCCGAATCACCACTCTCAGCGGTCTCGTCAGATTCCCGTTCCAGCTCTCGTTCCTCCAACTCGAGCTCTTGTTTTTCCTACGCCTCTACTGCCCGTACAGACTCCTGCCTCTCGGCGTCTCACCAGGCATCATCGGCCAACAAAATCTCCCGCCGCGAGAGGGCAAGGCAGGCACGGGTCTTTGTCGACACCTCCAAGACCGAAGTCACTCCTTACGATGGTGGAAAGACCACAGTCCTGACTGGCGGTGTCATGCTTGGCGCTGCTCCTTCAAAGGCAAACTCTGTCCCGTCCTGGCGTCGGGCCTAAGACACTATCTGGTACATGCCCCCCACACTCCTTTGCCGCTCACGACTTGGTATATCTTGTACGCCGTTCAAACGTTCATGCATGGACCCCTGGTGATGATTGACGCACCATGAACATTGATCGTATATCTTAGCATATTCATTTTAACATTATATCATAGCATTCGCCACATTTATGTTTTCAGTTGCTTGTAGGCCCTTATCGCGTGTAGCATTTCCCCACTTTCGTTTCTTTCTTGCTGCGTTGTTGGTAGTACGGTATATTTGTTGTAATCAACACCCAACGACCAGTTCGCCCGTTGTATTCTACCTTGTTGGCTCCAAGTCTGTCTTGAAGCTTGAGTGACCGTATGAGAGCAACGAGGTACTAGTATCCGCTCGCCCAATCTCCGATCCTCACAAACGCGGACCTCTTCCACTTCATGTTTCCGTCGCTCCTTCGTGGAGCACTGGCTCCCTCTCTGAGCTTTACCAACCGCCGGCGACTGCTTGCGACTGTCGCATCCGATCCAGCGCGCGCTGCGGCCGTCCGTCATGATTGGTCTCGCCTAGAAATCCAGAAGATATTCGATGGCCCTTTGCTAGATCTCGTCTTCCGAGCAGCCACGATACACCGCCAGCACCACCACCCAGGCAAGGTTCAACTCTGCACTCTAATGAATATCAAAAGTATGATAATACCAGCCTATCTCCCCGACCGTTTGCTCTAAACTAGTGTCGTATAGCCGGAGGGTGCTCCGAGGACTGTAAGCGATAATCTATCCTTTGGTCGTACTCTTCCATGAATGACTTATAGGTTCCTACTGCTCCCAATCGTCGCGATACTCTACGCCTACAAAGGCGTCGAGGCTGCTTGACATTGAGCCCGTCCTAGAAGCTGCACGGAAAGCCAAAGAGAATGGCAGTACCAGGTTCTGCATGGGTGCTGCATGGAGGGACCTTGCCGGTCGAAAACGGGGATTCGAAAGAATTCTGAAAATGGTCCGAGAAGTTCGCGGTATGGGGATGGAAGTCTGCACCACCCTCGGTATGCTATCTCCGGAGCAGGCCAAACAACTCAAAGAAGCGTGCGCCTTTCACCGCACCTCTCTCTATCGATGTCTTGTTGACGACTCGTGCAGAGGACTTACCGCCTACAACCACAATCTTGATACTTCTCGAGAGTTTTATCCCAAGGTGTGAGCCCTCCTAGTACCTTCTGATGCCCAAGGATGCAACAGAACGTATGGTTGATCTAGGTCATCACTACACGATCGTACGACGAGCGGCTAGATACTATTGATGCCGTGCGCGCAGCTGGTATAAGCGTTTGTTCTGGTGGCATTTTGGGTCTCGGGGAGTCTGACGAGGACCGAGCCGGACTTATCCATGAAGTTTCAATGTAAGTGTCCACGTCGCGGTGAATAGTATGCCGCCCACTCGCGAATACCCAGCATGCCCGAACATCCAGAGTCCTTCCCAGTGAATGCCCTGGTCCCCATACAAGGAACTCCGTTGGAAAATAACGAAGTAAGCGTGGTAACGCGAATGCCACCTGCCGTTAACCTGCCACCTTAGCCGGTCCCATATCATACCCTACTCCGGACGATAGCTACTGCACGTATTGTTCTTCCGGGAACTATAATCAGACTCGCTGCAGGGAGGAACACTCTTAGCGAGTCAGAGCAAGCCATGTGTTTCATGGCAGGTGCCAATGCTGTCTTTACCGGAGAGAAGATGCTGACGACACCTTGTGAGTTGCTTCTCTGTGCATGATGACGATATGATTGAAATAAACTGGTTTAGGCTCACCTTGGGATGAGGTATTGTGTCTCTTTCCATCTTGCTGGCGCGATGTCACATTTCTTGGTGTATCTAGGACAAAGCTATGATGGGTCGCTGGGGTCTTGAGGGTATGGGGAGTTTCGAGCACGCAAGGGTTGCGCAAAAGGAGGTATCGTTGGAGTCAGAAGAGCCAAAAGCAACACTCTGAGTTAGCTAGAATATAGTAGAATGGCCAGGAGAACCAGTCGTGCGTGTGATTCGGTCTTTGCCGGTGTCGCGTCTTTGGTTGGTGCAGATCATCCATTATCCAGCGCACAACGCAAGATGCAGAAACCAATGCAAGAAGACGCAAAGTAAGTATTGCATCGTCCAACAGGTGATCGCTTATGGTCGTCGTCGCAGTCCATTCGTCTTGAACGACCATAACGCGTGGTATTATCCTTCACAAGGATTCGACCCCGAGACGGAATCTCTGAACATCAGTGTCTCGGGTGGAAACTGGGGAAAAAAGACGATGAAAGGTTGTAGGTGGGTTCGGAGGGGAAAGATAGCTGCCTGGGGACCCAATATGGATGAGTGGGAGGTGAGACATTTCCATTCTCCTTGAAGTCTCTTACGTGCGTACAGGCCGAAGATCGAGCGCGACAACGCATACGAAATCTACTGCCGATCGAACGACGCTCTCCTTCGCCACCAATGCTGCCACACCTACGCTCTCCCTCCCCGCCTCTCGTTGCCCCATACCCACCACCGGTGACACAGCATTACAGTTTCACCTCCTTCGTGATGGACAACTCTGTAACTCATTCTTTCCGTTCAAACCTACTTGATGAGCTTGAGCACGCGACCAACAGTCTCATCGAGGGTGAGGCCATCATGAAACGGGCGCTGGGGAGGCTGTGGCAGGTCATCAACGAAGATGCGGGCAAAAAGCATCGGGTGGAGGGGGTAGTACCGAAACGGGAGGAAGCTGATGGCACTGTCGGGGAGGACGACCTGGATGACAGGCTTGCCCGTTCTCCGGACCTCGTTCCCAACGCTCACAAGCTCTTCTTGTCATATGCACACGACGGGCCGCCTGTTCTCGACCCTTCTCATTTTGCGTCTCCACAGATGCAGCAAGACACGCTGGAGAAATCGCTGGCAACGTTACGGGAGCTCCAAGACGACGACCGTGAATACGTTGAAAGGCTGGAGGAGATACGAGAGGGGTTGGGTGATGTCCGCTTCCAGCGTAACAATGTTTGGGAGATGATACGAGAAAAGGCCATCAAAGAGATGCAAGATGCCGCTTTTAATGCTGCTTTGGATTGACTCGGCCACCTCTTCGGGCATGCTGGGTGTTTTGCTGTATACGAAGCGTCTCGGCCAGTTAACGACCGATGCAATGTAGTACGGGTACATAGTGGAGGTGGCAGAGCAGATTACTAGTATATGCAAAGGCGATCGATCTAATCACAAAGTGGCTACGCGTCAATCCCCTCCGCGTCTGAAACCGGTGAACTCGCAGCCGTCATAGGAAGAAAATGTGGTCACGCTCGCCGTCACTCTCGTTCTTATAATTATGTCCTTTCAGCCGGCCTTCAGCCAGTTTCAACTCGAGCTCGACGATCACAGCGACCGACGGGAACGTCTCATAAAGGTGAATGTCGGACCCTGCATCAAGACGCACGCTATCTGTTGCTCAACCTTCGCGTGCATAGGCAAGTCGTGATGTAACCAACCTCTCGAAAAAGGTCATCTTTCTCCTCCACCGTATCATGAACGAGGACGTGCAAGACGACCGGGCACACTCGAAGCATGCGTACGAACGTGGTATAGAGAAGCTGCGTGAGGTCCGCGACATCTATGCAGGCATCACGTCCGAAATACGGGGGGATTCTTTCTGGCGATATCACCATTCCATCTCCCCAGGTCTACAAGAGTAGATGCTCTGCCAATATCCTATCTTACCTCCTCGAATGATACCTCTTGCTCAGATACATCGAAGCGTTGAGCTTTGCGCATTATCTTGGCAGTGGGAGCTTGGTCACCTTTCGCCAAGTACAGGCCGCCTTGTCGGACGACCACGGCGTCCCTGTGCGTGCACGTTGCCTGTTTGATTCGTGTACCCATTTTTTATCACTACGCTCTCGCCTCAGTACTTTCCGCTCCCCATGGAGGACTATTTACTTGGTCTCTCTGATCTCACTGGAGAGCTCATGAGACTCGCCATCTCTGGTTTTTCCCGCAAAGGGGGGTGTGCTCGAGCCGTACAGGTGTGCAACTTTGTGAGAGACTGCAAGTCGGGTATGTGCTTCCCCTCGAGTACTGCCCTGGAGACTGAGCTCATCGGTCATCAGATTTTGACAGATTCACGCCTTTCGTCAAGGGACTCCGTAAGAAGCAGTTCGTCACTAACCAGTCACTAGAAAAGATCGAAAACGGTATCCAGCCATGTTCGTTTTCTCTCCGAGTCCGCATATTAATAGAGCTATTGCACAGCTGTGTATGCGATCGTGGTCCGAACCTCTGAATACGATCTGCCACCCGAAATACTTGATGATATCATCATCCAATCGACATCCGACTATGCATACAAGGAAAAGCGGAGAAATCGAGATGCTGGTAGTGATGACGAGCACGAATATGGTTATTGAAGCACTGGATCCCAGTATATTCCGACCTTCAGACGCATTGTTATATTGTACACCATCGTGTGGGGAAGGTGCGTGCCAAAGGATCGTCTGTACACAGAATGTTCCAGCCGTAGGTATTGTCCGATGAGACCAAGTTAACGTCTGGTGCGAGTTCCCCGTCGTGGTATTACACGCGCGACAGACGGCTCGTCAGTTTCCACACCCTCATCGATTATCCACGCGGGTGGATACGGAAAGTCTTCGATTTCATAGTAGCGTGTCTGACGACGTCGTGAGCGGGAGGTCTCTTTCAATTTCTCTTTTGCTGCTCTAGCATCAGCTTGCTTTTTCCAGGACCTGGAGACGTTGAGCACAACCTGGACACATAGTGTGATAAATGGACACGAACTCTACTCGTTTGTTCCATTCGATAGTTCTGTATCCTTTCTCTTGCCACTCTGGGCGTCCACTTCTCGCTAACGCCTGAAGGTGTTGCCGCACAAAATTGTCCACGGCAAAGTTCGGGAACAGAGGCTTTCGCGTGGATAAACTGGACCGACATACGGCGCAAGTGGGTTCGTATTTCTGAAAAAAGAACCCTTGTAACAGCCATTCTGTCAGGTATGGGATACATACATTCTGTGCCAACCACCCATAGCCACATTCGCCGCAATAAGTGTGTCCGCACGAATTTGCTACTTGTGCACCAACACTCAGTACCAAGAAATAAGCATTCCAATCGCGCAGCGGAATCATACGGTTTCAACCTACAGTAAATCACAACATCTTTTCGAAGATTGCGTCAGAAATGTGAACGGATCGCAGGCGATGGACGTACATGGGGCAGGTGAGCTCAGCTTCGTATCCCGACAAGATAGCTCGTACGTCTATGTCATCCTGCGGCTCAGCTTTCCTCTTACCTTTCCTGTTCGTGGAGCAGGATTCTGGGCATCGCATCGAACATTCGTAAACTTGGTTCAGGTTGCTTGTGCCTTCTGTCCCAGACGAGTGAGGATCATATAAAGACGAACGGCATCATATATGCGGGCCAAGCCTCGCAATCATGGAATGGACATACCGCCTTTGGCAGAGTTGAAGGCTGGTTTCGATCTCTTACTCAAATTCAAACATTCATCAACGAGTTCCGACGATAACGCACTTTGAGTATCTGTTGGGTGATCACCTTTGTATATGGATAAATTTCTGGATGGTTCTAAGTCCTCGAGATTCCCCACCTCCGCGCATATTGCTCAATGCACGAGCTTCCAGCGCATCTACAGCGGCAAGGAATGTGGCATCCATTTCCCCGACGCTACTTGACCCGGAAGATGGTACCGGGCTTGCCGCAGGGGGTGGCACGATGTTTTGGGTGACGGCGGAACTTCGAGCGAGGGTTTCAGGAACATTGCTGCTGACTGTTGGTGCTTGCAGTCCGGGAACATTGTCAAAGTCAAGACCATCAAAATCGTTGGGAAAGCCATCATCATCAACTTCTGCCATCGTTGGAAGCTTTTGAAACTGGCTGGACGGGAGTGAAACAAAATTTGGTCTACTTGATCAGTCGGTTCGCGTCCAAGTCGCGCAGAGGTCATGTGACCTTATCACCAAACACAGCCAAACAAAACATTATCGACCTACAAGCTTGGTAGGCGTTGATACCGATTTCATTGCTAATTTCTCTAGTAGACTCATGGAATAGTCCTCGCAACCCCCGAATTTAACGTCCCAGATCCAGAGGTGCGGCGCAGACACCATTCAATTTGAGCCGGATGGGAGAGTAGCAGACCTCTGCGCAAACAGGCAGGTGAGACAGCCATGATTCACATAGCACTCACGTTTTCTCAGCGCTATTGCTGCGTAATAAGGCTTAGCCGTTTATCCCTGCGACATGCTATATCCGCTTCTCCGCGGTGCATGCGAACAGTCTCAGTGAAACACGTATACGTATAAGCCATAGCTTGGTCAAGACTCTGGAATCGTGATTGGATGCTAATTCAATCACTGGAACTGTCCAGCTCAAAAAATGGGCACCAGACCCCATACGATCGGCACGTTTGCATATCATGAGTTGTTTTCTCGCCATATCAGGTGACGTGGACAATTACACATGCATACCTTGTGCGATACATCAGATGACCCGTTGGAGCGAGTGCGTGCAGGGAAATCCCTGATAGCGAGTGTCCAATGGCGGAATCCAGGCAAAAGATATTTTTAAAACACACTGCCTCGCCGCTCGCTTAATACGGGGCGATAAGCAGGACGCAGGTGGACATGTGCTTATTCTGTGAAGAACCTGAAACTCGAAGAATCTGGCTAAAAGTCTAAATAAGGTGCGGAAGGACAGCGATTTTAGTACCACGTCAGTATTACTCTTCCCTGAGAACTTCGGTTGGTTTCACGGAGTGACAGTGGGAATTCGAAAATCCTGGACGTGGAAAACGCAGTTCTGCTTGGCATTAGTTTGATGTTTCACCGGGGGACTGGACCCCGCTATGTTCTCAAGACATTATCAGCAAGGGCAATAACTCGTGTCGAGTGTTATTATGTGTGGGTGCAGGTACGGCAACGGTGTATGTGTATGGCTATGCAAGTATTGAGGTACAGAAAAGAACACGTGCTAATAAATGAGAGCTACGGAAGGAATGCCAGTTAAACACTACGCGGACACTCCGATTGCGGACGAGGGAAAGCGTGATTGCGCCACGTCAAGGGCATTTTGAGACTCCTCTGGGGCAGAGTCTCTACCTGCTCCCGAGGAAAGAAGTGACCCGATGGCCATGGATGCTCTGGATCTTGGCGAATACTCTTCAGAATCGCTGCGTGAGGAGTAGGGACTTGGTGGCAGATCGCGTGGTGGTGGATGGGAAGAGCGAGCGTCACGATGTGACGACGGAGGAGGGGAACGAGAGTAGCGCTGACGTTTACGAGGCGGTTGCGGTTGGTTGGGTGGCTCCCTGGGGGAAGGCGCAGACTTGTGGGAAGAGTCATGCGCGTTGGACAGGTCGGCCGTATGGCGTTTGCCTTTGGGGCTTCTGACGCTGGATGATGGCAGGGGATATTGCTGAAGAGGTGCAGCAGGGGGGAACTTGGCATCCATAGTGTACAAGTCCACGAGTGTCCTGTGCAAGGAAGCTATTGCAGCAATACGCTGTTCAGGTATGAGTATGGCAGAGACTAGACGAGGGTAGGGAATGAGAAGAACCTGGTCCTCTGCGCTTTTGGCGTTCAACATGGAAACGAGCATGTCACGGTCGCCATCGCCTTTGGACGTGTATGCGCCAAGGATCTCTCTGAGGGTCGGGGGAGGAGGCTGGGATTGACGATAAGGGGACGGGGTAAGGAGAAATAAGAAGGATATGGATATGCACCTGTTCGAGGACGTGCCAGGTGGACATGAGGAGCTTCCTGTGGTCGAGGGAGAGGTGGGAGAAGTCAGAGGAGTTCATTCAGACTTTTGATGCGACGCTCTTCCGTGCGCAGAGTTTTTGTAGGACAGCCAAGTCCAACATTCTATCTTTGAATCGCCCAAGGGATGTATATTTAGAATGCCAAGCCAAAGGCGAGGCTGAGTATCCGAAAGGTCGCTGGGTGCTGTATTTCGGTGCACCGTGCAGACCCCCTCCAAGACACCGCCAGCGACCGTGTTCGGCCGTCGCACGAGCCCACCCGGGCGAGGATGTGCTGGAGGGAGACACACTGTCCCTGGGAGCTAAAGTCTGGGTGCCTGTGACACAGCGGCCTTGGCAGCACTAATCTATTTATATCCGTGGTGAGTTGACGGCGCGCTCGACCAATCAGAATTCCCAGACTACACCTTCCATATTTGGCATTCGTCATCGTTTGTTGCCATGTCCCTCGTCACCTCCCCGCTGCGGGGCCGCCCCTACCCCGCCATGTACGCCGTCCCCGCTGCGAAAAGACTCTCTCCAGCGTATTCCTGGCAGCACCGCGCCATCAACCCCGCCTTGTACTACTTCACGAACCACCACGAGGCAAACGCACATCTCGCCTGCCTTCCTCACGGCCCCATTGGCTTCGACCTCGAATGGCGCCCCAATTTCCGCAAGGGTCAGCCAGAGAACCGTGTCGCTCTCGTGCAGCTTGCAACCGCAGATACCGTGATACTCCTTCACGTCCATCGCATGACACGTACTTGCCCTCATGCCCCGCTATCGCCCCCCTACCTCGCTGACATTCTTCCTGCCAGAATTCCCCAGCCAACTCGCAGACTTGCTCAACTCGTCGTCGTGGATCAAAGCAGGTGTCAGCATACAATGTACGTAATCATTTATCAGACGCGACGCCATCACTTCAGATGCGGCACCAGACGATTGCGCAAAGTTATACCGTGATTATGGCGTATCGGTTCGCAATTGCGTCGAACTTTCCCTTCTCGCCCGCACGGTCGACAACGCCCGATGGAAGGGAAGGTATACTGAACTGCTCGGCTTGGCTCGGCTAGTCGAGACATACGAACAAGCCACCTTGTTAAAAGGCAGGATACAGCGTGGTAACTGGGAGCGGAGCCTCACTCCGCTTCAACAAGAATGTATGTCGAGCAACTCACCCATGTTTGACATCATGTATGGCTCGTGATAGCATTTTGATCGCTGTCCCCAGACGCGGCAAATGATGCACACGCAGGATATGTCATCTATTCTCGCCTCTTCAGCATGGCACAAGCAATGGACCCCGTCCCACTATCCACCTATTACTCCTTCAGCTTCATCGGCGGTCTTCTACGTGATAGCTCAGGGTTCTACCCTTGGCGGGCACACAATCCATACTATGATCCAGGACCACCACCGCCCCCAAAGACCAATAACGTCGACCAAAGTAACCAAGAACCCCCAGATTTAGGTGCTGTCATCCCAAGCGAGCTTCGCCTCGGCGCTTAATTCCCCTGCGGCCTAAATCTTTCTCTACCGGTAGCACCGTTCTGCTTCACCCCATTCATTTATACATATCATGATACGGAGGTCGCAGAATACCAGACATCTCGCACACCATGGTAACCATCCGATCCAGACGGACATCAAATCGCACCGCATGGAGTTTTGTCGCGTCAACAATCTGACATTTGATAACGATGCCGAAATGTAGAACGTCCTGACTCACCCTCCTTGGACTAGTCTAAATTCGTAGTTGTACTTTGGCTGCGTGGAAGGCGGCACTTTTGCTGGTCTGCTCGTACTTAATCGTTCCTTTGTTATACTGAGCTCCACCCAAACCTAGTGAAGAAAACATTTACTACTCATGTCAAAACGCCGTTCATGTAAGACCTTTGGAGAACCCTTAGCAAGCACCATCCTTCGTCCATTCGCCAGAAGAACCTTGAGAAAAGCAATGGCTCGGTCAGGGCGCGAAAGGTCTCGTGGATGGTGAATGCATACCTCCCGGGGCATCGTTCTCCGTCCACCAGTTTGCGGTCCAGAAGTACCCACTGCATGGAATTGGTCACAGGCAAAGCGACACTAGTTGATGCCACTGACCCATAAGTCGCCTTGTCACCGGCAATATATACAACACCCGACTGCCAAGCTGCTACCCCACTGCAGGTCGCCGTGCCAGTCGTCGTCGGAGAAGCGGTGCTACTTGCCGCCGTAGCCGTGCTCGCGGACGAGGAAATGGTTGTCAACTGTGTTGACGACCCCAAACAAGCGCTAACTGAAGTCCTGCGATGTGGGAGAATTCAAGACGTGTGATGTATGGACGTACTTGCACTCCAACCACTCGAGCTACCAGTACTGGGTACGGCGTTGGTCCAGTAAGCCGCCTGCGTGCTTTATAAATAGATGGTCCATTCATGGAGGTTCCAATTGCATACCTCCCAGATATAACCTTTGTATGATACTGTTTCACCCTGGGTGTACGCCTGTCCCGAAACATACGCAGCGGCCGAACAAGCTGGGTAAGTGAACCCAGTAGGACCTGTACCACTCAGGACCTGTTTGATCGCAAGGTCGTATCTATTATTGGCTTTGCGAAAATCAACTTGTGAGACAGCAAACTTATCTCAAACGTACCATACGCTTGGGAAGCGTCCCAGAGCATGACGCCGCCAAACGAAGAGAAACTTTTCCTCATTTGAACAGCAATATTGCTGAGATCCCCAATGGGGACGTAACCGGACCCGGCGGCGGTACTTGAAGCAGGGGCACCGACGTAGATTTTCACCTGGTCAACATTATTGTCAACAAAGGTTGACCAAGTATTGAGATCCGATAGCACACGCACTTTCGGGTTCGGGCTTGTCTGTGCCCAGATGTCCCTTGGTGGAGGTTACCGTGCAACTCTGTATTTTCGTGATAAGCACTTACCAGACGCCAAAGTCCCAGTCCTTATCCAAAGATAAGTGGATGAAACGTCTGAGGGTCCAGAAATAGACTCACCGATACGACAGCGTAGTTTTTTAGGCTGCATTGGTTGTTATCTAGCGGGAATTGAGTCGGGAGCTCATTGGAGCAGGTCCTGCTTACAGAACTGAACGTAAATTGCATCGAACCCGACTTGGTCGATCACGCTACCAAGATTAGCGTCCGGGAACGGGCACTGCGGGGCACCTGGGAAGAGTTAAACACAAGTGGACACTTGACTAGGGAGATGTATACCTGTGACGTAGTACCTGGACAATGCGTTGACTGAGCCACCATCGACGGACGACAGTCGGTGAACTTACGGTTTGCTGGCTCCCGATGCCAGAGAGCGGATTTCCGTGACGAAAGCCGCATAGCCCGTAGAGCCACCCCCTTCAATATCAAGGTCGACACTAACAGTCGTCTGAGGGGGCTGCGTTCGTGGCAAAGATCAACTTACCCATCAAGGACTGCACTCCCGAAGGGTCGAGTGGCGCTGCTCCCGCCCAAAAATAGGTTCCAGACTACGAGCAGTATTCTCAGTCGGGACTAGATGGGGGTACAAAAACGCCTACTGGTATGCGCAAAAGTCTGTGCCTGGGCATCGCTGGAGAAGCCGACGCCACCGCCCGCACCCCCCAAAGAAATGGTTACGATCTTGCCTTTAGATTGACAATATTGGATGTCTGCAGCCAAAGTAGAACAATTGGCAAGATTGGTTCCTGGAAACGTGGCGTTGTCCGTCGGGTTGCATGTCTGGGTGAACGGTCAAATAGAGTTACGATAGGAGAACGCGATGCGTACATTCGCAAGATTTAATACGGGCATGCTGCCGGTTCCGAAGAACGTGTTCACAAAGGCGACAGGCAACACATCTATGGCATCGTCCTTGGGTGCACGGAATGAGTTCCCTCCCACAAAGCTCTTAAGGACAACAGACCTGGCAATAGAATGATATCGGCTGCTGATAGTACGCGGTATTACTGCTAGTTGCACCATAAGAGTTTTGACCCCAATATCTACCCTAAGGAGTCAGTAAACGGTGGATGGAGATGGAAATCCACCTCACACTGCGACCTGGACAGAATATCGGTAAAAGCTATGGGACTGGATCACCAAAGCAGACGTACATTGTCATAATAAGAGTTGTCGAAAGCAAGGACGTTTACCAGGTACGAGCATATGGACAGAAATATGGCGACAATGGGAAGTAGCGCCATGATATCGAACCGTGAAGAGTGTCTTCCTCCAACTCGTCATGGACTTTCAGCTCTTATACCTCCCAGACAAATTAACTGGCGGGAGAAATGATCGGCTTACCCCCGAAATCGACATCCACCATGTGAGCGCATATCGTGGCCGCATGACACAAGGTGCCACATCGGAACGGCACGACCATTAAGGAGTCCTAGCCCCAGCGACTAGAAGACGCAGTTCTTTGTTCGCTGGCATGACTATAACAGGACAGGAGCAACAGCGTTCAAAGACTCACATCGCATGCTCACGATGGCATGTGTTCATGGTATCCACCTGCCAGATCAAAGTTGAAGGTTCCTGTCATGTCTCTGGGTGCGTTCATGTGTTTGATCGTGCTGCCGCCCCCTGAGCATGAAGTCGATCTGGGGCAGCAGGACAAATGCGTCATGCGAAGAAACTATATCAATCAGTACTTGGCTGGCACTCCCGTCAAGCACTGAGCTTTAATCGCACTTGTCAGACCATATTCCACAAGGAAGTATCACATCCCGAGCCCGCATGTTAGCAAGAGGATATCTATATAAAAGGAGTAATACAGCAATTAACCGCCAGAGATAAGGAAAGAGTGTCATGGATTAGGCTGATGATGCCCCCGAGTCTTCGCTCTCACCATCTGCGGAGGCAGCAGATGCCGCATTGCGCACAGGTTCTGATTAGGGATCAGTACAGTGCAGCATTGAAAAAGGCGGGAGTTTACCAAAGTATGGGTGTGCTTGCGCTTCACGAGCTGTCAAGCGTTCTTGGTGATCATAGCGAAGGAGTTTATCAAGAAAGTCGATTGCCTCGTTGGAGAAATACCGCTGGTTTTCGGACGTAACAAATTTTGACCATGGCTTTCGGGGATACCTGAGAAATACTATTGGCGGTAGCCGGAACAAGACAGACAGCATCTTACCTGCCCAGGAGCTCGTCGTACTGTGGATCGAGTCGGATGTTGTACTTGTCGATGTAAGCATATAGTTCGTCGGTGCCGAGAACCTTTGCGATCTTGACCAATTGGTCGTAGTTATCGTGTCCGTGAAAAAATGGTTCTTTCCTGAATATCTATATGGGAGTGATAGGGAAACACAAATAATCAACGAAGCAAGGACATTCTCACCATCGAAGCAAACATGCAACCAAAGCTCCACATGTCAAGACTGTAATCGTACTCCTGGAAATCTACCAGGAGTTCTGGCCCTTTGAAGTAGCGCGAGGCCACACGGACATTGTATTCGACCTTGGGATGGTAAAACTCGGCCAAACCCCAGTCGATGAGTCTTAGCTGCTCCCACCATATTTGAGCAGGTAGATGAGACACACTGGATTTGACACATACCTTGCGTCGGTCATGATCGATCATTACGTTGTGAGGTTTTACGTCTCGATGCATGATTCCCCGAGAATGGCAGAAATCGAGTGCCTAGAGAACAAACATGTCAAGGACGGTCATCAAGAGATCGGGAAGAGAAGGAAACCTTGAGAAGTTCGAACATGTAGAATCGGACGTCGAAATCGGTGAATCGTGGGTATAGCACCTTGAAGTCGACGTTGTCGACGTACTCGGTGACTAGACTGGGAATTTTGGAGGCTGGATCTCGGACGACATCCAAGAGCACTACAATGTTCGGACCACCTGCGAGGTTTTGGAGGATCTTGATCTCGCGCTTTATTTTCTTCTTTTTCACGGGTTTGAGGACCTTGATGATGCATTTTTCATCGTGTATGACATTGACACCTTCGAAGACCTGGGAGAGACAATGATTACGATCTGCTGGTACTCATACAGAGTTGTACCTCTGAGTATTTGCCCCGCCCAACCTTGCGTACTATCTCGTAGTGATCCTGTGAACCCCATTGAACCTGCAGATTGTCTGTTGCGAAATGTCAGCGGGGGAGACTGGGGGAGGGCGAAGTTGAGATGACCGTATTCATGCCATGCAGGACCAAACTGTGCGTTGACATCCCGATAGACGCGTGCGACAGACTTTGTTGGGGGCCGTACCATGGAAAGAAGTGAGGGTGAATTGGCTGGACGCAACGAGCCGCCGTCTACCGAGATAGAATTTCCCACGCTTGGCCATGTCCCCCCCACGCTGGCCACCGTCGGTAGAGTTCATCACCTCGCCTGGATACCACTCCTCCGTGCCAGCTGCCACACGGGCCTTGCTCACCAGCGGCGTCTCTCCTCCACCGCCTGCCTGCGCCGTCAACCCCGTTGTTCGCATCAGACCCATATCCGACCCAGCCCATCCCGCATGCGGCCAACTCGGCCTCTTCGCACACAAAAAGATACCGCCGAGAACACACATCATCGACTACATCGGTCAAGTACACTGCCAGGAACGACCCGACTCGGACTACGACCTCTCTCTATACCGCTCTCGAGATGGGATCGATGTTGGGGTCGATGCCCGTGACGTGGGCAACGAGTCCAGATTCACCAATGACTACAGAGGGATTCGGAACAAGCCAAATGCCGAGTTTGTGGACTACAGGACGGCGTGGGGAGAGCTGCGCATGAGCATCTGGAGTGGGGCTGAGCCTATCAAGAAAGGAGACGAAATCCTGGTCTCGTACGGCAAATCGTGGTGGAAGAGCAGACCAGTTCATAGCTGCTAATTAGTCAGCACAACAAATACATGTACACAACAGTCGTCCCTCAGGCTGTCCCGGCCTGGGTTTGGCAGCGTCCCTAGTACCGCCAGATGATCCCTCGCCTTCCTTCTCGGTGCAATTCATCATTCATATCTTTCTACGCCTGCTCAAGACGACAGACCAGCCGCTCCCTTTCTTCCTACCCTACGAGATCTCCGCATGTCCATCTGTTAATTACCCCCGGTCAACACCGTCAAAGGCACAAGGCAGGAACCAAGGTTCTATTTCAATTGCCCGTCTCGTTCGTCAATGCGACGCCCTCTTTTTCGCAGCGCGTGTTTCACTCTTCCGCCGCGCTTTCAGCCGGTGTCAAAAATCCCTACGAGGTTCTGGGCGTTAGTAAAGATGCTTCGGCTGCTGATATCAAAAAAACCTATTTTGCTGTACGCCCTCTCTTCTTATCGTCACCGTAACCACTGAATCCAGTTTGACGATAGCTTGCACGAAAGTACCACCCCGATACGAATCCCGACAAGGATGCGCAAGCGAAGTTTGTCGAAATACAGCAGGCTTATGACGTATGGTCCCTATCCTCTCACTCCCCCATTCATCTCACTCCCCCCAGACTCTGAAAGACGAGAAAAAGCGTGCTGCATACGACCAGTATGGGGCAGCTTCTCAACAACCAGGCTTTGATCCGAACGCATTCGCTCGTAACCCATTCGGAGACGCCGCCGGTGGTTTCGCCGGATTCCGCGACTTTGGCGCAGCTTTCGGGGGCGCACAAGGCGACCTGTTCTCCCAGCTCTTCGGTGGCGCCTTTGGCGGGCGTGCTCGTTCTGCTGGATTTACACAGACTTCCCGAGGTGCTGATATCGAAGCTCGTGTCAACGTCACCTTTATGGAGGCTTGCAAGGGTGCCGTTCGCATTTTGAATATCAACCCAGTCTCAACCTGCACAACGTGTAGCGGTACTGGCCTCAAGCGGGGGGCTAAGCGTGCCACATGTAGTTCATGTCATGGTACCGGGACGCGGACATTTGTCATAGACAGTGGATTCCAGATGGCTAGCACCTGCGGAACATGTTTAGGAACAGGTTCCACTATTCCTCGCGGTAGTCATTGCGACTACTGTGGTGGTCAGGGGCACGTCAGAAGCAAGAAAACGGTCAACGTCGATATCCCCCAGGGTAAGCAATCGAACATATTTTGACCCTGAGCGCACCTAGATGCTGATTCAATGGAGGCGTCGAGGATGGCATGACGATCCGCGTGCCGGGAGCTGGAGATGCCCCATTAACAGGTAAAGGAAGTCACGGAGACCTCTTGGTCCGTGTTGGGGTTGCCCCCTCCAAGATATTTCGAAGACAGGGGGCGAATCTCCATCACGAAGCACGGATACCTGTACACATTGCACTCTTGGGTGGCCGTGTGCGGGTCCCGACTTTAGATGGACACGTCGATGTGCGTGTACCAAGTGGGACGCAGCATGGTGAAGAGATGGTTCTTAGAAACCACGGCGTTCCATCAGTCTTTGGTGGAGACAAGGGGGATTTGTTTGTCTCCTTTGCCGTCCAGCTTCCGAGGTAAGACATTTATCCTTGGTCGTTAGGGTGTATACGAAGACACGGCACCAGGTCATTGACGGCACGGCAACGTGATATCCTGCAGCAGTACGCAGATGACGTCGAGGGTCGCAACATGACACGGCGGAATACTGCACACGACCAGGGTGATGCAGGATCGACGGCCTCGGGATCGAAACAGGCAGAGGCAGAAGATGCAGATAATGGTAGGGAATATTTTACTTATCCAGCCGCATCCGGTGAGGATGGCTGGCTGTCTCGTGTGTGGAAAAGAATACGCGGACTCACTGGGCATTGATTATTCATGGGTTGACCTTGCGGCACGTGTTGCATCACATCGAACGCTTCTCAATTGAATACCATAGAGGAGCAGGGAGGCGGAGAAACGGCCAACAGGGATGGAGCGTCGGAGAGCGCGGACCAAGGGGCGAGGAAGAGGGCTACTGTTTGATCATTGCAATATCGCCTATAATTTAGATATGCCGTGAATGGAAACTGGCCGTGGGCCTACTACTTTGCCAGTCCCTCCCGCGCGCGTCTCTGCAAACTCGCGCGGCGATCTCGCATCTGGATACAGATCTGCATGGGACACTCGTCAATGGCAACCCAGAGAAGCCATTGTGCTGCTTCTTTGTGCGTCGCAACAAAGGCCTCGCCTCGCACTCCTCGTCGCTGCGACAGGCATCGCCCGTATAAATGGGACGCCAGGATGACCTCCCAACCGCCAATCCCAACGCATGTCCTTCCTGGCCTCGCTTCCTTCCGGGCTATCGCCGTCCGTATCCACACCCAGTGCTTCGCGCACAGAGGGATCTATTAGCACAGCGCGCACCGCCGATTCCGTCTCCATTGCATCCCATCATGACGTGCCAAAACTCTCAACGTCGCGTTTGCTCTTCGTGCATACAGGGTATCCACGATCATTCACTCCCGCCGATCGTACTCACCACAATTGCAGAGCCGCGATATCGCTGTTCCTCGCCACCACAGATTCAGTGGGTACCATGCTTGGATCGTGTGATCCTCCCTTTACATCTACACAGACCATCGTCTCCACGAGTCTGCCGACGATCACGAGTGCTCTTGCAGCATCTCAAAGCCAATACACTTGGATCGGAGTCGCATATATGCTCACTCAGACCGCATGCCAGCCACTATATGGCAGGGTATCTGATCTCGTTGGACGCAAGGTCACCATGTCTTTACCAGTTACACAGCACGCTCTGACGCACGTCCTCTCAGAATGTCCTATACACAAGCATAGTGATTTTTGCGCTTGGATCGCTACTCTGTGGCGCAGCCAAGGTGATCCGAGATGACTTCTCCGTGGATATTTCCCCTGATCGAATCACCTCAAGACTATTATGGGACTCATACTAGCTCGAGCCCTGGCCGGTATCGGTGGTGGAGGGATAGTCAGTTCAGTCTGGGTCATCACCTCCGAAATAGTAGAGCCAAAAAACAGGGCCAAGTGGTCCCAGGCACTCAGTGTTACATGGAGTTGTTCTGCCGTGGCGGGTCCTTTACTGGGCGGACTATTCAGCTGTAAGTTTGTTGTCATATTCTTGAGCACGTGCTCTCACACGTGTCGATCATAGCTCGTTCGTCTGCGTCGAGCACGGTCAGCTGGAGATGGGCCTGTAAGTTGCAAAGAGTTGTAATAGATCTCTCGCTCAGCGCCGTTCTCCTAAAGTTTACATGAACCTCCCTGTTTGCACTGTTGCGTTCATGCTCCTCGTACTATCTCTTCGAGATGTCACTATCAGTCGAGCCGGAGGTGCCTCATGGCAAACATTTGCTCGAAAATTTGATTTCCTCGGCTTGTACGCAGATGATTTATTCTTCATTTCCACGAACTTAACGGTAGATCTGCAGACTGCTCTTTATGGTTGGTACAGGTCTCTTGATTGTCGGTTTTAGCTTTGCCACGAGCAACGGTTGTAAGGCGAGATTGTGACCTCGCAAGTTCAAGGCTTAATTAACTTTGCAGGGACTTCGGCATCCACTCTTTCGCTTATCGTGATTGGACCTCTCATACTAATCATTGGCGGTGTTTACGAGGCACATACCAGTCGTGATGCCTTATTTCCGCCCGTAGCTTTTCGCAGTCTCCCCATCGGTATGGGAATTTCTAATTGGTGACACTCATCGACTCAACAACCTTTCAGTCTACGTCCTCGTTATCACGTTCTTCCATAATCTGGTATTTAACGCTGGGACTTTCTATCTCGCGTTATATTTCCAAGTGCGCTTACCACCTGTGTGAACCAACTTCCTTTGTTTACCTCCCACTAGGCAGTGAATGGCTCGACACCTCTGGAAGCTGGTATTCAAATGCTGCCATATTCCCTCGGATCCTCGTTAGCTTCTATTCCGGCTGCATGGTTGATTGGATATTGGCAGAAAAGAACGGGTGATACGACCGGTCAAAAGTGGGTGATAACGACTGGTCTTCTCATCGCAGCGGTAGGATTTGGTAAGCCCAAGCCGAGTTAAATCATTTGAGTTTTTCTTCATATCTGCATTAGGGCTTCTCGTGTTACTTAACGAGCACTCTCTGCGCCTTTCGCAGACAACCTTTCCTCTGATAGCTGGTATAGGCATTGGAATGTTGTTCCATGCTCCATACCAGGTGTTTGCAAAAGCGTTAGGACCTTCCGATCTATCTGCAGGAACGAGCGCGTTTTTCTTGGTGAGATTCACAGGTGCGACTATCGGATTGGTAAGGTTTACTACATATCATTCTCCGTCATGATTCACATTTTGAGTTAAGGCCGTCGCTGGTTTGATATTCGATGCGGTACTATTACATTGCATACCGCCGGACTACCAAATACAAGGATCGTCTTCATCGATCAATTGGACGTCGTTGAGTTTGATTGAACCCCTGTCCCTAAGATGGGGGGTTCTAAACGCTGTCTCGAAGGCCATCCAGGTATGTTTGTCTGTGCTTCACCAACGAATGCTACCGATCATGCATACCAATCTCACTAGACAATCTGGATCGTATGTACACCGGTTCTGTGTATGGCCATGTTGGTGAGTATAGCGATCAAGAGGTGTTGTTTGGTTGCTGATCGTGAGCTGGCTACAAAGATTTCGTTTTTCGTGAAACGGTTCCCTATAGAGGAAAGGGACGACGATGGCCAGGAAAAAGGAGACACGAGTACCTCCACCAGTTCAGCACAACTCACGTCACAGGCATAGAACAGATAGATTGCACTTCTGTAGCATCTAACGGAACTAGAAGGTATGGTGTTCATGTTATGGGTGTATAGTTTGGGTATTATTATTGTCGGTGTTAGCATGTTTTTCAATTGGATGGCGGTACGTTTCTTAGACAGTTGAAATGTCCCCGAAGGAACGAAACAAATTCCACACACGATGCAGCTGCGCTGTGAAGTGCTAAATGCCATATCTCACCCAGAGAACTGACTGTAGAACATACACCTCGTGTTTGGAAGAAACACGATTTCGATCTGTAATTCCGCGGTCAACTGGACCACAAATTAATCAACACGCGATAACTATCAACCGCTCAGTGGTCCGCAGGATTAATGACTATCTGGGCAGACTTACTTACGTATGTGTGCGCATGATACACGAACGCCTTTGAGCGTGGGATAACGCGATACCCCAATCTGGCAAAACGGAGCCCAAAACCCAGAGTTGTTGGGTACAACAAGAACACGTGTCGGCGAGAACGTCACCGCAGAAGAGCTATGATATGGTTACGAGAGTGCCTGCCATTCAACGTGGGCCGACCCCAGGGATTGAGTTGATGGACCGTTGGTCGATGCTCTTCCGCGGGATACCGGGACAAAATCGTAGATACACGAAGCCACACCATCGGATGAGGTTTGAGGCACTACAACACGCCGCAGGTGCGTAAGCTGGACACTAGGAAAGGCCCACCACCCCGTTGCAAGTGGGAACGTAAAGTATTCTGCGGCAGGAATACGCTCCAGCAAGGCAAAATTTACCTTTAGTAAAGCTAAATGAGCATTTCATTGTCACAGGATGAAGTCGCTGAAGAAGGAAAGACTGTAATTTCTTGCTGGCCGAGAAACAGAGACACGCAGCACCAACTTGCAATTGGTAATGGTCATCCTATAAGTCACTGGATTCATTTTGTGAGGATGGAGGCAACCGATCGAGATAAATGTATCGAGATTTACGGTGCATCCTGAAGTCCCCCCGATCGCCACTAGCCTTCAAGATCGAGTAAGCGCATCTTGTCGCATGACAGCAGCATGTATGAAAAGTTTACGGTGCCGGTCTGCGGAAATTTACGTTCGTTCCAAGTGGCAATGACAGATGCATCCAGGCGTGCTAAGCTTCTTGCCTTGCTACCGCGGGTTTGGATGTAAGTCTGTGGCCCTTATGGGGACCCGGAAGATCTCTTGTGTCACGATACTATTAGCAATCGGACGCCGAAGTAAGGGACATGGGTGAATAAATACTCACTTGGGCCACGTTGCCAATTGGAAGCGGCTAGGATTGGCAAGATTGGCAGGGCAGCTGCATGGTGTGTTGGTGGCGTGCCCGAGATGCGGCCTGATGATGCCCATCGACCCATGGCGCTGCTCAGAACATTGCACGTCTTGTTTAGCTGACTTGTCATCCACTACATTTCCCACCATATGTTCAGATGCACAATTGCCAGTCTGCTGCTCGTGATTCCAGTGGCGAGACACCTGGAGAAGTGCGTGTATACAACCTTTGGACCCGAAAAATTCACGTCATGTAAAGTGGGGCGGGCCGAAAAGTGGTCGCGACGTGGTGAGTTACAGGCATCGAGAGTCAGATCCAAGGCGATCCGGAGTACCCTATATGCTGGTTTGCTCTGAAAGTGTCTAATAAGTATTAGAGAAGGTCTCTGAGATGTCTGAAACTTGAGATCCTGTTCAACGACGACTGTGATAAGGCGAGCGGATAGGGGCGTCACACACTCGCGTTGAAATTCAGGCTCCGCTTCGGCTGTTATGCACATATTTGCGTCGGAGTATGTCGGACTGAGCCGTGCGTGACAAACCGTGACAAGGTTGCGCATTATTGACCCCATCCATTCTGACCAACACGACTTTCGTTGTTGTACAAGCTGACAGGAAGCACAAGTCCCTGCAGTCCTGTGTAGTTATTCGGAAAATGATCGAAGGGGTGATGGTGTATGAAATTTCATGCGCTCAAACGACATCGGCTGCAGTTTACAGGGTCTACAAAAGGCTCCATACTACACCCCAGGCCAAATGCCAACGCTACCTGGCAGGTCGTAGACGCGGATCTTGGCTTGAGGCGAAGTAAGTCACGCCCAGGAGTCACGTGAAGGACATCGGTACGGTACACACGAAATCGCGGTGGTTAGAATCAGCTGTAATTTTGGTCCGATGAGCGTACCTATCTTTTAGAAAACGATTTTATCAATCGCGACGCGTGTGACTTGTGTGGTCAGCGGCGTCGATTTACGGGGTCCTCCTGTGCTCACATTTGTTGGTCGTGTGCCTCTCCTTCCCCTCTTCTCTTTGATACCACGACCATGGACCAATCTCTAAGCTTTGCAGAACCCTTTCATGCATCACTTCGCCGCGATTCTCAGGCGCATCAAACACGGGGCTCTGTATTTTGCAGCCTCGACCATGAGCAGTCCCGGGCTCGCGCTTCCTCATCTCCAGGAAATCAAACACTCAAGGCGAAGGTCATTAATGGATTGCCCAAAGCGGATGTCAGCCTGGACGCGAGGTGAGCCTCTCTCTCCGACGTCCGTGTCTGCTCCAAAGTTTTGTTTCATGGACAATATCAATGGGACAGAGATGTGTGATGGTCTGGTGTCTTTACTTCGTTTTTGCGACGTTGCTCATTCTGTTACTTCCATCATAGGTCCTACCAATCACCGTCCTTTGCTACGCAATTTGTCTCGCTAGTTTTCGCGCTTCGTGTCCCTACCTGGGGTACGACTGAGAATCTAGATCCCACCCAACTTTCGATTCGCAAGGCATCCGGCTCTCTGACAAATGCTGTTTATTTTGTCTCCTATCCACATTCACCATCCATTCCTACGATCCTATTGCGCATTTACGGTTCCTCGTCGGATTCGCTGATTTCACGATCTCGCGAGCTTCATACCCTCCACGTCCTCTCGTCGCGCTATCGCATCGGACCACGTATCTATGGCACATTTTCTAATGGCCGTATCGAGGAGTATTTCGACTCTGTTACGCTGGGCCCTTCAGATCTTCGAGACGAAAAGATTAGTCGCTGGATTGGTGCCAGGATGGCTGAGCTTCATTCAGTGGAGATCACTGCAATCGAAGGACCACTAGCAGTTAGGAGTCTCGAAGGCAAGAGCTGGGAGATAGGCGTCAAAAGGAACGTCAAAACATGGCTCCCGGTAGCTCGCGAGGTGCTCGCTCGTCCGAATGTGGATGATACTCACCGTATTCTTCTCAATCTCGACGCCTTTGTTAAGGGTTGGGTGCGCTATGTGTGCTGGATATCTCAAGTAGAAAAGCTAGAAGGTGCTAGCGAGCGCGTCTTTGCTCACAACGACACACAATACGGGAACCTTTTGAGACTCACCGGGAAGTTGGCAGAAGAGATGCCACTGGCAGAGCACCGCCAAGTGAGTATCTGTTTCACATCGTCTGCAGTTGATTGATGCCTTATTGAAGCTCGTCGTCGTCGACTTTGAGTACGCCTCGCCCAATCCCCTCGCTTTTGATATCGCCAACCATTTTCACGAGTGGACCGCTGATTACCACTCCTCCACGCCTCATCTACTTGATCTTTCACGTTATCCGACAGCCCAGCAGCGGCGTAATTTCTACCAAGCCTACCTCTCCCATGCCCATCTCGAAACATCTTCGACTGAAGATGATGCGCGCTTTGCAAAGTTGGAGCGGCAAGTCAGCCTTTGGAGTCCTGCGTCACATGGAATGTGGGCAATTTGGGGCATCGTTCAGGCAAAGGACGACGTAGAGAAAGGCCGTGCGGGAACCGAAGTAGAGTTTGACTACTTAGGGTATGCAAAGTGTCGCATGGAGAGATTTTTTCATGAAATTGCGGCACTCGGGGTGTAAGCAGGCATTGTGTTCATCCATGTCCAAGTCATATAGTTCATATGACCGGAATCAATTCAGCAACGAGAGAAATTTTCAATTGAAGTAAAGATAGGCAATGACGCAACATGAACGGACATGAAGAACGTGAATATCATAACAGGGCTAAGTCAAGAAGAGTCATAAGATGAGCGTATCAAGAGTTAAAGTGGGAAGTCATGGCTGATGATCCAAGTAGAAAATCAGTTGCCAGCGTGTAAGTACAAAGAAAGATGTAGCGGAAGAAAAGTAGAAGAAGAATGTCCGACCTTCGGCACGCACTTACTGTCCATCATATATCTCGAAAAATTACATCCAGCCTTCTGTGATTCTCCCATTTCCAACGGCTAGCTCAGAGGTCGCCCAGGGAACATCCCCTTTAATTTCTGAGGAGTGTGGATATGTAGGCGCAGCAGTCAAGTTGCTACTACGAGTAATGTTACCCCAATTGCCAGCGCTCCCTGAGCGGACGTGGCTGCTGCGTGGGATCGCATTACTGGCAGACACACGTTCATTCGCCATCGTGAACGAAGACGTTTGATTTGGGGCTGAAGGTGTTGAAGGAGAGGCAGGATCGAGGTCGAGATCAGTTCCGTTAAAGGAATGACGAGCACTAGCATTGTTCGAGGCCTTACTTAAACGCTGCAGGAAAGAATATGAGTCGTATATATCTGTAACGTTCTTGTCGACCGCACCTGGTTATAGCCGACAATGTCCAGCCTGCTTGCATTATGCCTCCCGAGATCAGGGCCAGCTGTCAGCGGAACGGGAGACTTCATCGAAGTTTGCTCCGGGTGCGAAAGCATCAAAGCATTGTTCGTGAATGTTGGGTAAGCAGACTTGTTTTGCTTGGTGACGCTGCTTAGAGCAGACGTATCCACGCGAAGAGATCCTGTAGGTGGTCGGCCATTGAAAAATCCACCCGAGGGAGATGAGACTTCAACTGGCGTGGCTTCGTTCTTTCTCTGTATGCGTTGCAGCAATGAGATCGAGGATTCATTGGGGTCGCTGTTCGATCGCTCGCGGTTAGGAGTGCTCGTGGATGGCGGTGGGGCTCCGTCGGCTCCAGGTGCAACACCCGATACAGGAAGTTCTGTGTGTATGAAGCAGCATCGCTTTCCATACGGACAGGCCCCAGAAACCCAGAATGTCTATAGGGTACATGAGCATGGAGGTATAAAGATTGACGCTTCCACATACCCTACAAATTTCGGTCTTGTACTGAAAGAACAACTCGTTAACGACGGAAACGTTCGTGACCTGAAAAGCTACCTTAGGGTGTCGAGCCACTGCACGAAGCTCTTCCTCTCCATGGGCAAACTGACATTTCGCGCCGTACCGGCACGACCCTTTCTCCTCCCAAGACCTGCAAAGCTCCGTCTTATATAACCCCAGCTTACGATTGTTCGCGCTAGGTCCACCACCAGTCTGCTGACCTGTATTAGAGCTGCCGGTATTTGTAACACCGATCGTCTGGTTCGGTAAAGTCCCATACGGTCCGGTAAATTGAGCTTGTAGGCGGCTCACGGCTGCCGCGACGTCTGGGGCGTATCCATCCTGGGATGGGTAAAACTGGTTAGCATACAGTCCTATGGGCGGTACCGGAGAGTATAAGCCATGAGCGGCTGGCGCAAAGGCTTGGCTGCCCAAGAGAGCCAGAGTAGCAGCATCCCTGAGCGCGGAGGGATCAGATGCAGAGTGCTGGTGGGTAGCCCGGAACGCGTTGTGCTGTTGCTGAACCCGGGTAACGGCCGGGTGGTGACCATCCACGTGGGGAAGGACCATATCGTACAGCTGCTGTGCATTGCCCAAAGAGAGGTGAGGAACATGGCCCGCCGCATAACCAAGACCAGTCGCATTAGGAAGTAGAGACTGCGGAGGAAATCCCCGTTGAGGCTGGCGGTAGGAGGCGGGTACAACCCCTTCGGCAGGTCGACCTTGGACAAAGTGCTGTGAGGCCGCAGGAATGCTTTGTGCGTGGGGAAAGAAGGGCCGCGGCCCTACCGCATAATCAACTTCTACTTCCGCTGCTAGAGGTCCCGGTACGCGATAACCGTATTGTTGCTGGCCACGGCCAAAGGCACCCGTACTGGCTAACGAGGGGTACGTCGGCTGATCGGGTGCAAAGGGCTTATCGCCCGCGCCTAGGAGGTCGCGATAGTGGGAAGAAGACCACTGGTGAGGAGGAAGAGCATTGTCTCCCGGTTGAATTGTTCCCGAAGCTTCTTCGCCTACTTGCTTTAGGCGACGAAGTTCAGCTGACGACAGTCCTCCACTGAACGAATGTGGGCGCTCCTTTGCTTCACCACTAGCGGCAACCTTGAACTGGGGAGGTCCGCGAAGGGTGTGGCTGGCCGAAGACAGCGCAGACTCGTGGGAGCCTAGAGTGTCTGTGGAGGATACTCGAGAATGAGAAGGTGACAGCTGATGATCCGAGCCCTGGGGTGAAGAATCAATGCTGGCCTCAGAAGCTGTTTCCAGGGGGCTTGCTTCGTTATACTGGACGACTGCTGCAACGGCGAGTTTGGGTTGAGGGGGAGTCTTGATAGGCCTGTGAACATCCTCTGCGAGCTCTGTGACTGAGCTGAGTTTCAGTCTGGCGATGTCCTGTGCAAGGTCCCACTCCGAGGCTGCACCAGCATCGATTAACTGGCCAGTCTCGTTGAATCGCCAGCGGTGGTTGCCGTTGTTGGAGGCAGCAACGTGATGCTCAGAACGATTTGATTCTGCCGCAAAGCTTGGGCTCTCAGAGATGCTAGTACGGGGAGGCATGGAAGATGGTTTCTGAACTGCGAAAAAAGATGTAGGCCGGAAGCTCGAAGACAGTTCTGTGGGAGAGTCTTGCGTCGGGGATAAACTCCAATTTTTCTGGAAAAGCACTGGCTGAGCAAACCTGGCACGAGGCATGCACGAGTACTTACCTCTGGAGCGATCTCGTTATTCAACCGTTGTAATTCGCGTGTATGCGTCCAGGCAAGTGTTCCAGTCGATTGCGCACGAGTGGAAAAAGATATCGATGAAGCTGATTCACGTGCAGTGTACGAACCGTCCGTTGATGCAGTAGTACCGGGGACTATCTTTTGCATTTAAATCTAAGTGATTGACGAGGTTTGACATCGGCAGATGGGAGAGGCGGGGAGAACTCACCAGTAAATTAGAGTGGATGTGCGTCCAACGATGAATGCAGGGATAAAAACGTGCTTGAATTGGTATGAGGCAATAATCAAGTGATGCTATGGATATAGGATACGATGCTGAGCTGCGTAACTGACAAGATAGATAGGGCCTTCGTCGACCTTTTGACCAGCTGAGAAGTGGAGGGACGAGCAGCAAAGATCTAGGAAGAAAGGGCAAGATAGGTATAAAAAAGATGAGCGAAAACGAGGCGTCAAGGGGTCGTGAGCACACTGGTCGCGTGTTGTGGATCAGGACCCAGGCAGAGCCGCCGGGGTAGGGGAAGCTGATGGTGGTTGAGGGTTTTGTGGATTCCGGAATGTGATGGTAATGGAATGTGGTAAAGGGGAGGCTAGTAGAACTGTGCAGGGTTTTGATCGCAACGTGCCCTCGTCGAGGCGGCGTTTGTCAAATAATTATGAGCGTGACAAGGAAGGACCCAGTGCCGGTTGGAGTTAGAATTAGGACAGGACACGCGCACGTTCAAGTGCTCGTCGTCGTAGTACCGAAAGCGAGGGTGATGCCCGTTGTCCAGTTGAAAGAAAAGCAGGCGCACTGGTTTCGCCAGGCTGTTGTGTCGTAACGGCCGGAGCAGTTACTAATAACGGTTGTGGTTGTGAACCCCGCCGCCATCAACCCAGCGCTGCGTCTCTCATCGTCCGCAAGCTCGACGACGGTTTACTTGCCGACCAAAATCCCCCTCCCCACAAGGCTGTCCGGCTGCACGGACAAGCCCCCATCCCGACGGTCGTGGTGTGGTGTCTATCAGTATCACCATCTTCCAAGCCCTCGGTGAGGCAGGCCTGCGATGAAGGCATGTGAACCCCGTGACGAGCCTCAGCCTGCGCGCTAACCCCAACTTGCCTGCGACACGTGTGCTCACACGCCATCTCGAAATCGACCGCAGTTCCCCATTAGATGAGTCGACAGAGTATTAAAGGCGCTCTTGGCCCATTGCTGTGGAGCGATGAGGCGGTATCGCATTCGCATCGGGCAGTAACCCACAGGCTGCATGTATTCTCCGTGCTCCTACGGAGCCCCCCCTCGCTTTTTTACGTGGAACAAGGGAGACCCGTCCTGCCAATCTTGAAATGCTTCCGAAAATCGCGGACATTGAATTCACTAGAAAAAACAAACAGACAAACAATCGCCTTTCTGTGGGCCTCGTCGAGTTGTGCGATCGCCGTGGGACTCGCCCCATACCGGAGGCGGGATTATCGTTCGGGAGTCCTGTACGTAACAGGCAACCTCCTCCGGGTCTTCGGGTCATGAAGTTATCCTGCGCTCATGGGGTGCTCGGGTGAACAAGAAAGCCCTCGCACGTCATCTCAACCCATACCAACCCACACAGAGTTCACCTGATATGATCATACCCAGACATGCGGTCAACATGAGGTTTCGAACTCCAGGTGAATTCTTCGGCTGCAAGGAGTACTCAGTAGTCAATCCCAATCAACCCTTACGCAGCACATAATATATTTCGTTGTGGCGGTCTTCCGTCGTGAAATGAAACGCGACTCTATCGTTTTGGCGGGCCCACATGCACATTTGGGAAATTTACTTTACTCGCCTATCGTATAACGTCAGCTGAGGAAACAAGACGTCAAGTACATGTATAGTATCAACGATGTGTGTCCACCAGGACTGCCCCGTGTCGATGCGTGACACGTCAAATCAGGCGTCTGCAAGGTCGAAATCATAAGTACTCTCGCAGATAGCTACGCGATAAATCCTTACAATACGATGTACCAACCAGCATGGTGGAAAGGCTTTGCAACTGATCTTCGTCAAATGAAGATTGGTCTTTATGCCATGTATCCTGGTAGAACATTATACGACTTGCCCATCCAATCAAAGGATGTGCCATACCTGATGTGTCTACGCAGCAAAAGTAACAGTTAGCCGTCAATCCACAGTCAAAGGGGTACTCCGTACCTTCTTAAATTCAGAGGCACAGTGACGTATTGTTGTCGAAATTGGAGGGGGATCGGTCGCGTGTCGGGCAAGCACTGAAGACATGCCGTCAGTTAGAAATGAATTATAGGTAGGATGACGATAAGGATGAAACGGGTGCAGCCAACCTTCTGTGAGAGGAGGCAACCATGATTCAACTGAGTAGGGGAAGCTCTCGATCAGGGCACAAAGCCCAAGAATAGCGGAGTGCAGTTTTCTCATGGATTCACCATAATTTGATGCCGATCGAGAGGGTAACTTGACGGTACGAACCAGGGAGATAAACCGATTCTGTTGCCGTGGTGTCAGCTAACGTTACAAGATATATCATGTAGTGTATATACCTTGAGGGGTATGATGTTCTGACGCTGCGAGCAGCGAACTATACCGGATAACGTCTTCGAGGACATCTCGCGAACTTCAACATTCTCATCCCCTAGGCATTCGAGCAATACATCCATGACCTTTGACACACCAGTGGGAGAGATCATCAACAGATTACGATAAAAAAACATCACCAGGACTGGTAATGTATGGAGACGGATGCGCCAAGACTGTGAGAGCTCTGTCATATCATGTCCGCAAGTGAGGATTGCTTCACATACCTTGGAAAACTGTATCACCTCCACCAGTTTCTCTAAAATTACCTCCGCAAACGTAGCTGGCAAGTAAACTCCACACATCACCTCCAAAACTGCACTGCTATATTTCTGTAATTCCGGATTGTCATTGAGCTCCGACATATTGAGTATTTCCGGCCTGCCAACACGTGTAAATCTTGAAACATTTCAAACATTGTGAACGTACAGCATCTTTATGGCAGACGGGAATACGAGACATGCCTCGGACCAATGAAAAGAAACCCATAACCACAGCAGCACTTGGAGGAAGGTAAGCTACGCGACATCCGGTTGCGTATGACTTACTCGTGAGACCAACTTTATCAAACTGTTTACGAATCAGATGAGGCCAATGGGCATATGGGACACTTACCTGAGACTGGGACACTCGCGGAGGAGGTAAACGCTGATCCTTCCACTCAGTAAGGTGCTGAATAATCTCCTGGAATCGGTCGTCGAATAGACTTTCTCTGCAAAATTGCTTAACATAGTCAGACGGGAGGATAGGGCGTATTTACCGAGTACCAAGAGGGTCCTGAGTCTCGTTACAAGAAGTCAACAGAGCAGCAACTGAAGGGTACGATGGACGCCATCTATTCCTTGCAATGAAGTATAGAGCACTTGCTATAATGTTACGAATCTGTAGAATTTCTCTAGTCACTTGGAGGCAAAAGACTAGGCTCGCCAGAAGACATACCTCCGCGTAATTCGAGTCTGCATTGTCGAAGAACAACGAGGCATATTTGTCCGAGATCGGATTAAATCGGACCCCCATGGCATCTATCAAGATAGAAACGGCATTCAACGACTTGGTAACTGGGGTGGCGTGAGTAATGCAACTCGGAAGGTATGGCCATGTCAGTCTACCTGCAAATGCCGAGTCTCCTTGGAAATCTAGTTGGAGAGACATAATCCAATCCACCAGAGGCTTGTTTCGGCGAGGATCGCGGTCTTCCAGCACCGTCTTCGCATTGAGCAAGTCAGCGACGTGGAACGGAAAGTAGTGCAGAACACTGACTTGAAGGAACGAGTTCCAGTAGACCACAGTATCTGGTCGAGCTTGGGTGAGGATATGATCAAAGCGAGGCACCAACCAACTCCATAGGGCATTAAGGCTATCTTGCAACCAGTGCTTGGAACCTATGACACCTGAGTGCGTGCAAAAACAAGTCGAAATTTACTTACCTCTGAGTAAACCCGTCAGGATTTCAGCAGCAGCAGCCTGTTGGAACTTATCAGTACTGGCGAGTAGAGGCTCCACAACGCCGAGCAAGTCTTGCAGGGTGGCATCTTCAAACATTTTGGCTAAGGGTTTATTATGTTAACTACCATTTGACCCATTCGTGCGGAGGGACACACCGATAGACTTAATGAACAAAACATTTTCGGGACGCAAGTCAGAGGCACCGGTATTGTTATCTGTTTCCTGGCTCCACAAAGCAGCCAGCTCAGAGTAGTAACCTTTACCGGTGTGCTTGCCTATAATGGCTAACGATTCTGAGGATGATGCGTCCCACACAATAGTTTGTGCAGAGTCAACCGTAGTGTATCCTCGGATGGTTGCGGTCCATGTCAAAAACCCAGTCTCGAATTTATCGACAAAAGAGTCACTGGAAAACTATCAGCACAGAACTAGTATACCAAAGGTTGTGCGCACTTGGGCCCTGCCACAGGTTTGTGGAGGGTGTTCAAGAACTGGGTGTGATCGCTGATAGTAATTTCGTTGGATAATGGATTTCGCCACTGACAGAGCCAAAGTTCTTCATCATTCTTTGCATAGGTCCTCATTTTGATGAAAAGTAATTCTCGTACGATTCCCCTGGAAGCAACGGTCATGGAGAAAACACAGTATGTGTCAAAAACATGTAACCCTTACTGTTGCGAGTTGAGCCGAATCGAGGGTTGGGCGCTCGTTGTTTGTTCCATTAGGAATCTCACCACGTCAGGCGGTGTTGGTGTATCTCGTCTCATAAGCCCAAGAATGAATGTAATGGCCATCTGGACATATCGCCACTGCCAAAAAAAATTATCAATTGGCAATATGAGAGTGTGGGAGGTACAAACATGGGTTGTAGGACGGACAGCAACGTCAAGTACACATTTCGCCTAAAAATGAAAGACGGATCGGCATGACAGAATATCGGTCTGATTCGGCATACGTGAACCTACTGTGAGTTCATGCTCCTGGTGTTGTTTCTGGGCTCTCTTAGGAGCTATTGCTAGAGCAGTTCTCCGCAACTCGTTGTCAATATTGCGAGCGTCTAATTCCGCTTCAAGATCGCGGAGAGCTGCTCTGACTCTAGGAACATCTGCAGAATATACAGCTGTACGGATGGACTCCTCGTTGAGATGAATGAGGCAATCGGAGGAATTCGTCGAGACTAGCTTTTGAACCGAGGGCTGTCAAAACGACCCAGTCAGCCGAGGTATGTATGGTATTAAGTCCGCACTTTTTCCTCATGTTGACATTCTAGCAAAGAAAGCAAGTATCGCCTTTGCAATGACTGATCTGCGAGGGCATGAGCTTAACGACAAAAGACAGTTGGTATCATACCAGCCATGATGTACGCAGCTTTCCCATGAAACATTCAGTATGGAGTGCAGTAGCGATATATAGTGCGGACTCACTTATTCCCTTATTTCCAAGCACATAAAGAGCTCCTTTCATGCGATCAGGGTTGTTCCCTCTGCTTAAGGCATCGAACATAGTTGGCAAGATGTATCTTGTGGATCGCACGTAGTACTGCCTCCGCTGTCAGTTTAGTTCCAAGTACTCCACAAGGCAACTTACACCGCATATATTGTGTAGCACGTTCTGCGCTAGGCTGCAGGAGAAGTCAAGCAATGATCCAAGAGAGCGACCATCAACGTACCGCCGCACCCTAGTATACGGCGATAAACAAAGTGCCGCCAGGTCGTCCCTTAGTAATAGATCATCCAACTGGGAACGTCGGCGATACAGAGCGTGCATGTATAGGCGACTAGAGTGATAAAGTTGTGCTCGCTTAACCCAAACAACTCGTGCATTGTCTTTTTGACGCGCAGACATACGATTCACTCTGCACAAGCCTATTAACCTCGGACACACCAGAACAAAAAAGATTGGGCGCACTCCCGAGACTGGACAAAATTCTTCTGCAAGGTTGTGAAATCGCCTCTGCTCATCCCATAGTCAAGGAAGAATGTATCGAGGGCCTTGACTACTGCAATCACAGCATCAATATGGTCTTCCTCCTCTTGGTCTTGACGTAACTTCTTTGCAGCGAGGTGTATGAGATTCCCGAATCGGGTCCGCAATTTCACGACACGCTGGTAGCGTGGATCTTGGGGGTCCGTCAGCACTACCCCTGCTTGGACATCCAATTGGTTGACGACAAGTCCTTCTAAATCGACGTCCGGATCGGAACAGGGGTTAACAACTTCTTTGGGCCCCTCCTTATAAATTGTGGGCATGCCACTCCAGACGGCCTTCGAGAAAGTCAAGTAGCTATTCTCGCAGATCTTAGTAAAGTTACAGCCAACCCACGTAACAGCAACACCCACCGACAGAAATCGTTGCGGGCAATGCTATCCCATTTATCTAAGGAATTTACAAGGGCTTCAAGTTTGTCAAGTGTTGGGGATGCGATGCGATCTAAGATTTGGAGTACAAATTCAACCTCTTCCACGCTCGGAACTGAGACATTTCAAGTAAGTTTCTGAAAGAACTGGTAGAACAATGACATCATACCATGCCATTCGATTTTAACGTCTTTAGGTTCAACAAGACGGCCCCACTGCGTACTGTGGGTTTTGTTGAAGTCTGAAAAAAAGAAACTTACTTTGTTTCACAAACAGAAACAACACCGAAAGCGCTACCTGGATCCATCCATTGATCACTGTTGACGAAATGAATGTTGATGGGGTAGACTGCCGTTAATGTATGCAAGACTCGTGATACCAAAGCAGCAGTTCCTGAGTACCCTCTTTCACTCTTCGTCTTCTCGAGCAGGAGCGACAGAAGCCGAATAACCGTCTCTTTATGTTTCAGTAACTGTGAAAATGACATCAGATGACTGATCTTGCGGCCTCTTCTATAACTCACAGTAGGGCCGCCGTAGCCAAGGCATCCTCTGAGGATGGCCATATCTGACACGGTAAATCGGGTAGCTTAGTACATTACTACGGGAATCATAAATCGATGCTCACTCCAGTGGAGGGTCGTGTCAGAGGGTACACTCTCATGCGTTGAGGTTGTTCGGATGCTAGATGCCCCGTGCTTCAATTCCTCTTGGATCTGTAAGACACAGAAGGGTAAAAACTTGTCAATGGTTTGTTGAGGCTTTGCGCGCGCAAGACATGCAACGAGGTGCCCGAATGCCCTCACGGCGTTAGACTTTACGTTCGTTGTGGCATAATCGTAAACTAGGTTGAGGACGAGGTCGAAGAGCTGATCGGATAGATGGAGACAGACGACATCGGCCATGCTCTTTATAGACTTCAAAACTACTTCCTCAGTCTTTCCTCCTGTCGTCTTCTTTCGGCCTCCTTCTTCCGGAAGATTCTCGTACAGGGCGAGGATGCGCCGGAAGAGAGACGCCACCCAGTCTGCAGAATTAAGTTTTCGACCCCTGATAAAAGAAGCAACAAGTACCTGCAAATCCAGAAGTGCTCTCGCGCACAAGGGCACGCTCTTCTTCCCTGCTCAAAGCAATGAATGGGCTCATCTCAATGCTCTCAGGAAGTGTCTCGTTATTGTCGAGCCCCATGAGATCTTCGCTAGGCGTGTCGCCAGATAACGCGAACCCAGATTGGTGCATAGAAATATCGCCAATCTTGACGTGCTGAATCGCACTAACAATAAATGATGTCGCGCATATAGTCTTGTTGGGGTCATTCTGTACCCAAGGATGTCAAAGATAAACTGAGAGACAGGAAGAATGTGACAGACTAAATCAATCCCTGGGATACACAACTCAAGGAGCGGCAGAAGGTGTTTTTGGCCGGGGCACCACAACTTCTCAGAGACCAATGAGAGAGATATACCAGAAAGTATCTTAAGAACGGCTGTAGTCCGGTGTGTCTCGTTGACAACTTCTAACCCTCCATAGGCCCGTTCGAGCAGTTCTGGCATGACCAACGTGGGCTCGAGTTGTGCCATCACGCGTAGGGCTCCTTGTGTCATAGCGAGCGAGAGCGGATCTTTCGAGAACATAGCAAGTAAAGCAGGTGTTAGGAGGCTGGTGACGAACGCTCGACGAATTGCAGTCGTGAGACGGCGAGTCTTCATATTATCCATTACTGCGACGCAATGCATAATACCACATACGATACTTACCACTGGGGTGCGACAGGAAGGCAGATGTTCCTCAGACCAACGATCGGCAAATTCGGCCGTCAAGCGTTGAAGAAAGCTCGTAAGCTACGAGCAGAGTCAGGAGAATAAAGTGATGCGCGAAGCATGCAACATGCTTACCAAAACCGTCCAATGACCATGATTGGATGGATGGAAGAACGACTCTGTACTAGTAATCAGGCGGTCCAAAGTGTCCATGGCTTTTGAACCCGCGAGATATGTTGCCTGTCCACTCTGCGAAGATGGCGTCGCTGATGCAGAATCACCACGGAAAGGGCCATCAACGGCCATAGAGTGGACAAATAGCTTAGCGAGAGAGTCTAGATTGATACTACGTTAATGCCTCGATACACCGAAGCTTCCTATAAGCAAGCTCACTTATGCGACTGATAGTTTTCTTAATTTTGGATCCCTGGCGAATTGAGGCTGCATCCGCATGCGCAGAAGGCAGATTGGGGCTCTGTGACAAAGTTAAAAGCCACACAAATGAGCTCTACTTCAAGGTTGCTCACTCGTGACTTCCCTATAGGAACATCTGGAAATGAGTGTGAGTGGTGTGGACGTGACCGATATGTGGTTTAGAGCCTACACATGGATTCAAATCCTTTGCTGACTAGCAGATTCCATTCCTGCTCAGACCAAATGCCCACGTCCTTCCACTGTGCTCCATCTTCTTCACCAAAATTACTAGCTTTCCCCATAACATGTTCTTCCGCCAAATTTCCAGCCAATTCAAGGAAACGATCGTCCATTGAAAAGGAATTGAATGCCTCCCAAAGTTTGAAAACAACAGGAAGGTAGAGATGCGGATGAGATGGTGGAAGGAACGAAGTCAGCACCGGGACCATGGTGAGGATCGTCTACATAGATTAAGCATGTATATTAGACGTGTAACAAAGGGAAACAGGGCTTACGTTAGGAGTGATCATTGGCAAGAAAGTGCCCAGCATGCCAGGGATGTCCGCAGCTGTGAAGTACGGCTTGCAGATTTCCGCGACGTAGAGCAAGATATTGTTCAAGTTACGACTAGAGAAGGACGTCAATAAAACCAAACCAAAGAAGTGTAGATGTTGCGCACTTTGACTGGCCAAGACGCTTCTTTGGGAAAAGCTCCTTGTAAAGGACTTGCCAAAGAGGCCGCCAAGGGAGATGCAGATCTTTTGATTCAAGCCAGCGTTTTCCGGTCCTGCCGAGGAGGCGAGAGATCATGTCTGCCCAACTTCGGATGACACGAACATCCAAACCAGGAATGAGACACAAGTCGTAGTAGAAGCTAACAAGCTTAGAGCGAGTAGAGATTGTTATGGGGTAGCGCAACTGCAGCCAACTGGGGAAGATGAGATATTGACGGACGAGAGGGGGGCAGGGAAGCATACCATTGTAGCCTTGCATCCCAAGTTGTGAGGACAGACCAGTTCTTGGACTCCGCGCATATAAGGAGCTTTGCTATGATGTGCTCTAGCTTCTGCTGCATCTCCTGGATAGACTCGCACTTGTAGGGGAGAGCATTGAGATAGACGGCAAGGTTGGCTCTTTGTTTGTCATAGAGGGATTGATCTGGGGCAAGAGGTGAAATGTCTTCAGGTGAATCAAGGACATCGATATCGTCCTCGTCCATTTCTGCCCTTTGGATAGACAAAATACCAGAGCCTACGTCAGTGATTATGCTGGGTAGGAGCAGATCAAGTGTGGCCATATAGATGGGTTCAGATGAAAGCAAATGATGACTCGGAGGCAAGGGGATGAGACGTACGACGGGAAGATGTTATTATTTGTATGTGTGAACGCTGACGCGTCCTTTTTCTATGGTGTGATTGCGTGTGCGCTCGACTCGATCTTTGCTCAACCGCTGCAGTGCACGAGCAGCCACACGGTGCACGTGACCGCCGATGTCGCACCTCTTCGCCTACGCCTTTGCTCGAGCACGCCCTGCCTGGTCGAAACCCGTCCTGTACGGCGCCGCCTCTCTGCTCTCTGCAGCGTTCGCGTTCCGTGACGCCAGCACTCCCATCCACCTTGATGCCCCCCACGGCGCACAGCGGGACGTCGTAGGTACGCTCCCTCCGACACTCTCGATTCCCTCGAATTTATCCGACCCCAGTCGATCCTGCCACTTCTGTCGAGTTCCCGAAACAACTTCGGGTCGTCCCTTCCAGGTTCTCCCTACCTCCCCACTCTCTCCTGGGGGTCGGTGTCCGCACAGTCTCCTTCCTTGGTATCAATGTCTATTCCGTTGGGTTTTACGCTGATCTCACAGCCCCGAAACTCAAAGTTCGTCTCTCTACGCTGGCGTCGACACCGATATTGATCTGCGAGGACTCTACTGCAGATACCCATCAGCGCCACACCCGAGGAGAAAATCGACTACATAGTCCGAAACACGTCATGCGTCCTCCGTATCGGTGAGGGTATCCCGAGTTTGTTCCTCTATTCGTCTACACACCCTTATCCACAGTGCCAACGCGCAATACTTCGTACACTCACCTGCGCGATGGTTTTATGCGTACTTTGATAGCGCGTCTCCAACTCGCCAAGTCCCGTGGAACCCTTTCCGCTGAAACAGAGACCGCTGTACAGTCACCTCTCCGCAAACTCAAGTCGATCTTTCCCACTACCAAACTTTCAAAGGGCACCCCCCTCGATATTCACCTCACCGCACCCACCGGAGACCCAACTTGTCCGAGGAATCTAGTGTTTTCGGACTTAGGTGTCGTTGAGAGTGACTGGGTCGCTGAGGAATTCGTATTAGCATATTTCGAAGGAGAGGGGATTAGCCCTTCGGTGAGCACAATCCCTTGCTGGCAAAATGGAGCCTGCTAAACGCTCCGGCTTAGATGAAAAAGGCGACTGTGGAATGGTTGGGCAGCGTTGGAAACTAAATTTTACACAATTATTCGCCTCTGAGCAACATGGACTTTGATATCAATCAGCTTATGGTATAGAATTCAGCGGTATCCCGTTTAGCTCAGTTGGTAGAGCGCGTCACTAGTAATGACGAGGTCAGTCGTTCGAGTCGGCTAATGGGAATTTTTTGATTTTACCTACGTCGAAGGCGTGCTGGTGTGAGGAAAGTCCCACATTTTTTGCACGCCAAACTTTCGCGCATTTGGTAACGACAGATATTCAATAGATGTTGATCCTAAAACGAGTCTGTAGTACAACGCCGATGTCTACAAGTTCTCTTGCTCGCCTATCTCGGCCTCTCCATTGCGTTCAGCCTCTCTGCAAATTCGTGCCCCCGTCGCGCACAGCAGACAAGCCTTCTCTCACTGACTGGGTCACCTCCAGGACATACGCGAGCGGTCAAAGTACCCAATCTTCTCTGCTCACTTCCGCCCTCGACCAGAAACAAAGAACGTCCCACTCGAGCAGGGAGGACTCGGTTGGGCCATTCCAACTCGGTATCTCACAGGCAACCCTGAAGCGCGGGCAGAAGGCTAAGAAGTGGTCAGAGCTGAGTGTCGGTGGCAAAGGCAAGTCGACACCACTTCACAAGTTGTTTGGGTATCGCTGATAAGAGCACGCTCTAGCGCTACGCATGACTCAACGCACTACCAATCTAACTGTGATACTGCTCGGCGCTGGACTGTCTGCTGTGCTCGTCTACGCACTTACGTCGGAACTCTTTTCAAAGAACTCCCCTACAGTGCTCTATAGCGACGCCTGTGAGCGAATCAAAACCTCCTCTCGTGTAGGTCCTCCATCCTCGAGGGACAGTCAGTTTTTGATTACAGTAATCGGGCGGTAGGTTGCCAAGTACCTTTGTTCCCCTCTCGTCTTCCATAACAACCCGCCCTCCACCGTGCGTCCGCGTCACCGTCATCGACATGTTGCATCACAAATAGCTGTCGACTCCTCCGGCCGAGAACACATGCTGTTGAACTTTTACGTCCAAGGTTCTTGTTTGTCCGCAGTGTTACTGTCAACGGAAGATGAGGAACACGGGCGGTGGACAAGCTATGTCGAATCGCTGGCCACCTTGAGTTTCGAGGACGTTAAGGAGAAAATGTCTCCTTTTATCGACTCGGCCAGGAATGCTTTCAAATATCTCAGGGGAGACACTGTCCCTTCTGAGATCCTCCCCACGGCGACGGTCAAAGAGAGGGCGAAGGACCAGGAAAGAAAAACCGAGGAACGTTCCTGGTGGGGTCTAACAGGCCTGTTTTCTGGCCTCCGTGGGCGGAGATCACACGATGCAGGCAGCCATGGAGCAGGGATAACTTGGACGGAAGGGGAGGTGCATGCAGATCTCGTGAGGGTGCGTTGAAAGATTCTTCGGCTGTCAATTCAGCCGCGGCTCGCAAACGGAGCACGTAGAGTGCCGTGCAGGTACTCGCCGTGCTATACGTTCTGTGTACCATGCCTGCATTCAGCATGCCTACGTCTGGTGGGCTGCAACGGGGGTATTCCATGCTAACGGGATGATATAACAGAACGATGAAGGATACTTCGTGTTCCGGTACCTCCTCATAGACATACCAAGTGCGTATATGCTTGTTTGCTTCCATTGAGACCTACCTGCGGTTCGGCCCCTTCTAATTTGACTGGTTAACAGACTCGGAAAGTCGTAAACCGATCAGGGTATTTGTCGAGCGGGCACCAGGCGTTCGCGAGAACGAGCCTATTATGCGGTTTCATTCATCCTGAATACACGCACTGGGGGCCGTACGTCCATATCAAGAGCCGAGGAGAAACACGCCGGAGCACGATCGGCACCGTGTTTGGATAGTCTCCGTGCACCGTTGTAATGCATATTATCACAATGAAACCCAGCATGGTTTCAGCAAGGAAATGCCAAAGCATCATTCGTGGGCGTGGGCGATGAGCTATATTGAGCGTCTGAGACTCGGAGGACATGTACTATTCTCCGAAAAGCTTCTGCACGCGTTTCAAGACGGAGTCCTTCTCAGGGTCTGTGAAAGCATGTTGTGAATGAAAAGCGTACGCAAAAAGCAGCTGAAGCGAATAAGTGACAGGGCTGCATACCGTATGGGTGGTCCTTGGATGGGATCTCAAGGAGCGTAGGGAAGGCTTGCTGGTACCGATCGACCGTCGGTCTGATCTTTTCCGCAATCTAGATTGATTAGAACGAATCTCAAAAGCATTGACGGAGCAGAGTGTCTAGCACGCACATGCTGGTTAATGAGCAGGATTGCTACATCCTTGCGTTCCGTGAATTCTTGAAAGGCTGCCTCGATGGCTGATATCTGGGTCTCTGGGGAAGGTCAGAGAGAAAGGGGAAGTGCACTAGCGAACGCACTGGAGTCGACGACGAGGAAGTTCTTTTTCTGATGCTCGTTGATGTGGCCGACGCCGGCGAGCAATAGACCTGTTATTGAGTCCTGTAGAGGTTTGAGCAGAGAGGCACAATAAAGGGTGGACTACGGACTTCGTCGCCAATGACAGCGATCAATGTCCTGTCCTTGAAGGAGGTGTGCGCTGCCATACCGAACCGGAGCTACGAATGGCAACAGCCAACTTGTAGGGGTCGCTGACGTCGCCGCCAACGACCACGAACGTGGACATGGACATCTTCAACAACCCCAGCCCGTCCATCTCTGAAGACACGCTGTTGTATGTACTTTATCCTCCACCTGCGCTCGCCGACAGCGCCTCTTGTACCTCCCTCGCGGCGTGCATTACCGATCTCGTGCCAACACTCCTCCCCGACTTCCTCTGGCACCGCGACCCCTTTCAGCTCAAAATTGCGCCGGATCCAGACGCCCGCCATGGCGAAGACAAAAACATCCTTGAGGGCCGCATGCGCGTTGGCGACGCCGTCGACGATGAGTGGTGTGCCGTCTGGCTTCTCAGAGAGATCTCCAAACGGTGGGACCTCGTCATTAGGTCAGTTCGTGCACTGTCCACGTCTTTCGCCGCTCACCCTACCATGCCAGTGCTTCTGACTCGGACGGCGAGTTCTTGCTCATCGAGGCTGCCGAGTCCTTGCCCCGCTGGGTGAATCCCTTCAACGCGATCAACAGGGTGCGCGCTCCTCCTTCCCCTGTGAACGGTGAGAACAATCAGCTCAACGATCCCTTTCACTTTTACACTGCAGGTGTGGATACACAGTAACCGCTTGCACCTCATTCCCCTTTCCCACATTTCTCCCCCCAGTAAGTCGAGGAAGCGTCCCCGCCGGAGGGAACACAAAGACGAAGACTACCTTGCTGCAGACGAACAGGACGGATACATTGCCATCGAGGACGCGCTTCCTCTCTTGCGCGACGCATCCGTTGATACTCTCGCTCCCAGAGCAGTCGAGGACATCGTATGGCAAAGGATCTCCGGTTATCCGGCTGCTGCGTGCAACCACGTGCATACGACCATGGCCTACCTCCCTATCGACATAGCTCGTGCCCTCACTGCCGACCGGTCTTTGATTCAAAGGCCTATCGAGGCATTCTATACCCGTGACGCGATCCAACTTCGCGTGAGTGCACATACTGATCTGGCAGGCGTGTATTTACGGACGGTCCTAGGCTGCCCACAAAATGGCGCGCTTTCCGCCACGTCCAAACGTCTTGTGCAGGGTCAAAATGACACGAACCGCTTATGCTCAGTTGTTGGGTCAAAAGTTCTACCCACCCAAGATTTTTGGCGGCTATAAGGAGAGAGAAGGTACCGCTGCCTGGCGTTGGCGAGATGTTGGCATGAAATTGGTCAATTATTCGATTTGGGCGGATCTACTCGACCATTTACGCGCACCTTTCAGGCTTGTGGATTCGAAATCCTGTTTCAAGAATCTAAAAATCGTGCAGACGTTGTGAAATCAACCACGGAAGCACTGAGTTCCTCCGTAAGTTTCTTTGTTTGTTTTTTTGGGCTTGTCATGTATCTTGTCCTGCCAGATCGAAGCACGCAAAGATGCCCTTCGCCGCTCACCAAATTACAAGGCATATTTAACCCGTCTCGTCACTGTCGGCTACTTCCACGACGAAATCGAGGGTTCACAGTTGTGGAACGAGCTTGAGAATAAGGCAGTTGATGTTTATGTTGAGATTCGACGGGAAGAGTACGTTCACAGTTTCAAGTATTGTGCACTTGGTTGATGAGATCACTCTTCTGCAGCGACGTGTCAAGGCCGTCGTTTGCAGCTTTGTTCAATGCAGCGCTTTCTTGTGCCCCAGAGACGCTTTCGCATGCTGATCTAGTCCAATCGGAGGATTCGGATGAGTGGATGAATGTCGATGCCAAGGATTTCGATGAAGTCCTTGAGCATGCCGTGCGCGCTGGTGGCTCAGCTATGGAGACTCGGGCTATGGAAATGGACAGTGGGGCAACTGAAGAAGACAAAGTCACGAAGGAACAAACGAATAAACTCCGCGATCTCGCCGCTAAAGTAGAACAGTTTATAGAAGGAAAAGGGGATGTGGAAGGGGCTCGATTCGAAGAGTATGTCTTCGCTAGTTTCTAAAATATAATCAGCGTCATCTGACACCTTTATTTGTATCTCTGTTCCGCAGTGAAGCATTTTCTGACGAAGATGGCACAGAAGACGATGATGAAGACCCATTCAGCGATGAGAGATTCTCTGACTCAGATGACGAAGATTCTGACGTAGAAACACGGAGAGCAAGAGAAGCAGCTCGTCAGCAAGTGATGGACAACCTCGTTCCCGCTCTGCCAGCCTCCGAGTATGGTCAGATGCCCGCTTCTTTCAATACGCAACGTGTAGCCAAATCTACCGTTTTGACCGAACAGGCTGAAACTGGGTCCCCCAAAGCTGACCCTGTAGCGAACGATACTACCATCGGAGAACCAAGCTCGCCAATGCGCACTCGTCCGATCCGTCCTCCACTTCTTCCACGTGATAAGTACGAAGGGGTCGATTCAGACGATGAGTCTTCCTCGTCAGACCTGTTGGCTAGTGGCGATGACGAATATGCCGAGTCAGAGGAGGACCGGCCTCAGGTTGTCGGTGAAATCGAGGTGGATATGAATGAAGAAGAGGCAGAGTTCCTCGAATTTTCAAGACAAGCCTTGGGCATTTCTGACGACATGTGGAATGATATAATTAATGAACGACGAGGGCGAGGAGGTATGTTTATGTGACTTATGACACATGTGGGGATGCCTAACCGTGATGTCAAGCATTTGTACCAACAAGTGTAACGACAGCGAGGGAGGCGACAGCGGCGACAAAGATGACGTCCGAGCAGCCCCGCCCGCCAGCACCAGGCGCCCCTCCAAACAGGAACCCCAACCTGGACTCCTTTGAGGCGGTCATGCAAGCGATGGACGCCGAACTGTTGCGCTTGCAACAATCGACTGTTGGATCAGAGTCCCAGACACAAAGCTCACTGCCGACGCAAATGGAAAAAGGGAAAGCGCGCGCAGCGCCAGCAGGTACAGACGACACCGACATGGATATTGAGACTGCCATGCAAGCTGAACTTGAAGCACTAATGGAGCAAGAGGATGCCGGAGACTCGGACGAGGAGAGCAATAAGCCGAGCATGGATTACAACCTGATCAAAAATTTCTTGGAGAGTTTCAAAAGTCAAGCGGGTCTGCCTGGTCCAGTCAGTGGTCTCGCGGGAAGGCTACAGCCTGGATGGACTTTACCCAGGGACGAGACATGAATGAAAGGCGTTGACAATCCTCGGGACTCGTGTTTGACTGTTCGCGAGGCTGCTGTGAACGCGTGTATCGGTAGTAAGAAGTAGTTAGTTGATCGACTAAGCAGTTCTTCAGGTCAGGGGACAATCACCACTCTACACTGAACGGCCATGATACACGCAGTATTGATCTGTCAGTCGTCCTTTCGCACCCGTCCTCACCGTCTGACCTACGCTGTCAGTCAACACCTCGGGTATTCCGAGGCTGACCAAGTTCTACACCCCGCTTCATCAGTCTCCTCAGACGGTCCTCCAAAAGATATTTTCCCTCATCTCGCTCCGACCTGCTGGGTGGTGCAACTTTCTGGATGCACCCGAGCTCGAGGCATTCCTCGGCCCTAATGATGACTCGGACGAGCGCTGGCGGGTCGTGTACAGGAATTACGCAACTCTCTACTTTGTGTTCGTCGTCGACGGCGCCGAGAGCGAGCTGGGAATACTAGACCTGATCCAGGTGAGCAAAGATCCCCGTTCAGCGTTTGCCACGCGACCGTGCCAAAATGCTGGAAACCAAGGTCTTTGTGGAGGCGCTGGACCGCGCGTTCGAGAACGTCTGTGAACTCGACCTAGTGTTCCACTTTGACGAGGTAGGCTTTCACGAAAGGGGATAATGCGCACTGAGTCACGGTACGAGTCGAGGTTCACCATATTCTTGCGGAGATCATCCAAGGTGGCCTCGTCCTCGAAACGAACGTGGAGGAGATCAGCAATTCCGGTAGGCACACTAAACTTTTTGGCCATGGCGGTGTTGTATTCTTGGGCAACAAGTATCCGCTTATTGGACAACGGGCCCATCGCTGTCAGATACATACTGACGTGACATGTAGCAAAAACAGCATCCAAAGTACGAAAGGATTCGTTCATATCAGCGAATCCCCTCGCTTTGGGCGCCGGCGTCGGAGGTGCTCGGAACGGGCCACTGCCAACACCGCTGGGGTGGTTGACGGACAAGTTAACGGGGGTAAGCGGGCGGTCGTAGCACGAATAAAGTGTAAAATGCGATGATGCTACACGGATTTGGTGTCGTACAAAGTCCTACAGATACATGTAAAAAGATGACGCTGGCCACTGAAAAGAGAAGCTACTATAGCGGACCATGTTTGGTAAGATGGAGCAGCGATTCCGAAGTACTGTGGATCGACTGAGCAGAAACTCAGGTCGGCAAGACTGATGTGCCTATGACATGCGTCAATGAGAATGCTCACATGGGAAAGAGGGAACGTGCGCTTCTTCTTCTTTTTGCCGGCGCCGACAGGACCCTTGATGGGGGTGGAGTCCTGTGGACTAGGCGCAGTGGAGGGTGCCATAGGGGTTGATGGCCTTTGAGCCGAAGGGGTAGGGGTCGGTGCGGGTTGAGTAGATGTGGACGCAGGGGTAGATTCGGAAAGATCGGGGAGTTGGTAACGAGACGACGTTACATTGGAATGCATTGCGGTTGTCCTCATAGCATACATCATGAGCGAGTTGTTTCGGTGTTTCTTGGGACCCTGGAGCTTGTGTTTCTCGGATGCATCAACGGCGGAATCATCGATGTGCAGGACATCAAGGTCGGGCTTTTTTGGGGACGTGTCGGGCAGGGACGAGTCGATTATGGGCCACACGAAACCAGAACGGGGCGTGTAATCGGGACGAAGTCTGCGAAGAAGGTCGAGGGAGGATTGAAGGGCGTTCAATGAAGTGAGCTGGACGAGAGGCGCATGAGCAGCAGAAGGGAAAAGGGTGTGGGATGGATGTACCAGTCTGTTTGAGAGTAGGGTGTAGACGTCAGGGGACTGGTAGATGCGGTTATTGATGATGAAGTAGGCGGCGAGGGGCCTGACTGAGAGGGAATATGGGAACATGGGACAGCGAGGAAAGGTCGAGAGCTTTACAGACCTTGATCTGGAGAGAGACGTTCCTGTTTATGTATGATGAAGAGGGACGGGGGCGAAGCGTGGGCGAGGGCAAACTCGATGCCGGTGAAGCGTCTGTGGGGTGTGAGGACGAAGAGGGGCAAGGGGAGAAGAAGGCGGGCACCTGAGTTCTTCTGCCTCGTTGAGGACGGGTGCGCCGGTGTGCATCGTCTGCATGCGGAGGACCTGGTTGTTGCTCTGCTTGTCGTAGAACATGGACGTCGCAAAGTAGTCGAACACGTTCTCCGTCGAGAGGGGGCCGTGCGCTTGTATCCATTCGTGCCAGATGAAGAACCGATGCGAGTAGTCGTCGCCTGGATGGAGGTCTTTGTCCTCCATACCGTGTGAGTCTCTGAACAAGATGATCTGCGGGTCCTTGCCATCGTTCCTCTTCCTTTGTTTCTCCATCCGACTGTCTTCCCTAGCCATCGGATAAATCTGCATGTCGCAGACTTTGACAGAACAATCCTCTCACCCTCGGCAAGGGTGGATTGTAAAAATTTCGCAGCCTTTTCATGCTTATCCCAAGGGCGTATTGCTTCCTGCTTGCATTCGAGCCGTTTCATCCTTGGAGTATCTCTATAAGCTGTTGTTCGACAAGCCATGCTCTCGTGCTTATTTTTCACTTGTACTTTGGTAGCCATCCCTTCGTTGTCTCATGAAACTCCTCGATCATCGTCGCTGTGGTTCGGACGCTCGAGGCTTAAACGCTCCTCGTCGCATCGCAGGCTACGCCAGAACGCCGAGACTAATCGTACACAAATACAGGCAACCATTCGCTGCTTCAGAATGCGACCATCCCCGTAAGACCATCCATCTCCCGCTCATAGCAACGGTGCTGACTGATCTGATATGCGAAGTTAGATACAAACCCCTTGGAGTCTGCTTCAATTTTGGGGAGGTCAGAGATCATCGAGGGGGCGCTGTACCGCCCCGTGGAAACTACTCCGTAAGACGATACCACCTCATCGTGACCACCGGGAGTAAAGAGATCGACTTTCGGCAAATGAGCGACGTCGCGCAAAAACTCTACCGCTGAAACAATCCGTTTAAAACAGGCACGTTAATAATCATTTCGTTAACGAAGTTCGCACCTTCACCGATGGCGGCAATAGGCTTGCAGTGTCCAAACGTCTCCCTTACCCAGTGAATCACGCGACCATTCTTGGCCAGAGCCTTGACATGTTCAGCCCCAGACGGAATATAGATGGCGTCGAATAGAGTCGATCGTTGTCCCTCGAAGTGATGGTCCGCAGAAACTCCAGTTCCGGCGTCTTGGCTTGCCATTGGATGAATACATCCACGCCGCGGTCCGATGATGTGGCACACGGCCTTGTAGTTGGACAGGGCCACGCGAACAGCTTGCATTTCAACCACATTGAAACCGTCAGCGACCAGGATAGCGATGCGGCGCGAGACAATGGTGGGTTCCTTCGGCATAAAGTCTCTTTGCGACAGTCCCTTGCCCTTCCTTCCATGGTTGGGGTGACCCGGCTGGCTTGGGGCAGCGCCACCCACTTTACCAGCCACAGATTTCGCAAGCTCAAAATCGATGTTGTTAAGTACCTTGATATAACCCTTGTAGACTGCCTCATCGTCGCAGTGGCTCAACTCGAATGAAACGGCGTTGACGAGGTGGATCTTCTCGTATGAAGAGAGAGAGTTATAGAAGAGCTGGGCGTGGTTAAAGTGCTCTTGAAATTTGTCACCGCGCGCGCGTAATTTAATGCCCTCGAGGCGTTGCGCATACCTGGAATGGTATCAACAAGTGCTATTATAGTCATGTTCGCGACTCACTCAATGTATCCGCCTTTCTCTGCAGAGAAGGGGGCCCCGATGTTGGCACGATTAGGCCAGTAGTTGATACTGCTCTTGACGATCCGATGACGTCCCTTACCATCTCGATTGTGATTAAACACCGGACAGACGGGACGGTTGATAGGGAACTGAAATAAATTCGGTGTCTGCAATCTGATGACAGTGTTCCCAGATCAACATACCTCCTGGAAGTTAATCCCAAGTCGTGTAATCTGTGTGTCGAAGTATGAGAAATTGCGACCTTGTAACAAAGGATCGTCGCTGAATCCTATCCCCGGAACGACGTGGCTAGTACAGAAGGCAACTTGTTCGGTTTCGGTGAAGAATTCGTCGACAACGCGGTTTAACACCAATTCACCAATTTCTTCAAGGGGCACCAATTCCTCTGGCCACACCTTCGTCGCATCCAGGATATCAAAATCGAAATCATGTTCGCGATCTTGAGATATAGTCTGAATAGCAAACTTCCACCTGGGATATGTACCCCCATTGATGGCTTCGTTCAGGTCTTTTCGATGGAAATCAGGATCCTGCCCCGAAATCTTGAGTGCTTCATCCCAAAGAAGACTATGGACACCGAGTTCTGGAATGAAATGGAACTTGACAAAATGTCGTTCGCCTTTGTCATTCAGAAGAGTGTACGTGTTGACACCGAAGCCTTGCATCATGCGGAAGGAACGGGGAATGCCTCGATCAGACATGACCCACAGTACCATATGGGCCGCTAGCAGAGAATCAGTGGGATAACAACACCAAAATGCGAGCGACTTACACTCAGGCTGGAGACCAACAAAGTCCCAAAAATTATTGTGAGCGCTCTGACCAGTCGGAACTTCGTTGTGAGGCTCAGGTTTTACTGCGTGAACAAAGTCGGGGAACTTGATGGCATCCTGGATGAAAAATACAGGGATGTCATTCCCGACAATGTCCCAGTTGCCCTCCTTCGTATAGAACTTGACTGCAAACCCTCGAACATCACGGACCGTATCCTGCGCAAGAACACGTGCATAAATTTGAGAGGAACAGGCACAGTGCACGTACTGCACTTCCCCTTGGGCCTTGGACTGTACTGAACCGAACAAACACGGGAGTCGTGCGGGATGGGTCCGTCAGGACTGGTGCGTAAGTGTATTTTGCCGCGCGATCGTCATATACTTTGAAATATCCGTGAGCAGCCGCGCCGCGAGCATGCACAACGCGTTCGGGGATACGCTCGTGGTCAAAGCGGTGGATCTTCTCGCGGCCGATCTGGTCCTCGAGCAACATGGGGCCGTTGTATTTACCGGGGCCAGTGCCGATCACCCTGAGCCTGGTCACGGGGAAAGCGAGTTGACCAACACGCGGAAACCGACTTGAATACTACGCACCAGTTGTCCGTATCAGAGACCTTTACGCCGTGATCTGTAGTCAGACTGGCTTTGTCCCGGTCGGGCGTCCGAATGTCGTGCTCCAAGTCGACATCCTTGTCCGTTTTAGCCGTTGAAAGCGCAGAAGTAAGAGCGTCCTTGGTGAGAGAAGACATGAGAAATGGAGTAGTCGTGCAGACGCGGTTCTCCCGTTTATGTAGTCGCTTGGCCCCTATTCTACAATATTGCGTCAGTGGTGACGACAGGGATCACAGTACTTGGCTTACTACTCAATTAGGCAGCTCCTATCTAGCGGAGTAAGGACAAAGTATATTAGACATAGACGCCTGCAAGCTTTACAGACAACAATACGAGTGCATTAAACCACAAAAAACGGTCATAAACGAATCGAATGTAGAAAAGTGGGAATATGGGTGGATAGACGTGCTGCCCGAAAATCCTCGTCAAGGCACTGTACGCAGGCAGAGAGCTCGAGACCACGCTCGTTACTAGGCTCGTGGTGCAGCACGAACGGAACGACGCGCAGTACATCGACAAAGAGATAGCGTAGAATGATATGATACGTCATCTTGGTGCGTAGTGGACGAATCAACCATCAACTACGACGAAGCGATTGGCGAAGCTATTCGCCCAAAGCTACAAAATAAATGATAAATGCGGTTACGAAATTCAACGCATGGATAAAGCTCACGCATAGAACAGTCAGACTTGCGGAGGAAACAGATCTTACTTGACTTCGGCACAATTGCACTGAGAAGCTGTACCAACCCAACCCTTGCCACAGTTATCGCACCAGCCTCTTGGGCCATTGTCAACGCCGATGGCCTTCGTGGCAGCCGAAGGTGTGGAAGAGATAGACTCGTCACGGTGAATACTAACCAAGTGACGACCTAGGTCATGTTTGCGGCTAAATGAGCGCCCGCACGAACGGTGGGGACAAACATGGGGCTTGAGACGGTTGGGGTCGTGGGTTGCCATGTGAGTTTTCAGATTATAAGCTCGGGCAAAAGCTATAAGGATTATGATTAGGGATGGGAAAAGGCGCCGACAAGTAGAAACCAACCTCGTGGACACGTTGGGCACTGGTATTTCTTGCGAGGGTCTTCCTTGGACTGATCTTCGACACCGCGGACTGACCTTGCTTGCGGCACAGGAGACGTGGTGGATAATTGGGCGATATTGGACGGAGCGACGGTGTCAGCGCCCATGAATCCGAGACCATAAAAGTCTGCAGTTGTGGATTTGGGAACGGCAGGGATGCGTGTAGCCCCTCCGTAATCAGAAAAGCTAGAGCGTCTGAAGACGGGTTCCGCCGCTGGCGCAGTAGGAGCGCTGCGTGGACTGAGGGGTAAAGTGCCGAAGGTGCTGGGGTCCACGGTCATGGGAAGATTGTTATTGGCCTGCACAGCACTACCGCCGTAGTCGGAGCAGCCGCTACCTCCGATGCGAGCTCTCTGGAAGTCCATTTCGAGGTCGAGGGGGAATGAGCAGTCGGTTGCAGAATACGAGGAGTCGGAGAAATTATAAAAGGACTCGGAGCGAGTAGAGAGTGTTTCGCATGCACTCTCGGAAGAGACGGTGAAAGCAGAGGGAGGACCACACGTTGGGGTATCGGATCTCAAAAAGGAGTAGGCGTCGTTGGAGTCAACGGTAAGGAGTTGAAGCTGGACTTCGTTGAAAGCCGCGAGGCTTGAATCCAATTCGAGTTCAAAGAGATCGGGGGGAGGGGCGAGGATGTCAGATGGCGAGTGAAATGAAACAAAGTCGAGGCCTTGTTGCTGCTTGGCGTATTCTGAGCCGTATGTATCAACGGCGGAATAAAAGGTGTCGTTGGTAGGATCAGACATGGCTGGCTGGAGTGCTGCGACCTTGTCCTGTTCGCACTTCCACAGGGGAGAGACAAGACGGGCTGGTTGCTGCGGACCACGCAAGCCAACGTATATATTCGACATTACATCAGCACGATTTCTCACCCGTCGACACTGCCCTCCCCTTCCGTCGGCCCGCCATCACGAGTGGGTAATCAGCCTCACGTCAGCCGGTCCCATGCCACTGCGGAAATTGCGCCCAGGAGCACCTTTCCCTGCTGCCCGCCACGCCAACGCGGAGCGCGCCCAGCTGCCACCCGATCACCTTCTGATCGGATGCGGCCATTTCACCGCTCGATGGCAGTGTGCCACCGGCTCAACGGCTGACCCCTCATGTGAAACCACTGGCACAGCACCCAACTTAACCCGGAACCTAGGCTGTTCTTTTTGTCATGCAGGTGGTTCGTGCGTGCACGCTCATTAATCAATCGTCGAGGCTGTAGCTTTCTGCTGTGATGGATGGGCCTCCATTGTGGCACCCAGCTGTCACTCAGACCCCCGTATGCCACAGTTTTGCGCCCATTCACCCTCATGCTGGTCACCACATTATGTGTCACAACCAATATCGCCCGCCTAGCTCAATCGGATAGAGCGTCAGACTCTTACGACTAGGCGATCTGAAGGCTGCGAGTTCGACCCTCGCGGTGGGCTATCGTTTTTCTCGCTGATGGCCCCCAAGTCCTGCGTTCATTGTCGAGTTATGACATCGCTTTACGTCTACAGAAAAAAGCATTCGGCATTGAAATCGCGCACGGACGAGAAGATGGTCGAGTGATAATGATAGATAAAATATTCAGTCCATCTCATAGGTCAAGTGTGTATCAAAGTATCTGGGATGGTGTGAACTAGTTCTCACACGGCGCATGAAGTGTCGTCAAGTCCATTAGTTCATAGTGGAATGACCGGCATTCGGTTCATCCACGAAAAGTGCAACAACTACACCAACAGGACATTGAGATCATCTCTCAAAGATAAAAGGAAACCACACACCTAATCATAGAAGGTATAGTGGCCGCAAATAAGCAAGCGAACGCTGCCCAACTGAGGTAAATTCCATTCCCATACGATACCTCGATGCCTGACAAGACGTCCTGGGTAAGTTGCATCGCGTTGATACTCTCGACTTTCTTGACTATCGCAGTCCAGATGGCCGATCCAATTAAAATGAATATTGCAGATAGAATAGACATCGTGGTCGAAATGAAGAACAGAACAGTGCTCCGAAGTACCCCACTGTCATGAGGCTTAGATGACGATACGCTTCCAAGAATTGAATGGGACTCACGTAAACAAGGAGAGCGCAGTAAATATCGTGCCAAGCAATAGGAAGTAGTATGCGACATGAGAATCGGTTCCCAAATACGAGGAATTGATGAAAGTGGTGTCAGCAAAAATGTAGGCGGTAAACTGTGAATAGTTGAGGAGCATGTCGGATGTGATGGTGGTATATGGTTGAAATCTGGCAGCAACGTTGTGGCTCGAGCATTGCCCAGCGGAACTATTGACATAGGCACAGTAAGAGTAAAGACCGAACTCATACTGTTGCCTAATTCCAGCTCTTTGCTCAAGGGGTGATGAGGAGTTGGCTGCGTATAGTCCTTGGATGGGGTCACCGAATGCTTGGAATAGTGCATTACTTTATTTCTGTTGGAGCCCTGATGGAGTTGTAGGTACGCAAACCACTCACCCATAACCCGAAACGTTAACAATAGCCTAATTGGTTGGTCAGACTGTGAGGGAGGAGTACGTCGGGGGTGGGGTTACCATCGAGATCCCATGCGGGACAGTAGACGTATTGATTTGTCCTACCTATGTAGGCTTGATAAGATGTACATCTGATCCGCGCTTGGGGACTTACATGGACAAAGATCAACAACAGGAGTGCTGCAAAGCTGAAGAACGGTCAAACACGCAGGGAGAGAAGCCGAAACGCCGCACGAGAGAAGGGAAGCGCCTGCGATGCAATATTCCCCCTTCAACGATAACATGAAAGAAGAGCGAGTAGATGAAGAGGAAGAGGAGATGGACGTTGGAAACGCAGCAGCCTCGAGGACGACATCGGGTTGTAGCCGAACGTGCCGAGGGCACGTTATTGAGCTCCGAATGAATTCAGGCCGGGGTGCAAGTTGCTATTAATATCTTTGCTTGATACACTGTGCGCGGTAGAGTAAAACCTTGACTTGATTACCCCTGCTTCTCCTTGTTGCACCCCACCACCTTCTGTCTTAGCATAGTAAGGATCCAATTAAGCTCAAGCACCACCGTCGCCAATGTCCAGGCTTACCTCAACAAAGTCCCTGGTTCCGACCCTCGTCACTTCTGAGCCCGACCTTTACTCCCGGGGCGGCCACGACGACAGTCCAGGTAAAAACATCTCACCTCAAGAACGTATCAAGAGAGCCGCAGTGAGAACGATGGACATTGGAAGGAGCCTTACTAGCCGTCCTCGCTCGCCCACCATGACATTACATCCCGAGTCCAAACGCCCACTCAGCCCAAAACGGAAGGACACAGGCAAAGGGGCACAACCACCACAAGATCAAAGACAAGGTAATTTCTCTCAGGAAAAATGTTCCGAGTCTCAAGTTTGCTCAAACTGCTCAAGGCTATACTCACTTTGCCATGCCTCCCCAATCCGATGGATCACAAACCATGGATCATGTACCCACGGAGGATCCTATTGCGGTCGCCTCGAACGATGACTCACCCTTCATTAAGCCTCCATCGCCAACCCTTGCGCCTACATGGCCCTCGCTACAGTCTTGTAGAGATTTCGGTTCTGTACGTGTGACATATCCCCCTTACTCCCTACGTTTGGTTAATGGTGTCATGCCAAATTGCAGATGCGCGCAGGGACTCAAACCCTCATTCAGGCTCTTCAGGCTCTTCCTTGGGTGGAAGATCCGGATGACACAGACGAACCAATATCTCGAGTTGATCCCCATAGATATTCCGATAGCGACGAGGAGCCAACTGGTAAGTAATCCTGTAGCCCCTACTCTAAGGCGTAGCGTAACCGCGCTTGGGTCCCAGGAGCCCACATGGCCTCTTCTATCCACGCCATATATCGTCCTGTTGCTCGATCGAGATGGAAGGAAATGTCGCACTCTGTTTCGCCAGGGAAGCAACTTCCCATGCACAGAGAAGAATACGAGGCCCACCGTGTAGAACCTGATGTGAATGTAGCCTCTGACGATGATGTTGATGCCGATGACTTCGAAGCGACGACCCCACGACCAGCAGACTCTCAGGAATACTCGAAGGCAACACATATACCATCTTCGACTGTACAGCTTGGGCCATCGATAAGACGTAGGGCACCGAGTCGCACAGGCAGTATGACTACGGTCAAGGTTGCTCGACGGAATTGCTTGGCGCAGAAGTTGAAAGAAATATTTGATCTGGAAGCTATCAATGAAGTGCTGGCAGGTCTGTCCTTTCGTTTACTCTTGGTTCAATCCTTAACGAAAATCAGAAATGCCTTGTTGGCTTTTACGCTCTGTTTGTAAGTCGCATTCCATCAAGCCGAAGGGGTGGGATTTTCAGCCACGTCTAGTGTTACAGGGATACATGTATCTCACTAACTCCCATTTGTGTTTCTTTGCTCACATGCCGAGCAGAGAGGTAATAATTCAATACACCCTGGAGTCGCAAGCTCACGTCGATCCAGGACCAAATTTTGAAGTCGGGCGCTCTTAGCAAGAGGGCCACGCGAACAAAACGTTGGATCAAGCACTGGTTTGTCCTCAAGAACGATACGCTTTCCTGGTATCAGTCTTCATCGGTAACTCATATAATTCTGTTTGTGACATTTGCTGATATAACCCAGGATCCTTACTTCCTTAATGGAATTGTCGACTTGCGTTATGCGATTTCTTGTGACCCCATGGGCGAGAAGGAGATTCGGCTACGTACTAACCAAAAGGGTTTGCTATTAGCTGCAGATTCTGTACCAGGCAGAGAAGAGTGGGTAAAGGCAATACGCAAGGTCATCTTCAAGGCACAGAACATGGGAGATACTGTAAAAGTTAGTCATAATGCACATTGCAGTATTCATTTCTTACCCTTTACAGATTGCCATACCGTACTCCGTAATCCTTGATGTGGAAAAGTCATCGGCCATTGAGTTCAGCGAAACAGTTGAAATCAAGGTATTCGACGAGGATGAACATTATTCGATGGACTCGTACTTCTTTGCTTACTTTCACGACATACAAGTTGCTCTGGAACAGATCCGGGAGGTTGTGCGTACCAATAGATCGTCTCCCGCCGGTTCACCGCATGCCTTGCTGGATACCACGGCTACACGCCATTCCTTGGTAGCCCACAATATAGACCGTGCTCGCAGTCTCCCTTCACCGGACGCCAAGACCAATTCATCATTCCGATTGTCGTCTTTGCTTCGACCGCTTCAGGAATCACTTCCAACTACCTTTTCACGGATATATGGTGCGCCGGAATCCTCCGGAGACGCTGAGGATTTTACCCACATATCCAAGCGGGGTGGTTCATCGTTCGTACCGCTGACGTCTTCATCCTTGCCTCTGTCTATCAGTAATGCCAACATTACGTCCCCCGACGGACTGTCACCCGAGCCTTCAACGCGAATCCACACTTATCCGCCATCAATCCCCACAGGAGATACGAGCTCGGCATCGTTTCCAAGCAAGGGAGTAGCTGCGGGTACACCCTGGAGCGTCGGAGTACCGTCATGGCTAAAAGTGTCCCGCAAAGGCGTGAGCACCAGCTCCTCGAACAGCGCTGTTGCCTCTGCTTTACCTGAGCCGCAAAGTGAGGGAGGTGTACGCGAAGTCTACGAATCGTCAATTCCTAGGCAAGGTTCCGGGGCCTGCAGCGAGCTCGGCTACAGTGTACTTGAGACACCCGAAGCAGCGGTCGATCAAGAGATGGCAGACAAATTCAAGGTCGCATTTGCCTTTGACGGTAAAGAAACGCTGCTTGGATGTGGGTGACTCATTACATCTTGGAACATGTTCCTGATAACGCACGCAGACTTTTCAGGTTATTTATACCGACTTTTACCAATTTTCGGACGTTTATATGTTTCTTCAAATTATTTCTGTTTCAAGTCCACTGGTCCCCTAAGCACGAAGACTAGAGTACGTTTACTGTATTTCAGGTATAGAAGTTCACTGATGAGAGTTACATGACAGATGATATTACCTATTCGTGATATCCTGACTGTGGAAATGACTAAAGCTACACGCTTCGGTTACCATGGCCTTACCGTCATAATTAAAGGTCACGAGGAACTTTTCTTTGAATTTGGCTACGAAGATAGACGACGGGCTTTCGTGTCTATTCTTGAATGCCAAATAGAGGACATCAGGAAGCGGCCAAACCCTGGCGAAGCTCCAGCATTGAGTCGAGGCAAGAGGGATGCACTCATCTTGGAGGAATTTGGACCACAGAATTCGCCCGGCAGTGATGACGGTCTTGGCCTGTCGCCTGAGGGGATGTCCGAATCTTTGCCTGCTGTGATGTTTACATCAGCTTCCTCGACATTTTTGACTTTTAAACCGAAAGAGTCCATCCACTTTACATTCCTCACTATCGGTTCAAGGGGAGACGTTCAACCTTATATTGCACTTGCAAAAGGACTAATGGCGGACGGGCATCGCGTGAAAATCGCAACGCATGGAGAGTTTCAAGCGTGGATTGAGTCTGTAAGTATACGTACGAATTTCTCATATCACATCTGACGGTCTTTGTAGCATGGGATTGAGTTCGGTTGTGTCGGTGGCGACCCAGCGGAATTGATGCGAATCTGTATCGAAAACGGCACATTCACTGTTTCGTTTTGGAAGGAGGGGCTGCTCAAGGTAACTGCACCGCAATTCTTGCAATGCCACAGCTCAGCCCGAGATTTAGTTCCGTGGATGGCTGGACGATTTACTAAAAACGTCTTGGGAAGCCTGCCAAGGGACCGATGTTCTTGTAGAGAGTCCGAGTGCAATGGGAGGGTACCACATCGCCGAAGCCCTTAGGATCCCTTACTTCCGAGCATTTACGATGACGTGGACGAGGACGAGGTGAGTAATTGTGTTAGTTCTACGTTGGGCCGATCCAGAACAAAATGAAGGGCATACCCGCACGCATTCGCAGTGCCGGAGCACAAGGTATGCGTTCCCTACTCAGAATATGTGACAATCTGACAGTCCATCAGATGGGCGGCGGTTATAATTACATGGTACGGATGCTAGCAGTCCTTCGTTGCCGTCACTGAAGAACTCCTTACCCGTACTAGACGTACGTCATGTTTGACCAGGTGTTTTGGCATGCGATGGCGCCGCAGATCAACCAATGGCGCCGCAACATACTGCGCTTGGATAATACGAGCCTGGACCGCATGGAACCCCACAAAATCCCCTTTTTATATAATTTCAGCCCTACGATTGTTCCTCGACCCTTGGATTGGTCCGAATGGATTCGAGTTACTGGTAATTTACTTCTCCGCCAGTGCATCCTCTGTCTAATGAGGAACTAACAGGTTATTGGTTCCTTGACGATGCCGACGTGGCGGCAAAGAAATGGACTCCTCCGCAGGACCTTCTTTCATTCATCGACTCTGCTCGTCAAGCTGGCAAGAAAATAGTGTACATAGGATTCGGCAGCATCGTGGTGTCAGACCCCAGAGCAATGACCCGCTGTGTCGTGGATGCAATTGTTCAAAGTGGAGTTTATGCTGTCCTCTCCAAGGGATGGTCAGATCGACTATATACGCAGGCAGCGAAGGCACTCCAACCTGAGGAACCATTCCCAAAGCAGATATATAGCATTTCATCGATTCCACACGACTGGTTATTCAAACGCATCGATGCCGCTTGCCATCACGGTGGGGCCGGTACAACTGGGGCAAGTTTACGAGGTGTGTTCAACGCTCACAACTACTCAGGTGATTGAAACCGACAATTGTGCGCAGCTGGACTCCCGACAATTATCAAACCGTTCTTCGGAGATCAATTTTTCTGGGCCGATCGTGTCGAGGCACTCGGAATCGGCACTGGTGTCCGCAAATTGACCGTCGACAACTTAAGCCAAGCTTTGACTTTGGCGACCACAGATCAAAAGCAAATCGAGCGTGCGAGGCTAATCGGGGAACAGATTCGATCTGTGAGTAGCTTTAACACGGGGCTGAAACCCCTTGCTCAGCATTTGCAGGAAAACGGCGTGGCTACTGCAATCGAGGTCATCTACCGTGACCTAGATTACGCCCGTTCCCTGATTAGACCACCCCCAAATGGAGCTACAGACTTGGTGGAAGGAAACGGTGTAGCGGAACAATCCTGCAACACCCTCACATCCATTCTGGACTGTTCCAGCCCGCGACCTCGCTACGATTCACTCGGGTCACAGCGGGGAAGCGAGGATTGGAGTGTCATCTCTGATACGGATGACAAGCGATCCTCTTTTTCATCTCGGAGAGGTAATGGTAAATTGGACCATTCGGCGACACTGAAACGAAACAGTCTTGCGGCTGCAGTAATGTCTGTTCTTCCAGATTCGCTCACCAATTCGATCCACCGGCGTTCCATTTCCACGTCTTCCGCACAGCCATAAATCATAGGATGTTTGTTTTGTTGCTGGTCTTTAGGACCCACTTTGGATAATATGACAAGGTTCTCGTATCCCAAATCTTTGTTTCCACGACCATAGATACATTACTCAAATAGAGCTCGTATGATCATAATGCGCCGCGAATACCCTCTTACTGAATTGTCCAAAGGTCTCCGTAGCGGAAACATTCTGTCCAGTGTCCGGCTGCATGAATAATGCGAAGGTTTCTCTTGAGACATTTTCCTGCCCTTTTCCAATATGAACACAATGGGGGGTCGCCCTTAGTCTTTTCTCCGTCACAAGCTCGAGACATTCGCCAGTTTGAAATGCCAGACAATCGGCGGGTATAGACACCTTGATCAATTCACCGCTTCTCGTCCGGATATAAAGGCCAGACGTAGGTGAAGGGGAGGAAATTGATCTGGGCTCTTTATCACCCTCATCTTGGAGGAACATTGCCTACGAATGTAGCCAACACGTCATAATATGTTCAGTGCAACAAACACAGCTTACAGAGCAGAGTCCAGTCAGAAGGGAATTATCAAGATGAAATCCACACCAACTGTCGATAGGCTCATCCTCGACAGGGACCACAGTTTCCTGTACCAGGGGAAAATAGTGAAGTAGCCTAGCCTTGGTAGTCTGAGAGGTCCTGATGAGGTTCGGTAGAGATATCGACATGTCTGTCAAATGCTTGGAGACTTCCATGTATAAGGAACGTTAGCCGCGCGCCATACTCAGTTGACGAGGGACCGAACCGAAAGGTTGGCAAGCCGTCGCCAAGTCACAACCGACTTCGAAGACAAACCTGAACCAAGGCTCAATACATCTGCAGCTCGCAAAAAAAAGTATCCTACCTCCCCAGGTTCTTAAAGGCTTCATCGAAACCTTTAACACCTTTTTCGTCGGCGTTCGGCCCTGCAGCATGTCAACAGATTATATGCGACGGATACGTTCGTTTGCATACATATGTTGCTGCGATAATACTCTGGGTACTGGTCTCTGAGCTCAGGGGGGACATCAGGGACATCGATGATGGGGTTTGCGTAGTACGATCCTTTCAGTGTGTCTTGATCTCAAAGCTCAATCCAATCGTCCAGCACAAACAACTAGCGGGATCGGTTTACCTGGCTTTCCGTTCATGATTTCCTACAACCGAACAAAGGATGGTTTATCTCGGCGACCGTGGTTCTGTATCATTAGAAGGTAACTTACCTTCCCATGTGACCACCCGAAGCTTTTACGATAATCAGCCCCCGGTAGATGCTCGTGCGCTACCATGACATACCTATACGAGCTTCCCGGGTCGCTGTAACGTTCTTTGGTCTCCTCTGGTAGGTGAGCAAACTTGAAAGCATATTTGAGCAAGGAGGCTCGGTAGGCCTGGTAGACATCTGGTAAATCTTTGACGATGATGATGCCCAGAGCCTGTGGGTGAGACCCGAAAGCCTGTTCTACATTGGTATTGTCGTAAAGAGACCATCGGTATGGATCGAGCCTCCTACCAATGGAATCTTCGAGGGACAACGGCGACGATACAAGAGTGGGATACGATATAGATACTACTTTCGGAGCATTCATCGCACTTGATGTCTGTAGGTCGTGGTCAAGGGAGAAATAGTAATGCGAACGGGTCTTCTTGCCATTACCATCTGTAACAGCGAGTGTTTAAAGGGAGAGTTCGTGCGTGAGAGTGAGGCCCGAGGGCTGGGAATCTTATCCTGATGGTGACCCGAGTCGCCAGGTCTAATAACTCGGTCAGACTAGTGTTCGGTGCTGGAGAAATAGTATGCAGCTCGGACACTGTTTGCAGCGAATCTTTGGGTGACTGTGGAGGCGGTGGTTTCAAGTCGATCTGCAAGGCAATAGCATATTCGCAGTTCGGAAGGGCCTGGCGCCAAACTTATGGATAGTCCAAGACATAAATTACATCGAGTCGGAGGACCCATGATCTTTCCCCGACTCCGAGCATTCACTCATGTTTGTCTGCGCCAACGCATGCCTGAGTGCTGTCCCAGTATCATCAATCGAGTGCAAGAAGCGCAAAATTTCCCGAGACAGCTGCCAGTCTTGTGCATTGATCGCACTCTGCAAGAGTCGAATAGCGTCCTTGTTATTTTCCTCTCGTTGCTCGAGATTGTGCAGCACAAGCAAATAAGACCCTGCTGTCTTCAGTCGACCAGAGTTGAGGCATAGCTGACCAAAGGTGCCGTTTGATAAGGACATATGTCGCACCAAGTGGGACGCACCTCAAACAAACTTTTTGGGTTGCCAACAATATCAAAGAGTCGCCTCCATCTCGCGACTTCTGTTTTCCGAGCGCAACCGACCACGACATCTAATGCCACATCAAAGTGATCAAGAAACTCTATCACAGCGGGCAATGTCCTGAAAGTTGTGTTTGATGTACCACTTTCATCGGCCTCAGCTGCTGCCTCTGATTCTGATACGGTATGCAAAAGAATCTCGAGAGCGTGAGCGAAAAACACGAGATGCTGATAGTTAGTGGCAAGCTGAACAGCCTCCCGTATTTGCCCGGATTCCAAGTAGTGCCGCAAAACATGGTGAAGGAACAGGTGGGACTGTAGAGATTATCAATCATTGAGAATAGGGTGAAGATAAACACGTACGCTTGTTGTGTGTCTGAACATTACAAACGGCAGGTTTATACGAGTGGCCAACTCATGCTCAGCACCGATAATGATCCCTTTGTCCATAAGTACAGCTACGAGATACTGTAAATGTTGATTGTCAAGACCAAGAGCTAGACAAAGGAACTTACACAGCGGGTAGAAATCGAGTGGAATATTGACACTCTCTTTCACACTTTGAGGTGCTTCGTCGGGAGATGAAGGCGATTCAATAGCAAGCGCATTAAGCCAGACTCGCATGCCCTGCCCATCATATCCCCAAAGGGAATTCTCCAATGCGCCGATGCCACGAAGGTGTATCCAACAGAACTCGATGCGGTCCGCAAAGATCTGCATGTCATATTTGACTTCTTGATTCCCTGACTATCATTCAGCTGAATAAATATAAAGAGGGATCCATTCGAGCAACGAGATAACTTACCTTCCTTGGTCGAAGCAACACCAACTGCCCACCAACCATCATTAGGACAGTGGCTACCGCAAGATCGTCAACAGGATCACCGAGCTCTGCACATTATCAACAAAGATGTCTCCTATACACCGAAAAACTCACGTTTCTGAGCATTGGGAATCATCCAGCTCAGCACTCTAACTGCGGAAGGTACCGCCATTATTCCATTGAAAGTGATGCTTCCACAAAAATGTAATTTGATTGAGTTCGTTGTCGGAATGATCAGGTAATGACTCAGCATATTGTCCGCGGTGTAGACCAACAATGAGTTGTCCACCAGGGACAAAATAATGACAGGAGACGAGATCATTTCTCGGTGGAGAACATTCTGATTGCTTAGTTCCAAGTCCCGGGAATATAGACGAATCTGTTCGAGACGTCAGGGATCCCGTAACATAACCGAGACAAGCCCTACACAGACCTGGCATGACTTTGATACCTCGACTGCTGCTATGAGGACATGGTGAAACCATAACAAACCTCCTTTCACGGTAAACGCTTGCTCCTGAGCCACGTTAGAGAAAAGTTTCCATCGACCCGACGTTGAACTGTAGTGGATTAATCCGCGACGACCAGCAACGGCTACCAAACGTCCATCATTACTGAGTGCAGAGTATCTGATTGGCCAATTTGACGCTAGATAAGGTTGAGGAATCTGAAAACAACACAAGTTGATAAAATGTTGAGCAAAAGAAATAAACGAGTTGTCTTTCCTTTATATGCTGCCAAACGTCAGACTCCGGATTTATAATGCTCATGTCTGGTTGTTCTGCTCCACGGTATATGAGTGCACGGTCGTCCATCTGGAGAAAAGCATAACGAGTATTATCCTAATAACATTCAGTAACCTACTCTGAGGCAGAGAAACCACGAACTGGGGAATGTTGGCTTGTTGTCGCACTCTTCGCAAATGGTAGGATGAAGATTTGTCCCTCCGGTTCTGCCAAATCCGTGATCAAACATTAACGCAGAGGATAGAGACTCACTGTTTGGATTTGACTGAGCAAGTACTACCAGCTCGAAATTACCAGTAGCCCAAAACTAAGCCCAATATCCTCAGCTCTAAATGAACAGGAGGTTCCTGAAGGCGGTGATGGCTCACCAAATCTTTGATTCCATGCATAAATGCGTCTCGGAATTTATCAGTATCCACAACGTCATCAACTCCAAACCCCAGGGCAAGGCAACGCCCCCCAATACTGAAGATTGCCCATCCGTGTTCCCAGCCTACTGCTAGGACATAGCCATCCGAACTCCATTCCATTGTACATACTTGTCCAAGCGAGTGACCAGATGGATTAGGGACGTCTATGATTTGGGGTGCCGGCGGACGACCTTCAGATGATGGAAATGCAGTGAACTCAATAGATCCACTGAAAGAATTAGGTTAGTGAGTTTCCTACAGTGTGTCAAGATGCGAACATACCTATATGTCCCTACAGCGACCAAAGAGAATCTTGCATTGACGGCAACCTCTACTGCTCGACGTGGTTCTTTATATACGGGGACCCCGCTGCCAGAGCCGTCACCCTCAAAGTGTCGAGACTTTTGTACCCACCTAGGAACTTGGAAGTTATGGATGCAAGTTCCCTGCCAACGATGTTCGCTTTGCAACGAGTCTGAGCTGTCCGAACGGAAATTCTTGTAGTCTTCAGCTCTTTCATTCCTGTCAACTTTTGGATCCTTTGAGTAAATAGTACTTTTAGTGTATAAACGCTATGAAGACAAAATCTCACGCTCACACCACCACTAGGTTCGTCATCGTTGTCAAGACCGGTAACAGTCTCCTCCGTTTGTGAGTTCTCCTCCAGTCGCACGAAGTATGCCCTTCCGTCCGAAGTTATCCACGTCTCCACCCCAGAATTTGAATACAAGATCTTCGCGACGGTGACTACCAGGTGGGTCAACTTCACGCAATGGCAGCATAGCGCAGTACATACCATCGCTGTCTATTAGCCATGGTAGCTCGTGGTCATTCAAGACCCAAGTATCGTAACCAAACAGTGACCTCCGGGACTGATCATTCTCAACATCTGTATCGTCATACGAAGGCCATGGGATACGCTGGATGGCTGGCGGAGAGCTGGCGGAGAATGCGAGATGGTGCTTGCGGGGCGAAACACTATTGACGGACAAAGTGTAGACAAGGTTCGGCCAATAGTAAAGAATAGATACCTGAGAATCTGTCCCTCTGCGCGTATGACACCTTCGAACGAGAGGCTGAGTGATTGAAGCGGCAGTCCTTCCCCTGGGCCAGCAAGAAAGTTGCGCTGGACACCTGATGGGATGTCCGGAGGCTGGTACACTGCAGCGTCGGGCATGCAGTCGACCGTTACCAACACGAGATACGAGAACGTCGTCTAAAATATGGCAGGATGAAGCACAGAGGAGCATGACAGTAAACAGAACTCACTTGGATGACGATCCTGTTCCCGTCCGGAGACCATGTCACGGCAAGGTTGTCACCATGCTCTATAAGAGATGTTTCAGACCTCGCCAGATACGCCAAAGGCACAGACGGCTGGTGGAGACGTTGTTCAGTAATCATACGCGCCAGAGTGAATGTTGTAGGTTACCCGGACACGCCAGACTGTGATCGCCTGTCTCGAGAGGGCGCAAAAGAGAGACTTGCGCGGACTCGGCTCCAGGGCGAGTATCTTCTCAAGCGGCACATCTGGCAGGGGAGGGGCACTCGACAACTGTCTGGCTGCAGACGTCGGGAAGTACATCCCACAAGAATGGCGGCAAGTGGACGCTTGATCGGCGTTTCGACACTGAGGAACTTTCAAATGTGAGCCTAAGCCTGAGGACACGCGCGGCCGTTGATGAGAGCGGGTCGGCAACGCACAGGACTATACTCACGGTCCTGTGGAATGCTCAGAGTCCATTGAGTGTTGTGATGTTACTACGTTTGCTAATGATACAAAAAGTATGGGGTGTCGAAAGAGAGCAGTACGGACGAGTCAGATATACGGTAGCACAATAAAAGCTTTCCCAGTTGGTTAGTTACCCGCTCTCCAAAACATATTCAACCATTTGTTATTTTGCAAAGCGGGGACATGGTTATTTTCTGGCTTGTGACCGGTGTCGTTGCCAGAGGAAGATGGCACGGAGGCCTCCGGAACGATAAATGACATGTCGGAATGGATAGTGGAGATGTATGAGCCAAACGCCATGGGTTGAAGACGGGCTTGGCGGATGAAGTCCATCATGAGAGAGACGCCCTGGCGGGACTAATCATGCGTGTCAGTGGAACCAAGAAGGAATAGGGACGGGAACGTGCTCTTTGGACATGGGCTTTGAAGCGTGCCAACCCGTGGCTTTCAATTCTCTTGGTAAGCCCCCAACCAAACTTTGAAGTGATATAAGCCTCGGTCGTCTGGATTGTCCTCCTAAGAAGGGCAAGTGAGAGGGAACTGATAGGGTTGACGCGGGGAGGGCACGCACCCGTCTTGAGCCTGTTGGAAGAGCTGTGTCTCTTCAATTTGCATGACCTTGACATGGTCTAGGTTTTTTGTGCGACACCGGACTACTTTTCCAAAGGGGTCGACTTCGCTCTGCTCGATGATCCACGACTCTGTGCGTGGGATGATGCCCTGGGGGGCCCATCTTGGGAGGATGCCACGCTTGAGGATGAGCCTGGTCGTGAGGAGGGAGCCCAAGTCGGTCTGTCTGCGGTCGACGACGTCGCAGGAGACGACGTGAGAGGCGTATGGGTTTGGGTAGCGGAGAAAGAAGGCGAGGGAGACGATGGACCAGGGATCGCTGTGGGGAATATTGAGGGGGGGCGGGAGAGGATCACGCAAAGACGTACTCGTACACGAAGGATTGCGAAAAGCACTTCATGCCGGACGACGACCCCCGCAAAGAAAAGGAGGGGAGGAGATCGATATATCATAGCATCACATGACCGGTCACGTGTACGTCTCGTCCCACACGCGTCCATCCGTGCACGTGACCACCACCCGCAGGCCATCGTGTGCGGGTCGCACCCAGCACGTCTCCCCCTGCAGCCCCTCCCTCAGCATCTCCAGCCCCGCCCTCACGTTCCCGCTCTCCTCCCCCTCCAGCATCACCCCCTCCCCAATCCGCACGTACTCCTCCTGAGACACATCGTGATTGAACCCCGTCAGGTAGCTCCTTCTCGCCCCTATCCTCCGTATTGCACCTCCCGCCTCTCGCACCCCCATGTGCGACGTGTGTCCCCATAGCCGCAGGCAGTCTATCACGAGCACTGATTTCTCGCCACCTGCCTGAATAACCCCCCATGCGTCATCCGGTATCACCGACACGTCAGACATGTACACGATCGTGTCCTGTACAAGGAACCCAAAGCAAAGGTATGGATCGACCTTGGGGGTTGTCCCCTCGTCCACAGGCATTCTAGCTGGCGACGAACCACCCCATGTCGGTGTCGTCATCGTCGGCGTGAACGTGGGCGGACCATTGGCTGTGAACAGACGTCCGTGATGTACTTGACAATTTGATCAGCAACCCTCAAACAATGGACCAGCTCCAACTCCTCACCCAAAAATGGCGTAATCCGTATGCCAGTATCCTTGATCTCGAATGGAACCTTGTCCTCTATAATGTGCCACTTGAACTCAGGGACCTAGTACAACTCAGCTTCCACACATCGCACAAACTCACATCCTCGAAAACGCACGTCGCCTCCTCCTGATGCAAATTCTCTTGCTACAAGGTACGGAAATGCCCTTTGTACTTCTCTGAATGTGTCTTGAGAAAGATAGACGTCTATATGTTGCTGTATTGCGCCTCCCAGGGTCCATCCTGTCGGTTTACCAGTCCGTCTCGTACAACATACTGCCTATGCCATGGAAATGATAATCACCTCGCAGATCATCTAGTCCATTCATAGCTGAATCAGTGATTATCAACATCACATGGCTATTTCATCGTTCAAACTAGCTGACCCACCGTCCGCGTGCGCATGAGTAATGAGTAGAGCGTCAATTTCTCGCAACCCATATCTCGGAAACCACTCCGTAGCAGCGGCCTGAAAGTTCTTGCCCACATCTATTACCAGCGTCCTGTTTAAAATTTTGTTACATGGCGACGGTGTTCCACCCGGCAAAACAAGGGGCTCCAAGCAGCGAGATATACCCACGTCTTCTTCCCATCCTTGCCTGTGGTCATCCGTACCACAGCTGATGTGTTCCGCCTGATATTCTTCTTCCCTTCCGGAGTGAGCGTCGAGAGACAAGTTCTACAAGGCCTTTTACTTGGTGGTGCCGTCAAGCAATCCAAGTAGGGTACTGAGGCCGATGTGCCCGTCCCGAGAAAAATAAGCTCGATCTCTAGGTTGGTATTGTTCTCAGTCGATGCAGAGATTGAGACCTCATCTAGGCTGGCGACATTTCCGTTTGTGCGGATGCTGTGGGTATCTGTAGAGGCAGAGATCATATCCAGCATTGGGCCCTTGGTTATGACTCTGAGGTCGGTCGGTCTTCTGTCACCTAGCACTTCCGATCCTGTGAAGGAGGATCGAGTAGAGAGTAGAGAGTAGGAGACCGGTGCCGCCGTGGTCGGTCCCTGAGGTGGCAGCAAGTTGGGCTAACTGGAGGAGACTGACGGTCCCACAGGGCTGGGGCCGGCTTAGGTAAACCCGTGGCGGCGCGGTGGGCTGGCCGACCATCGGGCGACGACGGACCAGGGGAACCCGGGACTCGCGACGCAAGGACGCCACGGACGAGGTGGACCGGATGAGGACGGCTAGGAGTCGAACGGACACGGACGAAGTCGGACCCGGGGTACCTTCAAGGGCCCGCCGTGACGGCCCCAGGCGCACGCAAGCAAGGAACTGTCGTTTTCACACGTGAGGACCAGGTCGCGGTGCAGCTTTTGGCGGGGCCAGCCAGCCAACCTGCTCACCCCCCATTCCGACCGCCGGAAAATTGACCGTCCTCGATCGAAACATAACTATGGCGTCCTTAACGAAGGCAGAACAAAACAGCAAATAGCACTTTGGACACTTTTTTTTAAAAACCCTACATACTGGTAGTCGTACAAACCCAGTGACATGCAGACAGCCATGCCTCATTTCGTGAATACTGCGACGCGTGTCACGACGAGCTTAAGCAAAGAAAAGGATAAACGGATTCAGACACATACTCGAAACTACATCTTCGTCCTGTACTTGGTGATTCAAGCTAACCTTCTGCGCGTGTGGTGCAAATTTCGATGACCGGCCCTGGTCGTATACAGGGAGTACAAATGATGGGTTAGCTAAGAAAGAGGAACACAGGCACTGTTCATACCCTAAAAGAATATAAACTTTTTGAAACGTAGTTGAGTAAAAAAAATTCACCAAACGAGTCCGTATCGGAAATTTGTTGCAAGTGATTTATGGATTCCCAGACAGACATCCTGTGGAATGTCATAAATGCGGTAAATTTGTTGTATCTCTCCCTTCAATTTTAATAATGGTGCACACCTCAATCGTAGCGCCTTTTCGCAAGCACACAGGGTCTGACAAATCAGGACGTTCCCCGCGTTTCTTCGTGTAAACCTTGACGAGACCAAGACTTTCCCATATGCGCTCAATTAGATAGTCAAGACTGAGCGTTGGAGGCATTCACATCCAGAAAGCCAGTAGCATGGGAATGGTCTACGCACTTGAGGTCCATCTCGCAACTGATAACAACTGTGTTCTCCGTTCGAGCAAACTTATCGACCTGCCTTGGAATGTAAGCGTGATTCCTTCTTGTGACAAAAATGTCAGCATACGAGTTCCAAGCTAATCGCATCTATCTTATTATACACATCTGGAGCAAAGGTGACAACAAAGAAGGTTTAGAACGTTTCCATACAAGACTCACAAAGACATGGAATATATTTGCGCGTGCCTATGTCGAAGGATAGTTCAAACCATTGCCCGGTCTGGCCGTAGTGAACCTACCAATCAACACGTCTATGAACTCATCTGTAGTGATCTGGAAACAACTCGAACATCATCATCAGGGGTGAGGCATCCTTGGAACTCACGTCCTCTCGAATCATGACATCACAGTTGTGTAGTTTGTCTAGTGGTGATAAGCAATGACCCGATTTCGTGGTGTTCGAACATACAACTTGCAAGGATAGTACGGATGGTCTTTTCGTCGGTTTTGGTCAACTTCACGGTCGTATTGAGCTTGAGAATAGAGTAAGAGAGCGCATGTTTATCGATATCGATATGATTGATACACTACCGTTATCTGTTTGACACGAACTGGGTTCAGCTGCTGTAGATTAAAAAAAAGAGCCTGGTTATTCACTCCACCGGTAGTCTTGCGTTTGAAAACAACATCAGGTTTCTGCTTGTTCAGTCGGATACCCACTGCGTCGAGTTCGATTTCTAAAAGGCGCCTCTGTTCTTCGGACTTGGTGGCATCAAGCATGATAAGTATAAGATCGGCGGTCTTAGCGGCTGGCCTAGCATGAGGTATGCTTTAAGTGGTTGAGAGCCAATACTCACTCGCAACCACTTGTCGACCCCGACCCCGACCTTTGGCGCAGATAAGGAAGTAAAAGGGTAAAGAAGACACGTTTCTCTTACCTTGACTGGCGCCTTCCACGATTCCAGGTAGATCGAGAAGTTGGATGCGGGCACCCTGATACTCAATCACACCAGGAATGGCAGTGAGGGTTGTGAACTCATATGCCGCAGTTTCTGAAGCTGTATGTGTGCATTTGCTGAGGAGCGTGGACTACACGAAACTTATCTCAGGAAAAAGAATCCAAAGTCTCAACTGAAGAACGGGCCTTTCCAACGGAGGGGAAGCCAATGAGTGCGACACGAGCATCTCCGGATTTTTGCACATCGAAACCAACACCTGCGGGACCAGATTTCGAGGCTGGTTCGAGGAGCTGTGCGCGATAGCGTGCAAGCTTCGCCTTAAGCAGTCCAAGGTGATATTCTGTCGCCTAGTTGAAAGATTCATCAGGTAAATGAGAGTGTCCTACGTTATATTAGGGACCTTGTTCTTCTGAGCTGTTGGACACAGACCATGAGTAATGTATTGAAAACGGAATCAATGACATACTCCTCGCCATCTCCTCTTGATGATTCATTCTCAGTCAGATGATCAACCCGGCATTTCTGTGAGGTGCTCACCCTCGATCTCTTTGATCTGCGTGGGTCAGGGGATACGATTATGGTTTTACAAGAAGTGGATCACCGACCTTTTCCACGATGCCCATGCCGAAAGTGATACCTTACGTGCAGTAAAGTAAGTCGGGATAACTGGCGAAGTTTACCGTGGAGGCTGTGCTTAAATCTGGGGCACTTGGCAGTACGGGGTATGGGATCACGTGATCCAGATGTAACTAGCCTTGAGGGGTACGACTTGGCTCGAACAAGATGACCAGCATTCGACGGGGAATATCGCACCAGTCGTCGCTCTTCTCGCTCGAGGAGCACGACTCCAACGACGGCGACGAGCCCGACTGGAACCCTCCTTCGATTTCAAGGCCGCACTCTGCCACGCCTTCCATACTCTCCTCTTCCATAAACACCTCCTTGCGTAGCAGAGGCAAAGGCAGGCAGTCAAGAGGCAACTACTCTTCAGGCTCAGCTTCCAACACGATATCCACAAACTACAATCCTCCTCACAAACCCCCTAAATACTCTGATATTTACTCCCAGTTTGTCAAGCGATACAGGTCCGAACCAGGCCTCGACGACGACGATCCCAGGAACGACCCAGATTCGAATTACTTTCAGAGGGGGCTTGGTCAACTTATAGATGCAGGAGACAGTGACGATGAAGACCTCAGCCGCTCAAGTCTCGGTGGAGACACATTCGATCGCTTCTCTGCCCTCGTGCTCGAGTCTGACCCAATCGAGCCTGCAACAGTTGAAGATCGCCAGCGTTTAGAGTGGCAGACAATGCTCGCTTCTGTCCTCGCCAGTGATGTACTCAGATCTGAGAAGACTCGCATTGCTGTTGCGCTCGAGTCTTCCAGTGAAGAACACAATAATGTCCATCTCAACATATGGCTTGAATTGCGCGCCAAGTTAGCCGGAAGGAAGGAGGCCGAAGAGCGTAAGCACATCGAGGAGAGGAGGATGTGCGCAGTAGATACCGTCATAGAGGAGATCAACTCTTTCAAGCTCAAGGACGACGAATGCGACCCAACCATAGCTTTGCAGCGAGTCAACTCTCTTCTTTGTAGACTTCAGGCGGCTCAGTCCCTTTATCCAACCCTCAAGGCTCTTTACTCGGACAAGATTGCTGCATCGGAATCACAATTCCAGGCTCGCTGCGACACCCTCAACACATGGTCAACCGCCCTCACGTCGCTACGTCGTCATATCACCCTTTTGCAAAGATGGACAGGCAGTGAGTCACTCGATGTGACAAACCCGATTGCAAGTATCGACGTCTACCCCCGTTTGCAAGCCAACGGCTCCTCCAAGCAAACACCAGACTGCAGCACGTTCATCGAACGCGTCCTCAAAGAAGACTCCATTCAGAAGACGTTTGAAAAAGGATTTCTGACTACCGTACATGCTTTCATCGGCACTGTTCGCGACGCCCAAGTTAATCTTTCTTCCTTGTTTGAAGAGATGAATCTCCCCACTTTTGAAACCGAACTGGTGCCCCTCATTTCCTTCCCGACCAAACTTGCCCAGGCATGCTTACGCGTGCGTCTCGACTATGTCGAGAAGCTCAGGGACCCCGATGTCCTCATCATCGATCAGGTCACTGAAGACGTGAAAATTAGTCTGGGGTTAGCCTGCACGCTCAAGAGGCAGTACGAGGCGTTCCTTGCCCCCGATCCGGGGGGTAAGTGGAACTTACCCAGGTGCATAAGCGAAGATTATGACACTACTATCCTCGAAGCCTTGTCAATATTTTTCAGGCTTATTCACTGGAAACTCAAGAGCGGTGTTAAAGGCATTTATTTCAAGGAAACGGATGTCATTGATTCCCAATGGGCAACATTCAACGACGTCAGTATGACTGTCATTGGAGCTTCTACTGTAGTAGCTGAGCAGGTTTGGTACGTATCACTACCTTCAGCGAATACTTGCAACCGACTAGCATCTTATAGTTCGCTGACCAATCGGCTGATGGTTCGCGTTGCAAATTACTTCGAGACTCAAGTCCGCCTACCTGCCTCCGCGAACGGACAGCTATACAAGGCACTGAATCCAGTTCTCCAAGGTGATGTTATTGCCAGCACCACCGGCCAAATGACCGACGAACAGAAGGTCAACTGGTACGGAAAGATACTGGACAACGTCCGGTTGCGATATCGCAAACTTCAACGCTTTGCGAGGTTCGCATATCAACCGTCTTCAAGACTAATCTCATAATCTAACTATAGAGCTCTTACGCAAAAAATAAGCAACTCTGCGGAATACAACCTTGAAAACATCCCTCTTGAACAATTCATAGCGGCACTGGTCGCAACAGATCATTTCCTTGTTTATACCCAAACCTACGAAGAAGATGGCACTTACATTATAGCCTCAAGCACGCTTCGAGAACGCTCCGATGCCATTCGTCGCATTCTGCTCGAGTCGTTTCACGTCAACGAAATAATTAACGACGAGGACCTCCCACTTCCCGTTGTTGACAATGTCGCAGAGTATGCGGACAGCGAGGAGGATGAGGAGGCAGAGTACCTTTTGCTTCTGTCTCCTCGTAACGCGTTCGTTTGGAATGGACTGGTTCTCATGCTAGAGTTGCCGAGAATAGACCTCGACATGAAGGACAACCGAGTGAGGCTGGTAGCGGATGGGACAATGCGCCGACTTGCGTTGGCAAAACAACAACTCGCTGATATCTTTATTACCGCTGATGAAGACGAGGGGCCGCTCGACGTCGCGCTCTCTCCCCCTCCCTGTATAGTTGAGCAGCAGGCGCATATACCAGTCGTCAACCGCGAACTACGCAAGATATCTCGTGCAACGAACAAGCTCGCTGAATCTATCGTTGATTCAGTCCACTATGTCCGCAATTCTCTGCGAAACGCAGTCCGATACCAGGAGTTACTCGAGAATTGGTACTTGTTCGCATCTGAGCACGGCCAGCACGCACAGAAGCACATGGAACGCTCTACAATGACTAAATTCAATCGCTCGCTCGTCCGGCTTGCTATCTCCTGGGTTTCCTTCATTTGCGATGACTGCGATCCTACCGACAGGAAGACCTTCAAGTGGGCCATCAATGCTCTCGAATTCACGCTGCATCGCACAAGGCGGAGTAATATTCTACAGATGTCAAGCGACCAATTTGAGATGCTCCGGCAGAAAGTGGCAAGTTGTATGACACTGTTGATGAGCCATTTTGATATCTTAGGCGCCCGGTCGACTTTGGAGGCCCGCAAGGAGAAAGAGAGACAAGAGGAGTTGCTACGCGAACGAGCGTCTATCGCTGCGCAGGATGGCCCACATTTACAGCGCTTGCACTCTCCCGCCAACGACGACTATCTTATCACCTCCACTGCTTATGCGTACACAGACCTTCATGTCCGTGCCTTTTGGGAGAGAGCTACCAAGGCGCTTGAAGCTCTCGATCGGGAACGCGAGCAGATGGGTTCAGAGAATCGTTTAATAGGGCGTGTGCTCGACGATGAGAAATTGGAAGATCGATCCCTAGTCTTTCTTGCGTCTTCCAGCTCAAACATCTCCATTCGTTGGCAGCAACGACGGTTTATCGGCGCTGGAGCATTTGGCTCCGTCTACCTTGCTGTCAATCTGGACACAGGGTCCCTCATGGCCGTTAAGGAGATTAAGTTCCAAGAGCTATCTGGGCTACCCAATCTATACTCCCAAATCAAAGACGAGCTCAGCATCATGGAAATGTTGCACCATCCAAATGTCGTCGAGTACTATGGCATTGAGGTGCATCGAGACAAGGTGTACATTTTTGAAGAGTATTGCCAAGGAGGGAGCCTGGCGGCGTTGCTGGAACACGGGCGGATCGAGGATGAGAGTATTATCCAGCTGTATACCATGCAAATGCTGGAGGGACTTGCGTACCTGCACTCGAAAGGTATCGTACATCGCGATATCAAGCCCGATAGTGCGTTATTCCTTCATGATAGTGTATTTCGGTGGTTTACCCGTTTCCCAGACATCCTGCTGGATCACAATGGAGTTATCAAATACGTTGACTTTGGAGCGTCGAAAATACTTGCTAAGAATCGGACGATGCAACGATCCCGCCGTGGCACGGACATGAACTTTTCAAAAGTTGGCGGGCCTGGCGGTGGACTCGGGGTGAACAACAGCCTGACGGGTACACCGATGTACATGTCTCCCGAGGTTATCAAAAGCGACAGACGAGGTCGTCACGGAGCGATGGATGTATGGTCTTTAGGTTGTGTTGTACTCGAGTTTGCTACGGGTAAGAAACCCTGGAGTAATCTCGACAATGAGTGGTACGTCCAATCTTGCTGATATCCGTTCTCTGCGAATTTGACACATCTGATCAAGGGCGATCATGTTTCACATCGGTGTCGCTACCCAGCATCCACCACTTCCAGAACCAGGTCAACTCAGCGAGCTGGGAATTAATTTCATCAAACAATGTCTTACCATTGATCCCGTTCTGCGTCCCACAGCGGTCGAGCTCTTGGATCATCACTGGATGGTCCAATTTGGGGAGACCCTCTTGGGCTTTGGCGAGGGAGGGCTCATCCCTACTCCCCCTGTCGAGATACCTCCTGAGGAGAAATCCGAAATGGTCCCGACTACGAAGCCAGCTGTTATTTTTCAGGAGAGGGAGGTTGGAGTCATTCAGATACCCTCACCTGCGTCGTCTTCTACTGGAGTGCCAACCCCTGATAGCGATTGAGGGCATTCACAAGATACGCCTCGTATCGTCTTTTTTGTGCGGTTTGTTTTGGTGGACTTTTTTTTTCTTCGAGCTTTCAACACACCCTGTAGCTATTACTCAGATCCTTTGCTCAGCACATCCTGTAATATAATCCTTGTTGCTCAGTCGCAAATATATATCGATAAATCTGCTCGCAGTTTGAGAACATGTCCGATAACCTGAAATCACCACTGAGTCCAGAATTCGAAAAGATACAGTACCTCCACATAGTCAATAACTAACCGCCCAATAATCTACTGCTTGTTGTCGGTAGTTTCATTGCCACTAAGTCAGACGTGCACAGACAACACTGGTGAGGTATAGGATGACCGAACTTGAAAGCACCGTTCCAGAGCTAATCAAGCTACAGCGCAGCTGAATGACATGTACAATATAACATCGGCACGTCGGGCACAGTGCTGGAGGCTGAGGATAAGTCATCGAATAAGCGGCAGGTCGGGTGAGACTCTCGGAATTGACGGCTTTTCGCTAGGCCACCAACCGGGTTTTTCAGTACTCCAAGTAGCCGTACTCAGAGCCGCCAACTAGCAGTACATCCTGAAAATTGTACGCTAAGATACATAATACTGCACAGTATTCCATTGGGTCGGGCTGGATAACGCGAAAATGTAATAATGATACCAACAAGGCGAATCGAACGACGTAAGCTGTCAAAATTGATACCAACGATGATTTTTTGCAATGAACCAGAAAACCATCTCTTCTTGGTCGATCATCTTGAGCCATCCAGGCAAACCTTGAATGATCTCCACACTTGAGTCAATTCGGCACTCCAGGACATTATCATCCTGTAGCGACGAGAGAAGGTCGATAATCTCCTGCCTATCGTACACCGCTCGCAGACGCCATCGTAGCTCGGCCTGATTGATCAACTCGACGGAAAGAATCGTGTCTGTCGGCAAGACTTACCTGGCTAATGCCTGGGTGCAAGAAAACGACGCCAACTACAGCTTGCTGGGCCGCTCTCCATTGACCGTCAAGCCTGTATCCACGGATATCAAGCCAGCGCCGAGGGGTGAAGAGCGCTAGGGGCGCATCGGACACCACCACACCCCAGGCGCCACAGTGGTCCGCAGCCACTAATAGTGGGGCATTGAAGTACGTCCAGAGCAATATGGGAGGCGATGTTAACGTCATCCTGTGAACAAGCCAAAGGGTGTGTCGCTCTAGCCCGACCTCCAAGCCCTACAATGCTTAGTCAACACAACTCAGACAGAGGCAAGAACATACCAAGCACGCTGCTTTGCTGAGCCCATCCTCCCCCGAGCTACGAGCATGGTCACGGATTCGACGAGCAAGATCACGATCTGACTGGCTTAGGTTGGATGTAAATATTGCGAAGGCTGCGTTGATACATGCAGAACAATTGATGAGCCCGGCTTCTGTTTGAATAGTACACGCAGCCTCTCTCCCATCAAGCGTTGTCCCATGAGTCTCTTGTTCCAATGTGCCGGGATCGGGTCCGACGACCGGACTCTCGGAATATTGATCTTGATTCCCTCCTGAGCCCACAACGGATGTGCGGGAAAACTTCAATCGTATGCTAGTTTCGACATCCTCGTCATCTGTCCGGTCAGTCTTAAACTTCCCCGTGAGTAAAACTACTTTACCTGCCCTTTTACTGTTCCAGTCGATCCTCTGCCGGGCAGCTCGTGACTGAGATAAATCCAGGACAAAATCAACCTAAAAGCTTCCATAAATGTACTAAAGGTGGAGTAATAAACCGGTACCTACCTGGTCTTCGGAAACAAGTTGCAATAACGCAGCGACGTCACCTTCTGAGGCAATCAAAGGCCACTCCATTTCGTCCACCACCCTTTCGACAGCTACGTCTTCCAGCGAAATAGCATCCTGGAACAAGTCCTGAGGAAATGGACCCCCAAGGCCGTTAAGATTGCTATGCGGTCAATTATCAACATCCTTAGACAGGCGCATGTATTCTTACTTACGCATCTGAAATCTTGAATATCCTACCTGGCTTTGGTTTCTTCGGATCTCGTACAACTTTGGACAGTACCCCTTGGTGCAAGAGACTAGATCGTGCAACGGAGATGCATTGATCCCCAGCGCTATGAAGCAAGCGCGCGGCACTATCGGAATCGTAGAGCTCGCTAGGCGTGCCGAAGACCATCTTTGGATACATGAATATCTGCATGAACAGTGATCATGAAAATACATGCCTTCAATGCTGCCCCCGCAAGTTGCACCTTCTCGCTCTTCGGGCCCTCGTGCACGGTATCTGGCTCCCTCGTAAAAGCCTGGCTTCGAAACTGTTTTTCCCTGCTTTCTTCGACCGTTGTACCCCACATGAAATCCCATGTGGGTATAGCAACAACATCCTCTCTAACCTCGTAAAAGTCATACAATTCTTTGACGGAAGCCGCCAGTTTGCTTGGCGCCTCGCGTTCTACGAATCCCACTCGCCTAATCGTCATTGAGTTTCGCCGGCTCGGAAAAATCCGGACACTCACAAAGCATTCTTATCCACATGTTTCCGAAGGAATTCGACATGGTTTATTAGATTGAAGTTAGAAGGACTACCGGGATCTTCGTCGGGAAGATAGGGCGTTTCCCTATACTGCAACCAGATTGCACACCACTGATCTTCCAAACGCTTCATGTACAGATCTTCAGCGGCATTATCCCTGAGATGCATGATACGCTGCCTGACTGAGTTCCTGGGTACTGCTGGAAATACTTGATCGAATGCCGACAATTCGAGCCTAGAACCCCGACATCGCGCTCGAATTATAGCGGAGGCGTCGCGTGCCAGCTCATCGAATTCTCGTGTCCAGTGAAATCTCGGGCGCCTCGAAGCTAAATTAAATTCTACGTCAGCCTAAGTGAAGAGAAGCAACTGATATGAATCCATGTACCTTCGCTTTCTTCCTTTGCCTTGCCTTTCGTTTTCGCGCTCGCTACTTGTGCAATTGGTGGACCCTGCTGCGTGATCAAAAACTCGATCGATTTCTCTGGAGGGTTGGGCACCACAGGAGGCGGCACAGAAACAGAAAAATGCGCGTCAATGCCCAATTTTGCCTTTGGCTGCGATGTTATTTTCTTCGAGACTACCCTTGTCTCTTTGGTGGCCTCTTCAATCTCATTCTCCCAATGCCGACAGTCTTTTGTGATTGAGGATTGCATGAAACGACTCCGTACTGCGCGGATACGAACAGCCAATGTACCTTTCACAGGCTCAGGATGACACCTGCAAAGAAGGTCATCCCAATCCTGCTCTCGTTGAGCGCGCGCTTCCTCTGCCTTTTTACGCAAGGCTGACTTCGCCTCCATAGTCTGTGCCTCTTCCGCATTCCGACTTCGTTTGACTCTTTCTCGTGCTTTTTCGAGGTCACATGCAAGTTTCTCTCCAGAAGCTGTGAAATAGTCGGCAATGACGTGACGCGGGGCGCTGATAACGTAGCAAATCTTGTCCAGTTTTGCATCCACACCTTCTGCATTCAAAGGAGTTCGGCCAGTGTTCGTGTCCATTTGCATGGCCAGGTACTGCTTTTGGTGCCATGTCAGGGCATATTCAGGGTCCCAAGACGACCTTCTGCGTAGACATCGACCAAGGCTGGCACACATTTTCGCAGGCATTAGTGGACTAATAGAGGGGCACACCGCAGCTTGAGCATAGGCTTGCTCTCTACTAACCCTGTGAAGCTCATCCCAGTATCCCTTCCCTTCCACAGGAGTGCGGGTTGGATGTTCCTTCCAATAGGATGGCGATGACTCGGAGAGAGCCCAAAGGTAGAGTGGTCCAGAAGTATGAAAACGCCAAAACAGAGGTGCTAGTACAGGGGTGCTTGCACTCCAGCCCTCCAATGGAGCATTCCGGAATGAGATGGTGTCGCCATTTTGGGAGGAGCACTTGAATGGGGCATCAGGAATTTCGGTACGTTCCAGCGGAGTCACCAAACCGAGTGAGCGTAGCATCTCCAGCAGCTCTAATATCCGGGATCTATTCCTAGACCTTCCAATGCCCAGGGACGCGTGGAGGTTCGATGATAGACTTTTCACGAGTGTCTGCTTTCCCTGGCCCGAAAAAAGCAGATCAAGATCTTCATTATAAGCGACCACGGCAACGAGTGAGCAATGCAAAGTCAGCGTTATCTCTTGGTGGAAGTATGAAATATCAACGATTCTGTGTTCCCGCGAGATAACAAATGGGGAAGGCGAGGATTGTTGAAAAAGCTCGAGGGTATGAAGATGCAGCTGTCGCAAGCGTAATGCTTTTCCGACCACGAAACCATATAATTGAGCCACTGTAGTCCGTTCAGTCAAAAGGACATCACGGATCGTTTTAGCATCGTAAGAAAATAATTGTTTCAAACGCTCATCCTCTTTCTCGTCTTGTTCTTCAATTTGCAACAGGTTCAATGGAAGAGACACATGGCGCGCCGCAGAGACTTCGGGACCATATTCGATAGGCTCCTCTAGCATTCTAGCTGACCCGAGGGTTGTTGATGGCACACTTTGGCTGAGCTGGCGAAGAAAAGCATTGATTCTTTCTTGGGGAGTATCCGGAAGATAAACCAAGCAAGCAGGTCTAGTGACACCAGATGGAGCGACGAGAGAAGTCTTGACCATCTTGATTCGTCCGCGACTTTCCAAACTCTTGAGCGTAGATTCTGCAGTGCGTTTATCAAGGCGAGTCCCAACTGGTGCACTGGTTGGCTCCTTGGCGCGTGACATAGTGTCGAGAAGTGCTGTGTGTGCATCAAAGATTTCCTTGGAATGCATGTTTGCAATCCCCCCCATGTTTTCAATGACTTTGAAAAGCTCGTTTTCGCGTCGCAAAGAGGAAATATTGATATTTGAGCGCGATTTCCCGCCTCCGTGAGTTCGACTTCGTTTCGACGGTCGTGAGGACGGTGGTAAGGTTGCATCTTTGTGCTTCTCGCCAATACCCAAGTTACGACTGGGAGTTTGAGATAATTCTTGTCCGGTTGCCTGCATTGGATTACAGACATGTTGCGGTCAGCATCATTCAGCAGGTGTCGACATGTATCATGGGCTCACAGCTGATATGGCAAAGGGCACCTCTTCTTGAGGTACCGATTCAGATGACCTTCCTTGCGGGCCACCTCCGTCTAATGATTGAGAACACAACACTATGACATCGTCTTTGTGCTTGGCGAACGAAGGATGGTCTGTATCAGGCGCGACGGTGCTGACGCGCTTTGAATGGTATGACAGCATATCACTGACTCCTTTTTCTGATACTGGGTGCGACACCCCGGCTTCGACATCGCACCTCTCTGGTCGTTGACTGCTATCTAGCGTAACAGGACCCCCAACGGACAGCAAGAGCATGTCGCCTTGCTCAGGTGGAGCGCTGTATGAAAAAGTATCAAGCGATGCTTCATTAACCTGCCGACTGTTTACCACGGCTTGCCCTGCGGCGGGTAGAACGCTGGCAATTGCTTGCCCCTCTCCCACCCCATAGCCTTCCGCCATCGGCTTTAACAGGGCAGATGCGGCGCTGTATGGTTCGCCATCTTTGGAGAAAGGTTTTTTGCGAGGTCTTCCGCGCTTCCTTGGGGGAACTAAGGAAGCATCCGTGAGTGCAGGCGTTTTACGGGGACGACCGCGCTTTGGCTTAGGAGGCGGTTCGCTTTCCTCTTCATTGCTTCCCTCTTCATCCCTTTTACGCTTTTTGCCTTTCACTGCCGTGATATCTTTGAACGAGTCTTGGTAGGAATGAAGCATTCCTGTCATGGTATAAAAGTGTTTGGGCTCGAGTGTGGCAAAATCTCCAACACGTGACAGGTCAACGTCGATGACGAAGGTTGTTGTATCCTGCAGCCGTTCACTTGCCATGACACATTTGTACGCCGCAAGTGTGAAATACCGATGACGTCTCTCCCTACCATAGGTCTCCATGAGATCTATGGTACCCAGGTCACCGAGATGGGCAGGTGGCCTGCTGTTGGATGCTCGTGTGAGTAAAAGTTCGATTGTGCGCTTATCGAAATTGCCGAGAGCAACACATATTCCCTAGAACAATAAAACATTAGGTTACGTAGAAGGCAGCAGTTTCCCAGATTACATTGAGCGTTAGACCGGATGGACCAGCTTCTTCAAGCATATCTGACACTTGCTTGTGGATTGTAAGGTTCGTCTTAACTTCGTTATGGCCAACTAGAGCTGTAATTCGTCGAGATTGGCAACAGATTTCTCGTCGATTAAACATACCTGAAGCCTCCTCGGCAAGGCTTGCCTCTTTTTCTTCTTCTTCCACATTCTGTCCCACGACTACGGACCCCTCTGGAAGTTGGTTGTCTGACGTTACAAGACGTATACATTTAATTGTACGATCCCGTGTTTTGCTACTTGGAACCAAGACACGTTCAATGATGCCTTGCTGAATCAACTCACGCAGCCTAGTATGGAAAAAGCGCCGGTCGGTCTTGGTTGGATGCACGAATCCCTACGGCATAATGAAGGAAGAGCAATAGGCCAGCACGAAGGGGTTACTTACTATCGTCATAAGCAGATTATTTGATTGATGTATGTGATTTCTGGATGCTTTGAGTAGTTTGATGATCCGATTTTTAACGAGCGGAAGACTGGAGAGATGCCTAGAGTCGATCGGATCAAAGAGAATTTGCGACAGAGCGTCTTGATCGGTAGCTTCGTCAGCAGTACCACTCGGCTTGACATGTTCACCAGTGACGGCTCCGGCTTCCAGAGCCTCCTCCTGGATCTGCTGCCAGAGCGGACTTCGCTCGACAAAATATTTGTGGATACATGTGTGGTTCCCAACTCCGCCGCGGCGTGCTTTGATGCTGGAGGAAGCCATGAGGGCTGCGAGCGACGGAAGGAAGGAAAGCGTACATCAGGCCAAGTTCGACTAGCTGTTTGATGAGGTAAAAGCACGTCTTTTGATCGTACTTTGTCTTTCGGCCGAGCTCGACGGTCGTGATGCCGACTTCTCTCCCTCGAGTGATCAGCTGAAGAGCACTGTATACCATAGGGCTGAGCTTAGGGGGCTACGGACAAATCAGACCAGCTTTGTTGCGTTGAGCATGGATACGTACCCTGATATGGGAACCAGTGATAGCAGCGAATGAGGTTTCGGGGTCAACTGCTATGCGCAGATCGTCGCTATATTCATGCATCAAGTCCTCCAGGGGCCTATGTCGAGCATCCTGGACGAGCTGTAGGGAGGGTGGTACATCGTCGGTGACGTCTTCTCCTTTGGCCGCGGCCTTGCGTTTGGCACTCGTCTGAGGAGCGATGTATACTTCTGAGAAGGAACCGGGAGGGAGTGTGCCGACGCGGACAGAGGGTTGTTGCACGACGAGTGACCATACGAAAGCACAGAATGCATCGTCGACGAGCTGGGAATGGTCACCTTGGGATGTGTAGAAACCAGCGATAAAGTCTCTCAGGCGGGAGACATTGCAACCTAGACGATGGGTATATGCGAGAAAGAAGTGTTGGAGGTGGGGTTCGAACTCGAACTCCTGAGGTGCGATAGACGCTGGAGAGGGGCCACTCACCGAGATCGCCGTCGAACGATAGCTCACGGAGACAGTGGTGTATGAGCTCGTCCATGGACTCTGCTGACTCCGAGAAGGAGCATATGAGTGAGGAGTGATAAGATTGCGTGTGACCAGATGTGACTCGGTCGACTTGATAACCATAGTCTAGTTCCTTGAAGATGGTGTGTCCCTCCTGAACTATTCCATGCAAAATCACCTCACTCCGTTCCAGACCATCTGCACAGACTGCGGAGGCACAGTAATCGAATATGACCCTGCTGCGGGCAACGGATTCTGCGTACAATGCGGGACCGTCGTCGAAGAAAACACCATCGTGTCAGAGGTCACCTTCGGCGAGACTTCTACCGGCGCCGCAATGGTGCAGGGGGCATATGTTGGACAAGGCTCGAGTGAGTCATGCCATGCAGCCCGAGTAATCCCATCTCTCATTCTTTCCTAGCCCACGCTCGCATGAGCGGTCCCTTCGGTAAGAGGGGAAGTGCAGAATCTCGCGAGCAGACAATTGCAAACGGTACGTCGCTGCAAGTTCTCGGGAGATCTACGCACAATAATACCTCAACAGCGGGCAGGAAGATTCACAACCTTGCCACAGCCCTCCGCCTCTCCGAGGTAGTCGCACTCGCCGCAACACGTCTGTATACTCTTGCTGTGGAACACAAATTCACTAAAGGACGGAAAAGCGTCAATGTAGCCGCCGTTTGTCTATACGTCGCGTGCAGACAGAAAGAGACGCGAAACTACATGCTCATTGACTTTTCCGACCTACTACAGGTGAACAGGATCCGATCATTTGAATGTCACCGGTTTACTCACTATCCTTCCAGGTTAACGTGTTCGAACTCGGCCATACCTATCTCCAGCTAGTGCAAACTCTCAACCTCAGGCTTCCCCTCGTGGATCCATCACACTATATCTCCCGATTTGCTGCATTGCTTGAGTTCGGTGAAGAGACCCACAAGGTCGCTACTGATGCCGTTCGTCTTGTACAGCGTTTTGACCGGGACTGGGTCACCAAAGGGCGACGTCCAGCCGGTATATGTGGTGCAGCCCTTCTCCTCGCTGCTCGCATGAATAATTTCAGGAGATCTGTCGAAGAGATCGTACAGGTTGTCAAGATTGCAGACACCACATTGAAGAAGCGTCTCGAGGAGTTCAAGAAAACGCCCAGTGGGGCTCTGACATTGGCAGATTTCAGAACGGTTTGGTTGGATGAGGAGATGGACCCACCTGCCTTCACCAAGGGACGAGAACGGGAAGAAAATGAAAAGGAGCAAGCTGGGACTCAGTCCAAGGAGGCTACGACCAAAAAGCGGAGGGGAAAGCGGAAACGAGTGGACAGTGTGTCGGAAGAAGAGGAAGCCAAGGCGGAACCCCTTTCTCAACAGGTTGCTTCTCCTCCACCAGCGATAGATCCTGCACTGTTCAATCAAGGGATCCTTCTGGGCACAATAGGACCTCCGCCTCTTTTCTTCCCCGAGGATGAGGGGGATACAACTTATGTTCACATCGACCCGGTTTTTCGGATGAGTGTCGGAGATAGAACAACTCAGTCTGCTGCTGACATTGAAGAAACCGTCGACCAGGCCCTTACGGAAGAAGTAGCAACGTTCTTGCAAAGCTCACAGAGTCTCATGCTCACCGAGGCTCTCAACGAAGCCGAGGAGAGGCGTCATGCACACTTTGCTGAGGTCGATGACCTCAGAGGGCTTGACGAAGAGGAACTCGATCGCTTTCTTCTATCCGAGGAAGAGATCAAGATCAAAGAACGCGTATGGGTAGAAATGAATCGCGAGTATCTCGAGGGTATTGCTGGTATGTTTCCGTTCTTCGTGATGGGGAAATATTGCTCAAAGGAATATTCACAGCAAAAGCAGATCAGATGGAAGAAGGCACACAGCACCCAAGAAGTCGCAAGGTTCGTTTCTCTGTTCGACTTTTTACTCGTGTCCTTAATATTCTGTCAACTCGTGTCAAATTTTCCAGAGACGAAAATCTGTCATCAAGCCTCGTGATGAGTCCACACCGTCCGGGAGAACTGCAGCCGAGTCAGTTCGCAATCTCCTCAAGAAGAACACAAGATATAGCAAGCGAATCAACTACGATGCACTTAAAGATCTTTTCGTGGACGGTGGTGATGAACCAAATATCAACCTTGATGAGAAAGGTGACATGTATTCAATGGATGATAAACCGGAGGATGGTGTGATAGTAGAGGGAGGTGGTGCAGTAGGAAGCCAGAAATCCTCGTGGTCGGCATCTCGAAGCGACTTTCCCGGTGCAACACACGATGGAGAGGAAGACGAGAGTGAGAAGGGGGATACCGAAGAACCTTGTGTTGGCTGGGGCGAGGCCTATGAACAGGAAGTATGATAATTTATACGGTATAACAAGTAACAATTGATAATTCCATAGTTCATGCGCTTTTAGCACTGTATGTATAAAATCAAGCAGTAGTAAGATCCAGGCCGAACTCAAGGGATACGTTGCAGGAGTAGAATAGTCATAAGTGTATGGTCTGTGACCTTTTCAGACAATCTAAGAGTAATGGCGTCTAGGGATACTGGGAGGGTGTCAGCGAACTATTCTGATGTAACAGCGAAGTTCGAGCGAAAAATGACAGGAAGCGGCTACGACGCCCCTGAAGATAGCTGGGGCTGCTCTTGTTCCCACATTGTCCTGAGTACGTCCGAAAATCCGGCCTTGCCCAGCTTGGCATTTTGTTCGAACCTCTGCACCAGCCAACTCTCGACTTTATCCGTCATTGTCCGCCACATTGCCATGCGGGCTTGTATTTCTGCGGTCTGCGTAAACATGGTTTGATGAGGCGACGTCGGGCTATATTGTATCCGTTCATAGCAGGATGCGAATTGGGATAAAGAAAGGTTGACGGAAGTGATCGTTGCGCTTTGCGTTGCAGGATCAACGAACGATATCTCGCGCACGTAGGCATCTTCCGATCCACCAAACAACTGGAATGTTTCGAGCGTTGTAGGTCCGACGACTCAGTGCGAGGGGGAGATCGACTTACTTTGACGATCCAAGTGGGCGCCTTTTGTTTACAACCCAACACACGTTCTGTACGTATTATTCCGGTGTTTGGGTCGACTGAACGATCTATGACATCGACTGTGACGACGTGGGTACAGTGTGGGTTCGGGTATTTATGCCATATTCCAATGACGACGTGAGACCAGGGGTGGCTAGAGGGGCGTTGCAGATGAGGGACACGGATGTGAGTTTCCGAACTATTTACGCACTCGTACTTGAATGACTGGGAAAAGAAATGCATCTCTCGAGACCGGGAACGAGCGGCGGGAGAGGACAAGGAAAGTGAGCACGGCAATTTTCGCAATCTCGGCCGGTAACCCGGAGCAACTCGGCAGCTTGATTTGGAATATTGTTCCCACGGTCGATGCTATTATAGTACATCGCTGAATCTAGTACAGTGCTCTATTGCTCTGTGGATCGGCTAGGAGCCGCAGCTCTGCAAGACGTGACCTAAGCTTCGGTCTGAGTAAAAATTCCACGTCAGCGTTGACGAGACGAGAAATAGGTACAAACCACTTACACCTCCAACAGTTTCGCCCGCATCTCCTCCTTTTCCTGTTGAAGCGACAGTCGCTTGTCCGCATTCAGCTGTGTGCTGGAAATCAATCAACAAGCGTGCCCATCCGAGAACCCCTGGCAACTTACAACACGTATCCACCTTGCCCATCAAATTGCAAGATCGTCGAATGATACTTCCACAAGGACGGTCGGTGAGAAACCGTCAGGAGCGTGATACCCAGGGTGGTCGCCTCTTCCATCATCCTTCCCTCCATATCTGGCGGAACGAGCGAAGTAGCCTCATCAAGAATGGCGTACTGTGCCAGTACCACGTCGACTTTGGCAGAGGGACATCCGAAAAGAAAAACTTACTTTAGGCTTGTGATAAAATAATCTCGCCCATGCAATCTTCTGCTGATCACCACCGCTAAGGGCTTCCCTCCATTCACGAGTGACCCCCCATCCACCCTCACGTACCACAATGCTATCCATGCCTACCACTGCAAGAATAGCGAGTAAGTTTGCATCTGAAATTCCTCCTGAAAGCTTCCAGTCAATGATAATATGGTATTATTTAACAAATTATGCAATGACTCACTTGCTTTCATTTGCTCCTGCGAGTGTGGGTAAATGACCTGGTCACGAAGCGTACCTGACGATAGGTAGGGTCGCTGAGGGATTAAGATGAAATCTGATGCTGGTGGTTTCCGCACGGTGCCGCCTAAAAGTCGACTGAGGAAGAAAACATGTCAAACACGAATGGAAACATACCATAAATTGGCCAAAGTCCTCCGAGAATACGGAATAACGATGACTTGCCAGACCCTAGAAGGGTACGAAAGTCAGAATGCCTTTAGGCAGCGACAGATCCATTCACCATTTGGACCAACAACGAGTAAATGTTCCTACGTCATATGTAGTCACTGAATTCATCATAAAAAGTGGAGTTGTCGTTACCCCTAGTTTTACATTGAACGTCAAGCTTTTGAGGAGTATGTCCGCATTGGGAGTTACAATGGGAACGTTTTCGAACTGAATGTCTTCGCCTTCAAATACTTTACCTCGACCGTTTATGACTGTTCGTAATGAGATAGAATGACGCCACGGAGTGTCCAAAAAACACACTCTTGCTGTTCTCCCCTTCCAAGGCACTGGCTACAAGATTTTTCTGGAATTTACCATTACGCACGTCCGACATCGTGTCGAGCAGGAGAGAGACACGGGCAGTGTAACCTGCAAGCTCGGCCAAATCCTTGTAAGAGTACATCACACGACCCATCGCATCTAGTATCACAGGTGTGCTGTCGATCAAGACCAACTTGGAAAAGTACGAAGGGACATACCAGAGGAGGATAGGAGAAGCCTTCGATTCGTGACGAAACCTGGTGGAAGAATTAGTGAAGACGACTTAAAGTCGATGCTACGCCAACCCTCCGTGCGACTGCCCAGGTCAATATTGGAAAGACCAGGAAGCTTGAAGAACACCGGAATGGCACAAGCTACCAGCTTTACTGAGGTTAGTCAAACGTACACATAAAAGTATGGATCTGACTGACCCCAAAGCTTCCCCAAAGCCATTTCACAATCCCTTCCTCGGCACAACCGTGCCACCATTTTCGAGCCATGACCTTTTCTTCGTGCCGCACAAGGGTGATGTATTCCTTCTCTATAATTTCTTTCTCAGCTTCTTCACCACCGAAAAATGCGATTTCTTCAGCAAACTCTGCCAGGCGAGAATGTGCGTGCCTCAAAGAACCAGCGAGGGCAGCAGATTGAGCGGTGTACATTCCAAACGAAGGGGTCACTGCTCGTACTATAGCGTATGTTGGTTTGGGAATTATCTTTCGACAACAACGAGCACGTACACAATGTAGAAGACGACTGTATCAACACCGTGAGGAGCACGAGCCCCTCTGCGCCGATGTTTTGGGATAGCTGGAAATTGTAAAGAATGACATCGAGTATGGGTTTGGCCAAGTTTGCATAGATGGCTGCAAGGTGAGTGGAGAAGCGATGGATGTCATGTGTAATCATTCTAGTGCCCGTCAGTGCCTCGGAGTTGTTAGCGGTGTCATGAAACTTAACTGGTCAACGTTCTTGATCCGATCATCCAAGTTTGCTGCAGACAAGAGTGAACAAGGGAAGACCAGGGCTGATGAGTTTCACTCACCAATTTTATAATAAACCTTTGAATCGGGTGTTTCGGATTTCTCGCCGAGGTATTGCTCGAGGACCTCACGAGTAAGACGGGTTCGGTAGGCGATGGCGATCTTGTTCTGAACATAGCTCAACCAGCTGTTTGTCCAGGTTGCTGGGATTGCGACAAGGAGCCAACGAATGATGTTTGAGAGGAACTCGAACGACCTCCCTCTCACCAATGATGCGACAATTCTTTGGGGCGAGGTGAACATGGGTCTGTGCCGAGTGATGGTAGACTCACTTGCCATCGAGGGCAGCAACGTACAAAGAAATTGCAGTTCTGAATACCAGCAAACCTGAGTGCATGACAAGGAGAAGGGCCTCCTTGGAACGGATGGAGGGGATGACTATTCTAAGGATCACACGGAGGCGCTGATAGAAGAGTGCATCGACCTGCAAGGGGCATGATATGCGATTGGGAATCGTTGCAGGACATTGTCAAGGAACGCTCACAGCGACGCGGGGATGTTTCCCGTCCCTGGCACTCTTGCCGTCCTTGACTGGAGGGCGAGCTATGACCCCTTGGTAGGCGGCAAGGAGGACATAGAGGACGAAGCCAGCGGTAAGGCCGCGCTGTACGAGAGGTCTGTGGGTGGCGTAGAAGCGAGCGAGGTCTGCGAGAGACGGGAGTGGTTTGGAGAGGGCGTGCATGGTTACTGGACAAGACGGGATGGGACTACATGTGATACCTTGCTCGAGACGGATAGCTCCGTACTCACACCGGCGCTGTGAGGCTGGCGATACCCATCCATGCCATCGTCCAAGGGCATCATAGCCGTCGATTTGGACGACGTCCTGAGTGGCACCAACGAACACATCGCAGCGTGTTCGTGCCCTCGCTCGACTCCCACCACGCGCTGACAGATCGACAGGGCACAACGAGACGCACGGGTCCAACATCGGCCTGGACGACTTTTACTATTATTACTACTGGAAGGTATGTCCCTCGCGTCATCGAGATCTGTTCGGATCGTCTAGATGCTCGTCTCAGAATCCTTGCTGGGGAACACCCGCTCAAACACACAAGAAAGTCAAGGATTTCTACGCGACAGATTGGGTGACGTCGATCCGACCGATCGAGGGTGCGCAAGAGGGCACTACTGCCCTACGTCGTCTAGGCTATCGACTCGTCATCATCACTGCACGCAATGAGCACGTCCGTAATGCCAGTTGGAAATGGACACAGCGACATTTCCCTGGCCACTTCGAAGAGATAATATGCACCGGACAGTTTGCTGTCCAGCAAAGACCGGATGGTGTCCTGGATGTAGATCTGGACAACGTGATACCCAAGAGACTTACAAAGGCGGAGGTGTGCATCCGCATCGGAGCAAGATTACTGATCGACGACTCACTGGAAAATGCGATGGCCAGCGCCGAGCATGCATTGCGGAATGTAGATGATGTCGTACCACCTGTGTTGCTCTTTGGAGACTATGAGTGGAACAAAAGGCTGTCGGTTGCTGAAGACGAACGTGATGACATGGTCTATGCGAGGCGAGTGGAGCTTCGAAACGGAGACACTGGTTTTCTGGTGGAAGACGCCCGACTGGGTGAGACGGCATTGGCACGGGCGAACGAGAAACGTATGAATTTCGTGCGGCGGGTAAAGAACTGGCAAGAGGTGGTGGGACAGGTTGAAGCGCTCAAGCTGAAGGCGTAGTTGATACCAGAGCTCAATCTAGATAACCTTTCTTCTCTTGACACCGCCACGATAATGTCTTCTAGAGTCGTACAGCAGCTACGGGAGCCGCCAAGTCCAGAGTCCGCCCACAGTGCAGCTCTCGACGTCCTCAACAGAAACTATCCAGACTATGCTCATCTCGACAACCTGCAACGGACTCTGGATGGCGCGCGCAACACCCACGTCCAACTCGAGCAACAGGCACGTGTTGTGACAACCAGTCTGTTCGTCGGGCGCTCATATCTCCACAGCTTATCGATTCAGAGAAACACATCGGGAACCTGACGACCAACACACGCATACGGGCTATTCTACTGCTGGACAAGGCGAAGGAACTTGAATCGCTGCGAGACGACCTGGAAGACGACCTTGCCTACCTGTCCCATGATCTGGTTTCTGCACTCGGTCCAACGGAGAATGACAATAACCCCACCTTGCTCGAAGATATCGAGACCATGCATCGTGCTCTGAAGGAGCTCGAGAATGTTCGGTCCTATGTTGCCGTCGTAGAACACTCCCTACAGCTCAGGTAAGAAATATGTGCCATACCCTTTCCTCCTGCACCCTCATGTAAGTTGGCAGCGAGTTGGCTTTGTCGCAGATGCGCAACAGCAGTTCCCCCATATCCACGGCAGCAACTTTGAAATACCAAGCTCTGCTGGCCTTCGTTGGTGACGTGAGGTGTTCATGCCGCCCGCTGGAAGACGTTAGCGGTTCGCATGGCTCCCTCAATCTAATATCGTTTCTTGAGAGAGTTTGTGACAAGACATGGGCAAACATGAAGGCAACTTTGTTCTCGTATGTCATATCTTCGGTCATCATTCGCGCTCCATGACAATGACACTACAGAACACTCATATCCGCTTCCGAAACCATTAAATGGCCGTCGTCGGTTGATTATGTTGCTGCGAGCAAGGGGGAGCGTATGGCATTTGAGTCTGCGGTCTCGGATTTGCTCACGTTGCAAGAGATGTATGCATCCTCACCGAAATTCTCTATGTCTTAAACTAAACGTTGCGCCGGGTGTAGCGGAGAATCCCTCCACCCAACTCGAGAAAACGAAGGACTTTATCCACTACAGGCGCTCGTCCAGCCAGTAGCTTTGCGGTTCAAATATCACTTTGATTCCGAGCGGGAGACGAACCGCCTAGACAAGGTCGGTAAACTCTGTTGTGCGTACGGATGATGCAGAGTATTCACATTCATTCTCAGCCCGAGTGGTATTTTACCCACATTGCCAATGTTGTCCATGACCACCGGCCATTCATGGATGGTGTTATGCAGAGACTCATTTCCGGCTCCAAGTTTCATAACGTTAATGCATGGGTACGTGATAATACTTTTGGCTTTCCCTCAAGTACCGACGCGTGCGCAGCACAATTATGCGACTCTTCTTCTTCCTATACTCGAGCGAAAACTCAAGCGTTCAGTTCCCATGTTGCTACCGCGACCGGCCTTGCTTGCGCATACGCTGTATCAATCATTAATCTTTGATTCTAGCCTGCGCGACATGGGCTATGACTTTGTTCAGGCCAACCCTAATGACGACGAAAAAAAGGAAGCCGAACGCGGAGGCGTCAGCAAAGTGATCTTAGATCAAAAGGACTGGTTCAACGCTTGGCTAGAAGGAGAGAGAAAATGTATGTAAAGTTCATCTGGCTATTCGGTTGAGAAGTGCGCTTACATACGATACAGTTGCGGATGACCAATACCATGATATCATCAGTGCCCCGGACGCCTGGGTCATTGCTGATGATGATAGACACGATTGCACACAAGACCTTGCTTTCCGAGATGCTGACCTCGGGGCGACAACTTCGGCACGGAGAGTCAAGGCTCTTGTCGAGCAGGTGACTGGTGTGTCATGGTTCAACCGTATCAACCGCATCATCTCAGACCCTCACCACAATAGATCGCTACTCGCCTTTACCGTCGTTCCGACAGCGCACCCAGTTTCTTATTCATGTTCAACTTCCAATCCTGGAATCTTACCACTCTCGGATATCCTCATCCCTGGACGCGTTCGAGACGCTCTCTTCTGCTCTTGTCCGTGCGGTACCTGGCGCGTTGGGCGTAGACGGCTCTAAGGCGGAGACTCGGAAGCTGAGAGGTGTCGAAGGGGGCCAGCGCTTGTGTAAGGCTTTGCTAAGCGCGAAATACATAGAGAATGCTATGCGAACTTGGGGAGAGGAGGTGGTGAGTGTGTCTCTTGTTTTCGTCATCATCCTCCAAAATGAGTCATGTCCAGTTTTTCCTCGAACTTTGGGTGGAAATCAACCACCGTGCGTCTCTTCGTATGACAGCAGGAGTACGATCCTCTTTGCATGAGCACGATGCACGACCTAATGACGGCCCGCCAACCTCCGAAGGAACCATCTTCGAAGAACTTATTGCGCAGTTCGCGAAGCTTTCTTCCAGGGCTGAGGATATGCTGGTGCAACAAATCTGCGGGGAATGTGAAGGCTCTCTAAAGTCCCACTTCTCTGACTTGGCCTCGTGAGCAATCTCCAACGCATGCAAACGAGGCGTAACTAACATGCGAGTTTCAAAGTCATGTACAGGACTTGGATGAAAGTACAGAAGTCGCCATCTCGAGTACCATGTTACCGGCTGTTGCACTTCTGTCGTCACATTTGGCCTTTTTGCGGGGCACGCTTCCGACCACCGTCGTCACGAGACTCTACAGGCGGATTGCATCACGGCTTTCGGAGCATGTGCTACAACGGCAGATCCTCTTCCGATCCGGCCTGCGAGGCTCAGCACGTCAGGGGTTGACACGAGCCCAAACGCGTGTCGTGCAAGCAGAGTGTGAGTTGTGGGCGGAAACCTCGCACGTGGCGATGAACAACATGTCGCGCACCCGAATTGAAAAACCGTGGAGCCGATTACTGGCAGCCGGACGTCTCCTCGGCGCAGATCTACAAAAGCATGAAAGGTTGCTCGATGCGTTGTTCGGCGGGAAGAGCGATGGATGGGAAGAGCTTCTTGGCAACGTGACAGAACTAGGGACTGGGGACTTGGGCACGGACGAGATCAAGACTGTGCTGAGACTCCGGGATGATTGTCGACGGTAAGTGGGTGAAGAACGCGTTGCCCCCTGAGGCGGTGCACATGCTAGTATGGGATGTACGTCTGCCGCATGTGTGCCCATGAACTTTGGACTCTGTACTTGGGGACCAGAATGACGAGGTTGAATTACACGGCCGGGGCTCCAGCTGCGGAATTCCACGCCTCAGGCCCACGGATCCGAAGTTCCATCTATCCAGCATTCTAGTGTACAACGACACAACGAAGATACAAATCGCAGTCGTTAAGCAACGAAGCGAAAAGGGAATAGGAATAACTGCCACGACGCGTCCGCGGGGATATATCATACTTTGTAAATAATCCCATCACTCATCATGAGCTCGTCTGAATCAGTCATGATCTGACAGATGGCGGTAGCTTCGGCAGTTCCGAATAGCGCATCCGTCGGCAGTCCGCCGTTGACCAATTCTACGAGTTCCGCCAAGAAGATCTGTTCCTCATCTTGCAGATGCGAGGCAAATAAATTTGCTACCCTAGATCGGAACAACTGGAGTCTGAAGCGGAAGGGCGAGAAAAAGTGTGTTTGGTTAGCGTGTTGAGAAGAGGAGGCTCTTTGACATACCGTTCTGGTGGAACGCCGCTCCCCCTAGCAGGATCTCCCGCGGTTGCCGAAGCCGTGAGCATCCTTACGTCCTGACTGTCGTCTTTCCACACGGAATTTTGGCTCCCTGATTGCGCCCGAAGTTGCTTATCGTTAGGTTGTTCGTGCGGCATGTTTGGGCGTTCGGTTGCTTCGAGTTGTTCGTCATCGTCGTCGTCATCGTCATCACTGTCGTCATCCGAACTATCCTGTGAACCATCCTCGCCTTTGCCGGTGGTAGCACCACCGTGGTTAAGCTTGCGCTTTTTTCTCTTTTGCCTGCGTCGCTTTGCGACCTCCTTGTAGAGAGCATATCGCATTATTTCTTCTGCTACTCTTGCATCGTCCTGTTCAACTTTGGCCGAGAGACGGGCTTTCGCATGGGCAGTAGACAGACGAATGAGGGTCTCCAGTGTACGCGCGGTCAACGGTGCAGTCTATAAACCATGCCTCAGTGCTCGAAAAATCGACAAGATTAGTATTCACCCTTTTCCTATTCGCTTGACTCTCCTCCTCGTTGCGAAGGTTTGCATACACGTTTACAATATAATTGGCTGCGCCGTTCGTGAGCACAGGCGCTGGTCTGCTTTTCGCGTACCGGATGAACTTCTTCACGAAAGCGATGCTAAGAATCTCCATTTTTACTTGCTTGCCTCTCCGAGTACGGGACTTTGCCGCAGTGAAACCAACGTGAAGAAGCGGATCATACTTTTCGAATGGACTGGATCCCCCAGTAGTCTCCTGTTCGATTGGGGCGACGCCAGGCCCATCAACGGCCAACGGCTGAGTGAGATTGTCGTGTACAGGCGTTCCTTCCTCAATTCCAGGAGGAAGGTACCGGTGCAACCGAAGCACGTGGTCTGCAATTTTACGGTCACGCTCTTCGTCGATGTCATCGGTAACAATGAAGAGTAGGTCAAAACGGGAGAGAAGCGAGTCGGGGAGAGCGATGTTTTTATGTGGATCCTTGTGGATATCGTACTGCACAATGGTGTCAAGGCGGCGTCAACAAAGTGTCTGACGATGACTCTTACCTGTCCGTATATTGGGTTAGCGGCCGCAATGACGCTGCACCGAGCATTCAAACTTGTGTGGATGCCTGCCTTTGCAATAGTGACCGTTTGTTGCTCCATGACTTCGTGTATTGCAACACGGTCAATGTCTGACATTTTATCGAACTCATCGATACAGACTACGCCACGGTCAGCGAGGACCATTGCCCCCGCTTCAAGGCGACGTTCGCCTGTGTCTCGATCGGTGGTAACAGCAGCGGTCAAACCGACGCCAGAGCTCCCCCGCCCAGTCGTGGCAATCGCAAGTGGTGCTGTGCCAAGGACAAATCGTAGGAGTTGTGATTTTGCGGTCGATGGGTCGCCCACCATGAGCAAATTGATGTCACCACGGATGTGCGTGCCATTCGGGAGGTTCTTCTCCGCACCACCAAGCAGGAGAAGTAGAACCGCCTCTTTGATTTTGTCGTGCCCAAAGATTGAAGGGGCAAGTGATTGAGAAAGTAGGTGGAAAATATCGCGACGTTTGGCAAGTTGATTGATTTGTCGGATGTCGGTGTCAGTCAATGGAGTCTGAGCAATTCCACCTCCTATCTTCGAGGAAAGAAGGTTGATGTTATTTGCAAGGATAAGGGATCTTTTGAGGGCATCTAAGTGGCTACATCGGGTACGACTGTAAAATAACGCTCACTTGAACGCGCCATTGGAGCCACCCCCCACACTGCGGTAAAAACCAACTAGCTGAACGCGATCCCCGGGCTTACACTTGTCGACGAGATCATCGTCAAGAATGATGTCCGTGCTCCGCGGTAACTGTCCTGGAGGGGCGCGCTCAGGCATTTCCTGAATGCTGATCCGCTGATGATCCCGAAACACGCAATGACCATACTCCATCTGCAAAGGATGGCCGTCGTCGTCCTGTTGGGGGGTGACAGTGGATGTAGGGGGGAGATTGGAAGTGGAGGTTGCGGCATCGCGATACTCGCGCGCATGAAATAGTTTCGTGTCAGGACAATAGTGCACTGACTTTAACATTTTGGGCCGAACAAGGGAACAGCGAGTGATGATGCCCTCCAATGATATCATCTTTCCTAGGTGTTCGGCTTTGAGAGTTCGCGGGCTGACATGGTGATCACCAAACGATCCACTGAAGCCCACACGATAGCTCTTCCCTTCGAGCTCGTGTTTTTCGGCGTCGTGGATTTGATTGACGATGTTCACCAAGGCATCGTCGAAAGCAGGGAGAAAGTCGACGGGCTGTTTGAGAAGACCGTCTGCGTATTCTCTGTTGTAGTCGCGGAGGTCATCGATATTGACGATGAGACGCGTTTGGTCCGTGCGTAGCAATCGAGCGATCTCGTCTCGATAGTTGTATATGGGAGAGTCTGAGATGAGGAACTCTTCAAAGACGCGCGTCCTGTCACGCATCAAGTCATCCTGTGGAACGGGCTCGTCCAGCATCGACATGGTGGTCGTTGTGTAAGCTTGGCGAGACGCGTAGAAACGCGCTTGACGCATGCGGCTGGCCCTAGCCGCCTTGCGCACGTGACATCCACGTTCCTACGACCATACTTGTAGTACACCATACGACAGCAGGAAAAAAAAGGTATTGGGGTACACATTCCAAATGAAAACTACAGGCTGGTGTATCTACAATGACTGAACGAGTTCCTCCGAAAAGTCGCCAGTGAAAGAGCGTGTTGAATACAAGCAGTGATAGGTTGTTGAGGTTACGCAAGAAACTTGGAAACATTGAAGAAGGGCAGCGCCGTCGGTTGGGATCGACCCTCTGTGATGGCGATCACATATGAATGGGCGATGCCCTGATTTTTGGGATACGGTCATCGAATTCAGGGTATATTTACTGCGAAGACACGCGCGTTAAGTCGGAGGGGAGCATTTGAAGATGGGCGGAGACAGAAGCTTACGAGAAACAAGATTCATTGATCATTGTCTACCAGTCGGGAGGGCCACCACCGCTCCCACCGAATAGATCAGCGACGGGACCCTAAAGGGGGCTTAATCAGAAAGTGGCTTCTACCTGGCTGAGCGTTGGAATACCATGGCGTCCCGGACAAGAGGCTCGGCTGGCATCTGCGAAGGGGTGATTAGTTTGGGTGCAAGTAGGAAGGAGGGGAGGAGGAAGAGGAACGTACTGGAAGAGCAAACGAAATCTGGACGAGACAAGCCAAGAGGAGCGTCAGATAGCACTTTGGGACGACCATAGTGAAAATGGGACCTGATTGTGGAGGTCAGAGCGGGAAGAACGACATGCTTTTATTCTGATTCGGAGGAGGACGGATATCAGGATACGGTGTGCTGGTCGTGAACCATGTGAACCGTTGTCGCGGTCACTGGGCCTTCGGGCCTCAGGAACCAGTTCACTTCGGCGGCCGCGCACCTTTTTTTTTCATTCGAGGGAGATACAGGCACGAGGTATTCCTGGACGGGAACCTGACGGTTCCAGAAGCATTACTGCAGTCTTGGATCAGGACTACGGGTGGTTGAAGTGGCCCAGGCACGGTGAGACTCCCAAGACACCCCTGGGCCTATCTCCTCCACCCATCGGATCCATCGCGGCGGAGGGGACTTGTCTGTGGACGTATTCCTTGCAAACTATTCTAGAATGACGTATTATGAGATTCAAGCGTTGCAAAGTGTACCTTGCTTCCCAGGCGTCCTGACGCCAGCCAATCCAGTCACTGTTCCGTGGACTCATAGAGGCCCAAAACACGAAACTGCCCGATTCACAAACCATTGAATGCGTCCGTTGCACGCTTCGTACACTGTCGCGAGCCTGCTGTATCGTGCGAGACAGCGGAATACCCACGCAGCGTAGGGTGCCTTTTCCTTTCAGGACATCGTTCTGTCTGCGGGTCCAATACGCCAAGTTTAGCGGATGGCCCACTTTCATATTTGTTATCGATAACGCGCCATGTCGCCGCCGGATCTCAATCGCTTGTCAAAGGATCAAGATAACATTAATCTGACTATAAGATTTTACAAACAAGAGTCATCTGTCAAAATCAGTCCTGCATGAAGTCGACGGTCAGATGATGCACTCGTCCCGACGCAAGACAGCTCACCCATAACTTGATCAGACCATCCCATGAGGCCGTTACTACCTTGGACTGCGCATCGCGGTTAACGCCGGTCAGATATTATGATGGTGATGTCACTCACAGTTTCATGTGGCAACCACTCGTGGGCAATGACCACTTTGGAGTGCGCTTTCAGCCGTGACTTGATTCGTCCACTTTTCCAGTCCCAGAAAACCACGTTTCCCTCACTGTCTCCGCTACTAATCCACTTTCCATCAGGGGAAAATCCCACCTGGCAAGCATATCCTGCGACAGAGTGTCCCGCAAACCTTTTTTTCCTATTCTGACGGAAATTGTCGGTGCTGTACACGAGAATCTGGTTGTCCAGCGACTGCGCGGCAAAGTACTTTTCTGTATTCACACGAGAGTGTTAGACGACGGGAAAGATGTGACAATCAAAAACTTGTTACGGACTCGAGGGATGCAAGGTGACGGCCGGCATGGAATGCATATGAGGTTCGGCAATGTACTTGATCACGACAGGTATATCATAGTCCCACGCCCGAATTGTTTTATCGTCCGAGGTAGTGATAAAGCGACGATTTTCGTCGACAAACGTAATTGTGTTCACGGGTCCTAGATGTTGGTCGTATTCCTGCGTAATTTCGCCTGAATTCATGTCGTACTGGCGGCGTCCGGTCAGTCAGCCTCCGGTGCGAGGAAAAAAGGTGGACACAACGCGTACCTGAATAATTTTTTTGTCCGACATACCAGCGAGAAAGATGTGCTGTTTGTCATCGTCGGGATGGAAGCGGACAACGTAGGGAGTCTTGCCGTTACTGAACCGCTTGAGACACTGGCCGGTCTCGGTGTCCCATAGTTTCATTTGGCGATCATAACCACAGGACAAGAACTTTCTACCGTCGTTTGAGAAGGTGACATCCTTGACGGCTTGAACGTGGCCGTGGAAAGTTCTAAGACAATTTCCATGGGTATACACGTCCCAAAGCTATGAACACGGGTAGTGTCAAAAACGAGGCAAGAGCGAGGAAGAGATGTTGCGTGCCTTGATTTTTGTGTCCATTGATCCGCTGAGCAATAGGTGGCCCGTATCAGGGAAGAGACGGATGACGGAGACACCCTGAGTATGACCGGTCCACGTATGGATACACGCCTTGGGGATGAAGGTCTCCCGGGAGCCAGCCTCACTGGAGATATGTGGGGCGTCGGCCAAGGGGGGATGCATGTAGGTCCTGCCCTGGTAGTCGGTCATGGACTTGCCATGGAAGACGGAGGCCTCTTGGCCGACGCCGCCGCGCTTTGGCTTGGCTTTCTTTTTGACGACGGAGGGCTCGGGTTCCTCGTCTTGGTCTGGATGCTCTGGGGAGTCGTCGAGTCCGACACCGTCAAGGAAGGCGGCCTGCTCTTCGCCCTCCCAAGCAGCCCATGGGCCGAGGTAAGCGCCGTCGCCGTCGACGACGTCGAGGCTTCCCTTGTCCTTTCTCTTGCGTTTTAGGTCCTTTTTCTGGCCCTTTGTGAACTTGAAGGTGTCTATGGTGGCGAAGGCATTGTGGGAGGCGGAGTCGAGGGAGCCGAGGATGGCGGGTGCGTTTGGGTCGACGGAGGGGTTGACAGAGTAGCCGAGGATGGCGTGTGTGAGATGCTGTGCCTTGAAAGCATGGTCGGACATGGCCTGCTCCTCAACGTGTCCGGCCAGCGCGTTTTGGTTGAGGAAACGGTTCCGATCAGCAAAGGGGTTTTCTGGGCCTTGGACGGGGAGAGACATGTCGTGGAAGGGGATGTTTACATTGATCTGGGTGTCGGTCGGACGGGTGACGAGGGAGGAGTGGTCGAGGGGGTCCTGTGGAGGGTGAGTGGGCGACAACACGGAGACGATGGGGCGTACTTGATGGAGGACATGCGGCGCTGGGTCTGTGAAGAGCGTGCATGGCTGTGAGGTGCGTATTTTCTTTGCTGCGGGGATGTGGGCGATACGAAAGACGTCTCGCTCGTCGTCGTCGTCGTGGACGGTGTCGGACATGATCAAGGTGGAGCGTGTTACATAAGTGTGCATTATATCAAGCTCGTCCGGGTCCCAAGCTCAGCATCCCTTTGATGTCGAAACGCGCCGTGGGTCGTCCCTGGACCGCCAGCGAAGACCAGTTCCTCGCCAACGCCGTCGCCATCCACGGCGAGGCCGACAACTGGAAGGCCGTCGCGCTCGCTGTCCCCGGCAGGACCAACAAGGCGTGCAGAAAGGCAAGCGGTCCACGTCTCGCCATCCAGTCCGATCTCTCATCATCCACACAGCGGTGGCTGCACTCCCTATCGCCGAACGTGAAGAAAACGGCCTGGTCCAGAGAAGAAGATAATCTCCTTTTAGAGCTCTACGAGATTCATTCCGCAAAATGGGCCCTCATCGCCAGGAACATCCCCGGTCGTACTGACGACGCGTGCTCAAAGCGATATCGCGAGGCCCTCGATCCCTCGCTCAAGAAGGATGACTGGACCTCCGACGAGGACGAACAGCTCATCGCGGCCTACAACCGTCTCGGTGGTAAATGGGGTCGCGTCGGCCAGGAGCTCCAACGCAGCGGTCTGGGCTGCCGTAACAGGTAGCCGTACCTCAGGTCCTCCTCTGTACCTCCCCGCTCACAACCCCCAGGTGGAGGCTCCTCCAGCGAAAACGTGCCTCCGCTTCGCTTGCTCCCCCTTCACTTCCCGGCCCTCCCTCTCCCCCCGTCTTCTCAATGATCGAGCCCTCGCACTACTGGCACGACCCATCCAGCCACGCTCCATCCCCCAGTACCGTCGACGTCCTCGCCGATACTCCACCACCCGTACAGCATGCACAGCTCGTTCCCCATTTGGTCGACTACACCACACCATTCCATTACTCGTCCTGCCTCAGCTCAGCCTTGTCCTCTCAGCACGCAATCCGGTATGAAAAAGACGCCGACACAGCTTCTAATCGACGCCAATCCCTCGTGCTTCCAACTGCCTCCGTCCCGCCGGACAACGCTTCTGCAGCTGTCTTTGTTCCGTTCGATTACGACTCTATATCACCCTCCTGTGCCCTCTCCGTCAGCTCCACATCGCCAGCCCCCCAGTCCACCTACGCCGAAGACATGCATCAACCCAACATTTACAACGATCGTCCCCATCAATTTCATCAGCTCCAACGCAGTCTGCCGCACACCGCCATTCCGCTTCATGTCTCTTCCGCTCGTCCTGTGCAGGTCGATCATTACACGGCATCCGTTCCACACGAGGAGCCTAGCCTCTCACAAGCTGCGTTGTCCTCTCGACACCACCCAGCAGCACAGTCCACCTCTCTTCGTGCTCCAAGCTCCGCCGATTCCTATTTTGCAACCTCTGTTACCTCACACCTCCCTGAGCAGCACGCGAACCACGTGTCCTCGTCCATGACTTCAGTCTCGCTTCTCGACAAGTCCGACACGTACTATCACCCGTCTCCAGAGCCACAGCTTGACGTCAATGCTCATCATTCCCTCCTTCCTTCTCCTGATCCGCTCCCTCTATCCGAATCACGTCCTAGCTATCATTATGCTCATCAACGCGACCCTTCTCGTGCACGAGTTGTGGAGACAATGCATGGCCAAGAACAGCATGGCGAATATCACCACAGCCACGTCTCCCCCGAGCAGAGCCACCATGGTCACCAGTCGTCGAGGCCACAGACCACTTCCCCGTCTGATGTTCGTTATGCCCTCCATCCTCCCGCGCGTCGCAATGTAAACACGCCCACCCAACCAGAAGCGGGTCCGTCTCGCATAACGCCTGACCACCATTATTACTCCAATCCCTTGAATGCATCTCAACTAGTCCGACGGTCGACTGCTTCCCCTCGTGCTGTAGGGATGCCGTACCCGAAACGCCGGTCGTCAGACAGCATGCCAACCAACATTGAGGACCGTGAACCCCTCTCTTTTCGCCCCATCCCAAGACAGAAAATTGGAGTGAGCTCTGGTAACCGGCCTGACACGCAGACGCAGCTGCGTTTGTCGTCGGATCTGCAAGCGACCCCCGAGTAAGTCCCTGTGAACTCGATAGGTCGTCAATGTCCCTCATTCATCATAGTCCTTCTATCAAACCTTATGCATGTGGCCACGAGAGCTGCTGGCCGTCGAATGCGACGTTGAGCCGCGCTAGTTATTGCACCTCGCGTGGTCTTTCGGACCACAACAAAACAGTACACCCAGACGACTCGGGAGGGGACAGGCCGTATCGGTGTGGCTTGGAAGGATGTGGTAAATCGTGGAAGGTAATCAGATACCCACTATGTTCACATTCTCTTCGGTTGACGTATGCCTCAGAGCGTCAATGGACTGCAGTACCATCTCCAAATGTGAGCTCGATTGTTGTCATGGGGGACAATGTCTAATCCCTATCTGCTCCAGTTCAAAGGCCCATTTTCAACATGCCATCACCTCCAGCTTTGTCTCGTCCTATATCAGCGGTCTTGCGGTCCCTGCCTCCGTGGAAGCATCCACATCGAGTCAAGGGGAAGACAAAGCGAAGAAACAGTACAAATGCCCTCATGAAAATTGCCCTAATCGGTATAAGCAGCTGAGTGGCCTGCGTTATCACTTGGCCCATGTAAGTGTCAGTGTCGGCGACGGGTACAATACTCAGCCCTTATCCAGGGTCATCCAGTGGAGCTTCCCAAGCAGTTGGATCTCGTTCCTCCTGCCTTAAGCCGCAAGTTGGCAGAGAAGATGCGCACTCAAGCATCTGTTTCGTCACCTTCTGAGCATCAGGCCCACGACAACAGCTTGGAAGCATCTCATCGCTCTACCGGGGGATCCCTTGATTCCTAGAATTCGCCTTTCTCAACGCAGGTCGAAAATGACGTCTTGCTTATTGTATAAATGGTTGGTTGTCTAGCTTTGGTTTAGTATGTATACGCGGACAAGCCATCATCTATTCTATTCGTCGTATCGTACATTCGGTCTGTGTCGTAATCTACGTGTACTTATTGATATCGTTAACATTGGGCATATCTTTGAATGCGTCCGCTCTGCTGGAAGAGGTGCTAAGACTGGGTGCCGAACATCGAGACTCTGATATGACTTCAAGTAGATTTGATCCGACGAGTTTTGTCCCACACCCTCTCTGAGAACTGGGAGTCTCATCGTCTACCGTTACCTGTAGCGAATTGGCTGGCACTATGCCCTACTTAGCAAATGTTTATCAAAAGTGGAGGAAGACGCACAGATCTCTCAGCGTTGGATCGGACATAAGCTCCTCCATTGAAGGCATCTGACCACCCTGAACACGATTCATCTAATGGCGAATAGATGTAAGACATCCAGAAACAGAAAACGAAGGTGAGCGTACCATATTTGACAGGGCTGGATTGGACATGAGTCTTTCCAATCCACCGTTGGCCATTAATTGTTGTGCCATTTGCATCATCATCGGGTTGTTCATCATGCCCGCCAAGTTGGGCATACCACCCCCTCCGCCGAACATATCCGCCAGGCCAGCCAAGTTGGGCGTTGCATCCGAACGAGCGGGATTCGAGGACGGAGATGACGGGCGAAGTTGATCCTCGGGCATGAGCGGGGGAGGGTCATCATCATCGTCCTCGGGAGGCAGACGGTCTTTTGCGTTCTTGAGTCCTGATTTGAGATTCTCGTTCGTCGGATCCAGTTCAGTACCCTTGCCAAACGCGTCTGCTGCGGCCTTGTAGTCACCCAAACTGTAATACGCATGACTGAAAAAGTGGTTGAGTGGTTCACGTCGGGTGCAACGGGGCGAAAGGGAGTTACCCAAGGCGAGAGTAAGCTTTGGCGAAGGAGGGATCGATGTCGATGGCCCTTTTTGCGTCTTCAACAGCGGCGGCGTGGTCTCCTTTGCTAGAGTAAGCGGCAGCGCGATTAGAGAAATAGACAGCATTGGTGGGGTCGAGAGCGATCGCCTTGGTGTAAGATTCGATTGCTGCATCGTGCTTTTTGGCGGACATTTGCGTGTTTCCGGTCTGCTTGTGCTTCTCTGCTTTCTTTTTGTCCTCTCCAGATGGGATCTTGGGTGGTGCAGACGTGGATAGCGCGGACGTGGCAGATGTGGAGGACGTCGTCGGTGATCCGACCTTGTCTTTGGTCTTGAGGAAGACGTCGAATATGGTCTGCAGCTTCGCTGGCCTGATGCTGAGTTGCTTGCGCTGAGTATTGTCGGATGGATCTACGCCAAAGGCCTCGCCGATGCATTGGACTGGCCAGGGTGAATGACAAGACTGAGACGAGAAGCGGGCAACGCACTTGCGATCTCGAGACCCTCTTTGTCGTCGTCCTTGACGGTGCCGTCCTGTATGGATTCGTTGAGGAAATCGACAAAGGCGAGGACGAGCTGCTGTTTCTTAACGTCTGCCATCGTCGTTGCTGATGGTGGTCAGTGCCCAATCTGCAAAGCAAACAGCCAACAACAACAGAACTAGTCTCAGGCCGCGACATCGACGACGGCGACGACGAGCTCGACATGTTTTTCTGTGGCATTTCCGGTGAGCCTCCGCAGGACCCCGTCGTGTCCGCAAAGTCGGGCCACGTCTACGAGCGCCGTCTCATCCTCAAGTACATCAACGACAACGGCACTGACCCCCTCACTGGCGAAAAGCTCGAGGAATCCGACCTGCTCTCGATAAAAGCTGGTCCGTGTTTTCGTCCTCGACCCTCTCCCTACGTGTACTGACGTCCCCCTAGACCCCAAGGCTGCCCCCCCGAGACCACCAACCGCGACCTCCATCCCCGCGCTTCTCCACACTCTACAAAATGAGTGGGACGCCCTCGTGTTGGAGACCTTCGCGCTGAAACAACAGTATAACAACGTCAGGCAAGAGCTGAGCTATGCTCTCTACGCTCAGGACGCAGCTCAACGCGTCGTTGCTCGTCTCATGCGAGAACGCGACGCTGCCAGAGAGTATGTACTCCGTTTTCATTGCTGCGTTCTGTGTCTTAACAGGTGGACGTGCAGGGCGTTGGCCAACGTCCAGGCTAGCATGGGCACACCCTCCGCACCAACCAATGGTGCAGACGTTGAAATGGGAGAAGAGGCCCCCCAGACCTCACTCCCAAAGCACGTCATCGACCAAATCGACGAAACCCAACAGAACTTGTCTTCCACGCGTAAAAAGCGCAAGGCACCCGCTGGATACATCACACCTGCCGAGGTCAAAACTTTTGTGACCAAACAAACCATTTCCTCCCTCCACTCGGCCTCTCCTGCTGGCATCAACTCGATTGCCATTTCGCTCGCAAATCCTTCCCAGTTTTTGACCGGCGGCAACGACAAAATCGTACAACTCTATGACAGAAGCACGGACAAAGTGCTTGCATCTCTTAAAGGACACACAAAGAAAGTCAATCATGTCGCTTTCCGCGAACGAGATGGCGAACCCACCTTATTGTTCTCTGCCGGTGCCGATAAGATCGCTAAAATTTGGTCGCATGACAGCGCCTCTGGCGAGTACCTGCCCAAAGCCACAGTCAAGACGCACAAAGGCGACTTGACCGGCCTCGTCATTCACCCCACCTCCACGCTAGTCGCATATTCTTCCCTCGACAAAACGTACTCCTTGCACGAGCTCTCCGGCTTCTCTCTGGTGTATCAGTCTGCGCCTGTAGACGAACCCATCACCTCGCTCGGCATCCATCCGGACGGTGCATTGCTTGCGCTTGGTACGCCTTCGAAGATCCAGATTTCCGACATTCGTACAGGTACCGTGGCTGCCACCATTTCACCAGAGGGTGCACCTTTCCCCGTGCACACCCTGTCGTTTTCCGAAAACGGCTATCACCTTTTAGCACCCGACAGCCCGTCCTCTGTAGCTATCTGGGATCTTAGGAAAATGACGACCGCGCATTCAATACCGCTTGGCGACGAGTTCAAGATCAGCAAAGTCGTCTACGATTACAGTGCCAATTTCTTTGGTGTCGCCGGAAATGGGGGTATTCGACTGTTCGCACACAAAACTTGGGAGGAACTGGTTCGCTTTGAGGAGGCAAACGACGTAACGGATCTTGTGTTTGGTGATCAAGGAAAGGAGCTTTGGGCTACGAGCGGGAGGGAGGTCAGGATCTGGGGTGTTCCCGAGTAATTACTCTGCCTGCTGCTCCTTTAAATATCATTTAGTGCGACGTCGCAGTCATGTCAAAGAGTATAACTGGCAGGTCAATGACAATAGGCTCTTTCAGTCAAATCGTGAAATCTCGATTGATGCATTGGCATGAAGCACTTGGTACATACATTCAGTAACCTGATCAGACGTGAAACCCGAAAGAAAATAATGGTAAGACGAAGGTATACAATTCGGTTAGAAAGAAGGATGGTGCAGTTGGAGCATGAAGGCCAGGGCGACAGGAAGAAAATAAAAAGTCGGGGCCACCAGTCGTAAAGAAGGATCCAGGAAACAAGGCGATGTACAGAGTGTATGCGTACAGCGTTCTAGTTTGCCAAAATGTTGTGGGCGGTCATCACCAAGTTGATGGACCGAAAGTCTGTCCAGAGGGCATCACACGGAGCGGTGTGCCAAGGAAGTCGGCGGTGTTCTGCCAGGCAGTGTTGCCCCACCAGTTGAGGGTGACGCCACCTTTGGGCAGCTGCAAGAAGAAGAAGATGAACAACACGCCAAACGCAACTCCAGCATCGAGGCCAGCTGCTAGAACATAGTTGTAGCGCATCCACCATCGGAAGTGGTAGCGGCGCATGAACCACTGGAAGAAGAACCCGGCCATTAACCACGCGGAGTAGTTGATACCTGTTGCAGGAGGCAACGAACCAATTCCAGCAAAGAGTACCGGAATATTGACGTAACGCCAATAGGATAGAGGAAATCGGCGCGCTAGGTAGTAGAAGGGGATGGGGAGGACGGCGCCAACGAAGAAGAACCACAGGATTGGGCTATACATCTTCCCCACGCTGAAGAGTCTCTGCGGTCCAATGCCTCCCCATATCAATGAAGACGTAGCGAACACAGTTGTAGAGGGGCAGGTAAAGGACTGAGGTTGGTTGGGTTGACAGACGTCTACGACGTTTGCAAATACCCAGTCTTGGACGAGGGTGACCACGAAGCTGGTAACGAAAGCAGCGACCACCTGCGCGATGAACATGAGACGAGGAGGAATCTTCATATAGTGACCAAGTTTGAGGGAACCAGCGAACCCAACCCCTTGGTTTGTGCCAATATAACCAATGCATTTGAAGATCATAACGGCCACGGGTTTGCCTGGAATAATATAACCGGCGAGGAGTTCGAAAATAACGGCCAAAGCAACCTGTTGATTCGTGATAGCCTGGATCATGCCAATAGGAATGGACATGAGCGCGGCGAGCAGCAACGCAACACAAACTGCCCAGATGGGAAGCTGGGTGGGGTAGACCTCGGCGGTGACGAATAGAAAGATCAACATTATGACCCCCAATAATGCATACCACCATTGGGGGACTTCGGGGTATGCTTGCATAAGGCGCGAGTGGACGTCCCGCTCGTCCTTGAGATTGCTCCTTAAACGTTTGAGTATGTCACGACGGTACCACACTAAGAATGGAGTTCAAACTAGAGGACTATGAGAACAAAAGGACGCTTACGCATCGTGTGCACAAGGACAGATGCGAATGCAGCAAATGCAACGCCGTATGCGATCGCCAGTGTGGCAGAGAGCAACGCTGGGGAGTAGGCCTCGTATTTGGTAACGTCGAAAACGCCATTGGTGACAACCTGCGCTGCATTGTAAGCCATTCCAGTGTTATCGAAGGCGACCGAAGATGATATAGGCAAGTAACTCGTGAAGAAACTATTTGTGACTGGGAAGAAGGGTTGGAATAAAATCCTCGCGGCGAAAGGAACCGACTCACAGTAAAGGATGGGTGCCAGGATCCAAAAACAGATGACGAAGCCAGCGCCTATATTTGCCTCTGACCACCACTAGAAAGAAGATGAGATAATGGTTATACAACGTCCAAGGAGATGAACGCACTGGTGAAACGAGAGGGTTGGAAAAGTAGGATGCCACAGACCAGTCGAACGTGAAAATGCCCATGCCAAGGCCTGTAGACGTGCCAAATAAGGTGTTGACAACGACGTTGTTTGGTGCGATCCAGCACGCCCAGTTGAAAACGCTGAGACCAGTCCAAAGGAAGCCGGGCACAAAGTACCACGCAAAGCTGCATGCGACAATAATGGCAAAGAACTTGTGCCGGGAAATGTGGCGATGGTCAGGCTTGCCATACGCCCTGTGAAGAGTGTTGAAGAGTGCACAATTGACCAAGGCCCCGGGCCAGATCATACTGCTAGGGTAGACGAGGAAACGGCGGAGGACACCACCCAGAGAGAAGCCGATCAACTGAGTGGAGAGAACGAGCAAGAGCTCGTACGAACGACTGAGCGACTGGTGGTAGAAGATGCGCTGGGCAGCGATGATGTCGGTCGCATATGCACCGCTGGAAGCCACGTTGGCCATAACGGTGATCAGGACATGCTCTTTGACATTGAAGGGGCCAGGGTTCAGTGTCCAAGTATAACCGAAGGTGTGGAAGCGAGTAGTAGGGAGAAGGCGCTCGAGGGCTTTACCAAGGGGGAGGGCCGTCAGCTGAGCAACGACGCCTGTAATGAGAACCGAGGGATCTGGGGACGAACGTCAGCGTGATCGAGGAACGGCGAGCGGATGTACGTACATCGCATGGAGAAGATCTGGTTCATTGCAGAGATAGCTATTGTGTAGAATAAACCAAGTAGCCATGTGCGGAATGTGTTGGCGGGTATTGTGACATCATCGACGCTGGAAACAGATGCGCGGACCTCGGGGTAGGGGGACTCGCTGTGTTCGGGTAGTGAGAAGAGTAAGACGTCACAAGAGATGATGGACTTACTCGTCATAATCGAATGCGGTGTCATGGGACTCGGGCTTTGACGCGGTGGAATACCTCACGGACTCTGAACGAGACTCTGCATCGAACTGCGATAGGTGGACAGATCCGGTATCGGAGACCTTTTTCCTCTCGAGCTCAAAGACCTCAGTGCTAGTGTCAGAGAGAGATTGCAACTCTGTATGGTAGTCGAAGTTGGGGTCATTGAGGTGTTCCATGATGAAGTCGACATCCTCGGGGACATCTGGTACGCCTCTACGGCGAGCGGCGGAGGGGTCGACAATGTGGGTTGCGCTGTTGAAGACTCTGGGCTCCATAGCGTCGCCGTCAAAGAGAGCTGTTCCTCGAGAGAAGGGGACAAGAGAGGATGTGGGAGTGAGGGAGAAGGGGGAAGATTGTATTGTGTCGAGGTTTCATGGGCTTTTGAGAGCGGAGGAAGTTATGGTGTGGGCTTGGAATGGAAAGATGATCTACCGGTGGACAATAAGCCCGATTTGACAAGACACAAAAAGCTGGGAGAACCCACCGCGATAAGTTACGCGAAACAAAAGGCGCGCTCCTGGCTCCTGGCGTCGGCGTAGCAGCCAGTTCTCGGTCTGCCTGGCATCAGCACCACGAGCGAGAGCAGATGGCGCGTGCAGCAGCAGCAGCAGCGTCGACACGAACCAGAACGCGATGGATCGCGTCGCATACTCGAGTCACCACAGACCGGCCGAGAGGTGGTCGACAGACGGGTTAATTGTCTTGTTGACAATAAGACGACCCTTTCCTAATGGGGAACACCACTCAGCGGGAAAGCGGGCCGACGGTCCGACGGCTCAGTCGGGGCCTGGTACTCTGCAGGCCACCGTGCCAGTGTAGGGCCAAGTTATGCTGACCGTGGATGGGGTGGTTTGGCGACGACGTCTGCGCTGCAACTCGAGTGGTGTTGAATACAACACGTAGTAGTTGCGAGGGGACGTGTGAGCTTCGTATCCTCCAACTTTGTCGATTGCACCTTCACTGGCAACCACTGGCATCATTGGCCACCTACCCTGCAGCCGATGTTGCAAAACACGAGAATCTTGTTCCTTGTCTACTGTGGTGTCGCGCTGTCCCTGCTCAAGCAATTCAACGATCAAGTCGTTGAACCGTACATGGTGTGCTTGTCTCGTTCGTACGCTGACCACCGTGCTAACGGTCGACAGGACGAACCTTTCCATGTCCCCCAAGCACAGGCATATTGCAGGGGTGAGTGGTCGACTTGGGATCCAAAAATCACCACCCCGCCAGGACTGTGAATTTCTCGCATTTATCACACGACACCCGTCATTAAATGCTCGACTCCCCAGGTACATTCTCAGCGTTTTGCTTCACCGCATATTCTTGTTTCGTTGCGACCTGACATTGCTGCGATTCACGGTCGCTCTCACCCTGATCGCCCTTCCGCTCTTCATCACACGTCTCCTCGCGTTTCACCAGCGCCGTCGGCCACCTCCGCTACTCGCACCAAGCTTCGAAGCACTCGTTCTATCCACTTTTCCAATAGCTTGGTTTTACGGGTTTCTGTACTACACAGAAGTTCCAAGTCTTGTTTCCGTCCTGCTGACAGTCGTACTCGCAACACAGCGCTGGCATATGTCTGCAGCGGTGGTGCGTTCCACTTCTGTGTTCAACGTGTCTCGGATCTAGCCCACGATCCCTTTAGCTAGGTGTCACGAGCTGTCTTTTCCGTCAAACCAACATCGTATGGGTGATGTATGCGTTTGCCATCAGTCAGCTTATGCGCCTGCGGTTCAGGCGCGGAAATAAAATTATACACGACCCGCCTGCATTGTCAGCTGGCCCAGGTGAGTAATGTAGATTCCATTCCACCTGTCGACTCTACAGCTGTGACACTCTTTCAGGCGACTTTCTACGGTCAATCATGAGTGGCCCAGCCACATTTCCAGAGCTGCTGTTACCGTTTATGCCTTACACGCTCGTGTTGGTCTTATTTGGGGCATTCGTGTTTTGGAATGGCGGCATCGTGTTAGGTATAGGATCTCGGAGGCAATCTTGTTATATCATGCATTTTGACCGTTGCTTTCCGCATTGTAGGTGACAAGGCCAACCACGTTCCCGTGCTGCATGTACCCCAGATGTACTACTTTATCGCGTTTGCGACATTGATGGGGTGGCCAGCTCTCGTTTTTGGTCGCGGTGGGCCAGTGAAGCTTGCTAATGAAGTTGCTCGCCGCATGTTTGGAACTAAACTGTCCGTCTGTATTGACAAGGGAGAGCAGCCACTGATGGGTTGAATATAGGAGAGTTGCGCTCACGGCCTTGTTTTCAGCATTCATGGGATATACGGTGCACGAGTTCACGTGAGTCACTTGCTGCCTTCTATCACCGCAACTGACTTTCTGCATCGTATGATGAAGGGTCCACCATCCGTTTTTGCTAGCCGATAATCGCCACTACACCTTCTATGTATGGCGACGGGTGTTTATGTTGCATCCGACTGTACCTTACCTCCTCATACCGGGGTACCAAGCATGCGCGTGGGCGTGGTGGCTGCGTGTTGGTGAGATGGACCGACCACTGTCGATGAACTGACCCTAAACGTCATTGGTCAGCTGGTGACCAGACATTGCTGCAGACCCTCGTGCTGCCCCTTGCGAGTATCGCGACGCTGTTGCCTACGCCGCTTCTAGAACCCCGGTATTTCCTGGTGCCGTACATGCTCTTGCGGGCTCAAGTAGTCGATGTGAGTCGTGCGGGACTTTTGGTCGAAGGCTTGTGGTATGGGGCGGTAAATGTCGCGACCATCTACGTATTTTTGTACATGGAACGCGCGGGAGTGGGTAGATTTATGTGGTAAATAGTACAAACACCGACGGTTTGCCACTGGTTCGTTTTTCAACACTGACCACGACGGCGAGGACGAGGACGAGGACGACGTGGCAGACGACGCGGACCACGAGTCCACCGACATTCTAAGCAATACTTTTCACAGTGCAACTAGCAGGACCTCATGGCATCCGAAGCCACCTCCAAACCTTCTCGTCCACCCAAACCTTTGACACGCTCCTCTCTCCGCCATTCGCTCAATTTCACGTCCGTTGGGAAGGCTCTCGCCGACGTGATCAACAAGGACCCTCGCGACCGCGACGGCGTCCTCAAGAAAGCCAAAGAGTCTTCCTCTCGTCGCCTCAGTCTCATGACCACCACCGTCACCCACGCGACCACCTCCCAGAAATCAAAGTCCCCCGCTCCCCCACATGGAAAGGAGGATAGCCCGTCCTACAAGACCATAACCCGCAGGAGACAGTCTGTCCTCCTCAAGCAGGGCACTTCTTCAGACGAACATGGTGTTAAAGTCGCAGATCCCAACCCGTCTAGTCCCTCCAGACGCTCAACGCTGCGTTCCAAGACAACTTCCTCTACCATTTCCTCTGCATTGCCAAAATATCGGCCTAGGTCCGCGATCGTCGAGCCGATCAAGAAACCGCTTTCCCCCGTCCGCGCGGGAACTCGGAGGCGGTTCAGCACCTCAGAGGAGGATGATCCTGATCAAAGGGATTCACTCAACAGCAGGGGTACTCTGCGTTCCACAGTGGATAAGGTCGAGCGGCCTATTAGCCCATTACCACACAGGGCATTGGCAGTCAAGGTCAACCTCCCCAGTCCGACTGTACCTTCCACTCCCACAAAGTCTAAGATTGTTCAACCGTCTTCCGCAAATTCCGGCTCATCTGCAGTCCGTACTGGATCCGCGAGACCAGCCAAGACAGTCAAAACCGCCGTGACTTCATCCCCAGCCACCCGACCCCCCTCCTCAGCTTCGTCATCCAGCTCGTCTCGCACCCATCCCTCACCCTCGAACCCCACCTCGTTCAAGAATGCATTCGGTTTTGGTTATTCAAAAGCATCCAGCCAAAACTCTAGCCCACTGAGAAGCACCCTGCGTCAGCCCCCTGAGTCTCCACTTGCCCATCACACACGGCAGGCTTCCGTCGTTAGTATCGGCAACAATGGCAAAGACTCCCCAGTGAGACCGCCACAGGGCGATGAAGGGAATAGCGAGGACAGTGTGGAGATCGGGGATGTTGAACTACTTCTTGCTCCAGTTGCATCTCTCGCAGCGCCGACCCCTGCAATCCCAAGGATTCGCACGACAACGTGTAAATCCTCAGACTCAGAGCTCCAGACTCCCTCCCGTCCCTGCAGCCTCCTACCAACTCGTGCCAACCTTTCATATTTGTCGCCATTACCCCCATCGGAGAGCTCGCCAGTACTACGACCCAGAGGTCGCGGTAATGATCAGAATCGTGGTTCGGTCTTCTCCTGGGAGCAGATGGCAGCCGAGAGCTCCCAGATTCTCACGCGAGAGGACCTGGAGGGCAGGTTGGCGGACGTCGCGGCTCCTTTCACCCCAGGTGGTCCCTCCCCAAGCGCGAGCACCCTTGGTCTGGATGTCCCAGAAACACCTAATTTATCTGCCTTACCTTCTCCTTCTGGCTATGGTTCAATTTCCCAAGTTCTTCTCCCCGATGTAACCCCTTCTCCCGCGGTCCATCACTTGACCACGGTATTTGAAACATCGGTTGACCTCCCACCGCCTGCGGACTTTGGTACCATTACCCTCCTTCGCTTGCAAATTGCTCAGGCGGAGAGTATTGCAAAGGAAAGGCTCTCGCGTCTACAGGAGCTCGAGGAGCAACTTTATGCTGCAAAGCAGTGTCGAGTCAGAGAGACAGAGGAGCTCGCTGGGCAGATTTCTGTTCTGGAGCAACAACTGCGCGCGAGCGTGGAAACGAGGGAGCGCATGGACGAGGAACGGGCTGCGTTCACGGTATCGCTCCAGGACGAGCTGAGACGAGCGCAAACCCGGTGCGACCAAGCTGCACATGCAGGTTTTGAGCGCGGTCAACGGGAAGCTCGCGCGTCATGGGACACCATGCTTACCAGTGTGCATAACAGCTGGGAGGCATCGTGTACCGCCAAGGAAGCTGCTTGCTTATGGTCTTCGGTGAAGGATCAGGCTGATGAAGAGCGGAGTAATATACAATCCGCTCATCAAGTGTTGAACATCTTCATGGCTGTGCTGGATCACAACCAGGAGCGATTGCAAGGTCTTCTTGCCTGATTCATGTGCGTCTTCCTGGAATGCTCGAGTTAGGTTGTCTCATGCGTCGTTGGCAGGTCTCAAGATCTCATTCACGAACACTTACGTCTTGGAATCTACGAGATGCCTATTTTTGTCCAATCTCATGTTTAGTCTTGTCCACTCCCTAGTCATGTCCTCTGTAGATCCCATTGTACATACTACATTATGCGGGATGAGCTACGAAGTGTAAGATTATATATATATTGGTCCTATGCAAAACATTCCAATGCCTCCATGCAAGTATCCAGTAAACATGCATGATTGTTTATAAGAGTAGCTTGTCGTAAGCGCGCGGTGACAGCGTTTTGGATGGTGTCTCGACTGCGAGAGGTCAGTATGTGACCAGAACACGGCAGATGTACTCACTCGATGGGTCCATACGCTACCCTCACAGCGCAACGCATGGAATGGATCAACATCGGCCATGAAGAAAATACCAGGGCATCAAATAGGAAAGATATTAACGCCTTGGCTTTGAGGCGTGAAAACATGATTATTGCAGTGGCGGAGAATCCGGTTGGCGTTTCTTCAATCGAGAGGGGGAACTTGATAGATACGAGCTTCAGCTGCGCCTGGACTTGCGAGCAAGACGACCAGTAGTCGCCCAGACGCTGGACAATCTGCCAACGATGAGGGTCAACGGCGTAGGGATTGATGTCCCATGAGGATCGCACCTGTCGAATGCTTTGGTCTCCGTGTTGAGTTACGAGCTGGTTTGCTGTTCGCAGTACCAATGCACTCAAAAGAGGGAAAACTTCTTTGTGGTGCGTCTTGGCGTTCTTCTCGATTCGTTTAATTTGTATGTCTGCAACGATTGGATGGTACCTTATGCAAGGAATGGATACACAATAACGCGACGCATAAGTAAACTCGAATAATTCTGAATGGATCTTGGTCGCTTGCCACATATGCAAGCTTTGGAGTGCTTCCAGTTCGTCTGTTCACTGATTGAGTACCTTGCCAATGGTACTAGATACTAAAGCATACCTCTGAGCTGAAAAATCTCCGCACGCGTGCTGGTTCTTTGCATATGGATGCGTCGTTCAGCATCTTCCACGACTGATGCAACCTCTTTCTTCTGCGACTCGACTTCACTGAGCTTTTCCTGGAGACGGTCGAGTTTCGCTTGGGCTTCTTTGACGTCAGTGTGGTATGTGTCCAGTTCCGCACTGGAGCTTCGTGAGAAACACTACCAGAGGTCATAATAACACAACCACGTACCTTTGTTCCGCAATGGTAGCTTTCAGCTCGTTCAAGTAGTTTTGATCACACCCTTCGAGCTCTGCTACTTCAGCCTTCTCCTTTGCAAGCTCCGTCATGAGTTCGTCATACTCTTGCTGTAGGGCGGGAACTATGTCTTGTGCCTGACGTATGATTCCCTCGAGGGCTTTGGCATCCTAGACAAAATATGAGGTCATTCTCGGAGAATGGCATAAGTCACCTACCGCCTCCAGTTTCTTAAATCCTTCATCTGCCTTCTGGTATAGCTGCTCGACCCATTGTGTCTTCCAATCATACCATTCTGACTTCGCCTGCGCATGATTGTGCACCTTGATTAATTTGAGCTGGTGTAATAGCTCGGCTTGCCCGCTCTCATCGGTGGTCACGAATTCTTGGAAAAGCGGAGGCGTCACTTTCTGTACTTCCTCTTCCGCCTCCCCGTGTATCTCCTTAATCCGCTCGACCGAAGCTTGCAGATCTTTACTGACATGACTGTAGAGTTCAAGTTGGGGAACGTTAACAGCCATCGCGACCACGTATTCCGCCAGGGGTATTTGTGCTTCGGTAGATGCCCTACGTGAAGGACGCAAAACAGAGGGATGGACGATTGAACGGCGGGGTGCAGCAATGTCATCCATAAACTGGATACCCGTCATCTCGAAGAATTGCTCGATGGATATCTGGGGTCCTTGGGCCCCGTCTACGTCCCCTTCTACTTCATCTCTCCATTGTACGCTATCATTTTGGTCTTCAGGTATAGGCATCAAGCTTTTGCGACGAGGAGATGCCTGTTTGGGTATGTGGTCAAGCGAAGCGGAATGTTCAGAAAGTCGTTCCTGTGTTTCGGCGGCATCAGTTTTTGTTGGTGAGGTTGACCTGTGATTAATAGCGTCTTCCCTATTCCCGATTCCTGCGGAGTCCCCAACAAGTCCGACGATCCTTCGCCCTAGCAAGGCAGCAGCTCTCTTGGTAGGCGAGATGCGACTAGGGAGGGTGGCTCCCGCATTTGTTGCCGACGTCATATCGGGAGTTACATTACCCAGGCTCTTCCGCTGAGCAAAGTAGCCCGATGGCCGCCGAAAACCAACCGAAGCGCGGTTGCTTGGTCCAGCATCCTGCTGTTCCTCAACATGGAAGGGTATCATCTTGAGCGGCGACGTTTGGGATGGAGCCAATGGAACCCGAACAGCGCCGGTACCACGTCCTGGAGTGATTGATAGTCTTTCTATGCCAGCGGGTCGCTTCGTTGGGCTTGGCTGTGAACCACGATCAGCGTCTGAGGCATTATTTGGTTTCTTGTGAGGAGAAGGGCGGATAACAGGAGGAGCAAATGCGGCAGTGAACTTTCGCGGTGACGGAAGTGCTTTAGTAGAACGAGCAGGGGATGCAGGGATACGTGGTTTCGGTGTGAGAGTGAAGTCCGGAGGTTCTGGGATGGCTGTGGGCTGCGGAGGATTTCCAGATGGCACAGATTGTGCCTCCGGTACGGTGGGCTGAGGAGCGCTAAAAACGGGAGGCCTGTCTGAAGATGATGTCGGTTCCACCGCAGCCACAGCAGAGGCAATAGAGACAAGGTCAGCAGATATTTCTTGGTAGAGAGGTTGGGTATCAGCAGTAGCAGCAGTGGATGGAGGTGATTCATAGATTGCCGGGTAAATTTCTTGTGGGTCAGCGAGTGGAACGGAAGGAGGTTTTCCAGGCACTGCTTGGTTAATCACTTCCTCTCCCAACTGTTCCTGGCTGCTGAAAACCGAAGTTAAGGTGGAATCTGTGCCCGGTCCAAGACTGACACGCCTCATGAGTTGGGTGACGTTGATCGTCCGATTTCCATCTTCATCATTACCAACGCTCTCCTCCATGAAGCTATCTTCAGTGCTTGTGAAGCTGTCTTCTACTCTCTCTTCACCACGGGCTTCGCCAAGGCCAAGGGAAGCTCGAGCAGCCTGTAGCCTCGAGACTGCATCAGTCAGTTCCATTTCTTGTACATTGCCACCGTCATCCTCCCGGTCATCATCCGATGACGGGATAAACGGCGTATCTCCAGAGTGCGTGACGGAACGAAGAGCCAACCACGCTTCGCTCGGTGGCTCGGGCGGGCGAATGAGGGGAACAGTAAACTCCATTGGTTGAGACACATCACCTTCGGAAGTGAAAGACTGTGACTGCGCAGACTCCTCTTCAGCGAAAGATGTATCATTGAGTACGTCTTCTCGATCATTGTGACCGTGGGGAGATGATTGGGGTAAGGAAATATTTGCCAGTGGCTGTCGAGAAACTCTCAAAGAGAGTGACCGCTTCCTGACGATATTTCGGGGGACAACCTCCGTCACGTCCATGTCGTCTCCGTCAGACGGACCATCCACATCATTAGACTCGTCATCCATGGACCCCTCAGCTCTGGCTCCAAAGAAGGCAGACGGGGAAAATGCAGTATCATCGGAGTCCATGTCCATTGACTCCTCTCCGCCGCCCTCGGTGAAGGCAACTGAATGGCGAGCAGAACTACGCCGCCGAGACTTCTGTGCACCTGGATATACATTCTCGTCGTTTGTGGCCCGGGGAGTGTTAGGTCCAAGTTCAGTTGCAGGGGATGATTGAGGGGATGCCGTGCTGTTTGTGTTGTGATCCGGTACCTCGAAAAGGCGTACGTGAGCATGGTTGGCAAAGCTGACGCGTCTGCCGAGTGATTTGCGAGTGGGATTATCTTCGCGATAGTCGCGAGTCATGTCCATGGATTGGGTTACGTCGTCACCGTCGTCATGAGCATTCACCGCTGCCTTGAGGATGCTCTTTCTGGGAGCCTAGGACAAGTTAGGTCACGGCAGGAGTACAACGAAATGAACGGACCAAGGAGCGCCGTGCTTTGGCCGCTGGGCTGAGGCGATCACCGGGAGCGATGGAATGGGCGCGACGTCTACGACCAGGGTGATCCTGGCTCTTGTTGGCAGCGGCGAACGAGTTTCGGCGTGAAGGCGAGCTGCGTTTAATCGTCATCAGAGGTGGTCAAGTCTTGTCTCTGATCATCACTGGATCCAACAATTAACAAGTCACGTGATACGACGCGTCTTATCACATGACCGAATGGCTCAGCTCGCTCGCCCCATCCGCCGTCTGACCGTCTTCCTCAACGACCTCCCATGTTCCATCGCCCCGACCACCTCTTCCACCTCGTCTTCTGTCACTGTATTCTTTTTCCCCAATAGCCTACATGGTGATTGAGAACACCGCAAATGCCTCCTTCAACCTGCGTACCTCTTTTTTTTCTTCACAGGGTCCACCTCTCCCTTGCCAGGTACATACTCAACACCCGGGCCGCCGGCCTCCATGGCTTCCTGCCGGAGCTTTCTATTTGGCAAAATGACGACGGAATCGTCCGCGGCTAAGGTATCTCCTCCCAGGGAGAGGCCCTTTATCTCCCGCTCGAGCTTCGATAGCGATCTCGTCGACTTTTTGCGCGTGCTATTCTTCAAATCCTTGTCGTGTGTTACTTTCTTGTGGTCCTTTGTGTTCCTAGTAGCCGTCGGAGGAACGTAGTCATCTGAAGCATTATTGTCAGTCGACATTTCGTCAGCTTCATCTTCATCCGTATTCCGGGAGATCGTATCATCCACTTGGTCAGCCGGTTTCTCGGAACGCGAGGCATCTATTTCTGTTCGTCCATCGTGACATTCCATGGTTCTACTGGTGACAGGATTCCCCTCCCCTAGGAGCGGAGAGGAAGGCATTTCCGACTCGGCGTCTGTTTCACATTCCCGGTCAGAGTCCTCGAGTTGGGACTAAAATAGTTTAGTTTATGAAGTCCCACCACAAGATTCGAACAACGTACGTCTCTAACAATATCTCCGATCTCACTTTCCAAATTGGATGCCACCACCGGCTTCTTTGCGGTTCCGAGCAAGCCAGCTTGGTGCAGCATGTCGATTTTCGCATCCATTTTTCGTTCATTTCGTTCAACCTGTTTTGTTTCATTAGCGGAACATATACGTTGAATGTTGCATCTACGCACCTCACTCATGAGCCTTAGCGCGTAGGTTCTCTCGACGGCGCGCATCCTCTCTTCCATCTCCTTCATGACTTCCTCTCGAGTTTCCGCCTCCACTAAGGCGCAACGCATTTCTGCTTCATAAAGCTGAGAAAGGATCATCAGAGGAACTTCGAGAAATTTCGATGTCATGTATACCCTCAGACGCAGATCCTCAATTTCATCGAACAAGGCATCCACCAAGGGATTAATTGGTTCGTCATCACTATCTTCTTCCTGATCATCGTTTACTTCTTCGTCCTCTGTGCTGGACAGTATGCAGCTGCTAGAAAGCTCCGACAATCATGCTTACCTTCGAGCACCTCTAGATGGGCCTCACTGACCTTCTTTCCTAGCCCGAAGCTTGAAATTGTCACCTTCCGTGTAACTGCGCGTGGTAGCCCAGATGGCCCCGCTCTAGCAGTAGCACTGGGTTTGGTAGGGCTGGAATACACGCGAGGTACAGGCGCATTGTTCACCACAGTTGAGATCTCTCTTGCCAACGCAGAAAACCTCATAACATGTGAGTTTTCGTCAAATCCTGTGTCGTATGGGTTAACATTCACTATCATAACCTGAAGGTGCCAGGAAATTAGTGACCAACTCGATTTGGAAACGCGGGACGTACGGCTCTGCCATCACCAGCAAAGTAATCCATGAGGATCTCGGTCAACTTGCTATGCCGGAAGGGCACCACAGCTAGTGCTCTTTTTATGTCCCTGGTATCGCTCTGGCCTGGGTTAGCGAGGCTTTGGGCCAAGCGCTTTTGGTTGGACCTCATAACCTACACGAATGGTCAAAGTGAGGTTTATTCTTTGAAGCGACATCTAGTTACCTCCATGCATTGTCCCAGGACCATGAGGGACTTGTTGATGTTGCCCGCCTCCTTAAGTCGGTCGCCGGTGGTTTGAGTATGCTTCGTCCGTTCCGACCCAGCCAGATCAACAAGGGTGAGTCGAGATATTTGCACTGCGCTTGGGTCCTAGTACAAGTTGAGTGGAAACTAGCTGTACGAAGGGAGAGGGTCCTACATCTCTGTCGCCACGGTGATTTCTGAGAATCTTTATGGTAATCATGCTGTGGCTCCGACTGCTTTGACTATTGGCAAGCGTTCCAAACACACGCCTGTGTAGTTGGCCAAGTTTCACGAGTGATTTTGCCTGTGCGGCGCTGGTAACACGGAACTGTTTGAGTCCGGAGATATACCTGCCCGCATTTCCAGTTCCGTTGTCATCCATTGCGTCATACATGGGACAAGGTTTCACTGAAAGCGCCTTTCGGGTCACGATAACCGGATTCGCGCCCTGCCCTGGGAAGCTTGGCACGCCACGTGAGCCTCCCACCACTCCATGGTTTTGATCAAAGTTGCTAACTGAAGCAAGGAGGTCATAGACTTTCTCGTTGTACACTTCGACATAAGAAATCCAGACCGAGTATTCGTAGTTACGATCGAGTTTGATTACCGTCGAATCAGCGTGGTGGTCAGAGTTGCTTGAGGCCATATGCTCAGCCAAAACTTCAGCTAGGGCTGGCTGAGTTGGAACATTGATGTCAACAGGAGGAGGGGTGGAATCCGATGGATGAGCCTCTCCAACCCCGTAGAGTCGGACGGGACGATACTAAGGCATTTTTATTAGCGATTTCACGCCCGACCATGCGGACGTACTCACGCGTCCATCACTTTGTAAACCCTCGACGCTATTAAATATGACGTCTAGCGTCCTCGGCAGAATTCCACCCGAGCCAGGCTCGTTGCCACCTTGAATAGTGTAGGTCTTTCCAGAGTTTGTGACCCCGTACGCAAAGATAAGACCATTCTGCCCATCCAATAGGTCCTGAACAAGGGGAAGTGTCGTTCTCGCGAAAAAGTCGGCTTGCTGAGTGGACGGAAGAAAGACGTGAGAGAACTTGTAAATCGAAGGAGGCGTCGTTGATGCTCGATAATACACCCCGGCAGCCCCCCGGGTATCGTTGGATGGATCGGTCATCCTTACCGCAGTGTCCGACACTGGATCCAAGTAAGGCATGGAAATCGACTCATCGTCACCCAAACGAGGCCTAATGCGAAGATATGCCTTTTCCGAGGTGATTCTGAGGCTGTCATATATAGGATTCTCCGCACGTACCATGATTGGTTCTTGTTCCGCTGTCGCCGATCTTTTTATCTGTGGTTTTCCGGTTCTCTTGTGTGCGGGAATCTTTATATCAGGTGAGTTGGGTCTGTTTGTCATCGGCTTTTTGGAGACCGCTGTCTTTGTGGCCGCTGTTGATCGAGTGGAAGCCTTTGCCTTGATCGCTTTGATGGCGGGGGGTGGACTCGGCGATGGGGCAGGTGGGGTCCTCGTTCGTGTTGAAGTGCGGGTCGCAGGCGCGGATGGCTTTGCACGGGCAGCCATGACGGTGACAGCCAGAGTTGGGGTCAGGACACGCGTTTGCGACGCGTCGTGCCACGTGATCTTATCTTGCGCGACTCTGCAATGCACCCAACGCCAGATCTATCACATCTCTCCAAAGACGACAAGTTTCGTGTGTATGACCCAGCAGGCCAGCTTCGCTTGCCGTTTTGACTGCTGATCGGTGATTGATATCTGTACAGAGGACACGTTTCTGTTTCTAGATGGCCTTGAAAAGGACGTAGAACAACTCAAGGCCCAAAAACCATTGATATGCCTTGAAATAGGGTAAGGACGCATATGGTTAAGCAGCTCGTTTATCTGGGGAACTGAGCTAGGTCCGGGTCCGGCTGTGTGTCTGCGTTCCTGGGCTCAATTCTGGGACCAACAAATGCTCGTCAGTATCCCCGACCACGCGCGACATCCATGACCAATGACCGTACCAGTTTACCTCTGCACTGACATTAACCAGCGCGCATCAGTCTGCACTTTTGCTACAGGAGAACAGAACAAGGTAACTGCTTCCCGTTGCCAATTTCACTCGAGTTCCAGATGAATACAGGTCCCGCTCAACCCAATCACATGTGATCTCTCTAAACCACTGTTGAAGCGACTGCGGTATTGTGTCGACATCATATTGTTTAATCCCCCGTACGTTCCTACAGATCACGAAGAGTCCTTCCATGCCCAAGGTGGTACTGGCATCGCTGGCTCCTGGGCAGGGGGTCTGGACGGCATAGAAGTAATAAATCGTTTCCTTGACGACGTCGGGGTACGTCATACCCTCAACGTGTGTAACAACCCATTTTTAACAGGGGGCAGGATTTGTTGTCGGATTGCGGCAAGTTCTATCTCGTAGCGATAGCGCAGAACGATATCCCAGAGATTTGCCAAAGGATGCAGAAAAGGTTCAATATGCACAGTCGGGTGCGTGCCGTTTTCCATGGGCGCGATGTCACTGATATGTTCTAGATCACACTACAAAGACGAGCCGGAAGGGAGCATTTATTCATCATATGCTTCTACCGCAGCCGAGCTATACTATAAAGGAGTTGAATATCATACAAGGAAATGACACGTCCCCGTCCGCGGTGAAAATATCATAACAGACAGAGCAAGAAACTAAAAGCTCAGTGGATTAACATAGACTATGCGAGGACACCAACCGCAGGATGATCGTCAAGAACATGAAACTCACGGTCCACAGATTCAACTATCATCAAGTTTGCGGCCTCTGATACTGAACCTGGAAGGTGACGCAAGATGACGTTCAGGATTAGCATCGTGATAATTAGGGTTGGTATCTCCGTCAAACTCGAGTCGTAGACGAAGCTGACCAGCTTCGCGCAACTCGAGAGGCACATCAGCTATGATGGTTCGACCGGGAAGGATATGTTTCCAGATCTGAGGCAGCAACGTCAAAATGCGAGGACTTCGAGAAAGTTCAAAGATGGCACAAACATCGATTTCTCCTTCCGCAATCAGCTTATCCTTGCCCAGTGTCTTGTGATCGTAGATCCACACGTGCATTCTTGGCGTACGCGCACTGGCGGCAAAGACAAAGGACTCATTCCTGTCATCATTCAGCACCCAAGTATTGACCAAACTAATCGCCACTCACCACTCCGGTGCTGAAGTCTTGTTGCAGTGTTTGGTCTTGAATTCCTTATCGCCAACACGCAACGTGACATACGGTCTTGTGTCACCTCCGGGAAGAGTGTTCGCACCGAACACCACCACGCGCAACGATCCAGGTTCGGATGGAGGACCCCCGGTGCCAGGAGGACCTGACTCTGTCGATGGGAAGACAACAGATTCGCGGGTTGAATTCGAAGTCAACTCGGCGTGCTCAGGGAGGGGTTCTGTAGGCGGAGCGAGACGTTCGGACGACCTGTCATGGTGGAGAAAGTCCTTTCTGAAAATCCCCCCTACACCGTGGATGACGCCTTTGCCTGCCCCAACGGGTAATGTACTAAGTTGGGTCATCGCACGACCCGCGGCGGAGAACGTGGATGTGGTCTTGCGCGCCTTGGCAATGATCTCGGGCGCAAATATCAACCTGATAAATACCTGACCCTTTACACCGTGGTTCTCCGTTGACAAGTTAACGACGCGCTCGACAGATTCGAGAGGTTCCAGATCATCCAGGGTGATCCTGCCAATTCCTAGGCTCTTTGATTGCTCAATTTGATTCCAGTCGAATACCTCAACTGAAAAGTCTCCAGCAACCCGAGAGGGCTGGACGAAATTGAACAATACAAAAACGAGGGGGAGTTATCAACTTACCACGTCGACAGTGAAGTTTTCCGACCAATCAGGGTGCAGAGTCTTCTTCTTCGTCTGTGACCTGAATACCCTGCGTCCATTGAGGGTGAATACTGCGTACGGGTCGGATTTACCTTTACAACGTGTCATCGTAGAGCAACGACGTGCGTGGCAATGTCTTACCTCCTCTATCGGCGGCTGTAAGGTCTCTGCCTTCGATCACGTCAACACGCAGGATACCTTGATCTGCATACATCGTAAGGGCATGCCAGCGGCGACATGATGCAACATACTGTTGAAGCTCTCTCTTGGCTCCAACTTGACGGGGACGGGGACATAGCGCGCTTCAATCTCGACAATAGAAATGGTGCTCTCGTCTTCTACATCAGTCAAGATAAATGATTCGCGCCGGTCCTGGGTGGGAACAGGATTTAAACGAGATGATATCTGCAATACGCAACTTACCAACGTTGCCTTCAAGAATGACTTCGCTTCACCTTTCCATTCAGCGATGATGTCGTCTCTGTCGCAATCCGCGCTTTCATTCAGCCGCAACCAGACACGACCAAAGTCGAGCTCTTTAACAAAACCTTCCCCAACATGTTGCCATTGTGCATGCGTGCTGCGAGCCTTGACCGTGCTGAAGGCCGGCCAATATCCATCATCTATGAGAACCTCCAAGCGGGCTTTCTTTTGGAGTTTGCCTGACAGAATATTGAAGATGATGATACCGGACTCTGGACATACAGTGAGCTTTTTCTCGCGAAGGTTACAGAGCCAACGTACGATGCTTCAAAATTTGTTCCTTGTCGAGTTCTAACCCAGAAAGTTGCTCCTCGTCCTCTTCTTCCAGTACCTCCTGAGGCTCAGTCTGAGATACATCAGCAGATGACTTCGGTGGATGCATGCCCAGCTCCGTCATAGGGCGATCAACCGTGGGAGTCTGCGTCAACACTAAAGACGAAGATGTAGTGGTAGCGTCCGAAGCAGCATCACCACCTGCTATGCCATCCTTTGTTTTCGCGGCCCTTTGAATCTCGTTCTCCTCTGCATCAAATCCAACGTGCTTGAGAGCCAAAGCAGGGATGAATTCAGCGACATAGTGAAGATGACCCTTGAATGTGTTTTCCCCATCAAGTTGAATGGGTTGAACAACTTCCTTCCTACCAGTTGACTCATGACGGAATTGGGGATCGGCCGATGACTCCCGGACGAGGTCACTGACACGAAGCTCGACAGAACCGAGTGAACGATCCTAACAGCAATTGTTAACGTATATATGAGCGAAGAGTAGCCCTTACCCTTGTCAGGTGCTGATAATCCATCACTTCCATAAGCATGGACTAAAAACTATTCAAGTCGAGTCTCAGAGAGTACAGACATGCCAACCTCTTTCAGGGAATGCACTGCGCAATCTGGTCACAACGGTATCAAAGTTGCTACCATGGAAACATACCAGGTATATAGATAATTTGATCCCACACTGGGTTCAGGTCTGCGACATAACGAGATAAGGACTCGGGTTGCTGGAAAAAAACTGGACCCGCACTGTTGTTAATGACCTCTGTTCGACCTTGAACGACGTCGTTGACCAGAACTCGGACGTATGGATCACTCTGAAACAGTTTGTTAGACTTCCTACCCTAGGTGGTATATCGAGGGACTGACCTTGCCACCAAGGGCAGCTTCCACGTTTCTTGAAGCAACAGTTAGACTAAATTCTTTGCAATGATACAAACAACTCACTTGACATCTGTCGCCTTCTCAAGCCAAAGCCTCACGACACCGATAGGCGGGACGTATTGGGAGACCCCACTGAGAGCGCCTGCCATGTGCAGCGGCTTCCATTGTGCACTAATCCTAATTTTACCAGTCTTGCTCAAGGGCCACCAGTCGCGTCCCTCCGAAGTTTGCGCTGTTAGTAGGTCCTTGAGGCGCACAGACATGTACCCAACCACGGGGTCCTTCAAGAAGTCCCGTTCGTCTACAACGTTGACGGTGATCATCGACGAATGCTTATCTGAGCACAGGAATTCGATACTGGACTCCCAGACCGGATTGTTCGTGTGTTTGATGATTTGCGATTTGTGAATCGGGGAAGGATCGGAATCAAGGTAGACTTTAATGAAAGGGTTCAGTTCCCCAGACATTGACTTCGACGCGTCAAGCTCTTTGGCTTGGTGAAGAGTCAAGCGAACAATGCCAACATCTACAGTGGGATTGAATAAGATGATTCAGGTCGGAAAATTTGTACAAACCCGTTTCCGGTAGTCGCTCCTGGCCGTCGACTATCTGGGTCTTGAGTACAGGATAATAAGAGACGTCGAACCGAATCTGTCCGCGGTCCTTTCCATCTTTTAAGATCGGCAGCTCAACACCCTCCAAGGTGGCATCGTCCACAAGCTTATTCATTTCAAACAGTGCAGCACCAAGGGACGTGCTTTTCGCGCGCCCAGCGTAGTCGAATACAGTAAGAACGAGTTGCTCTTGCAGAGAATTGACCAGAATAAATTTAGTCTCTATCCAAGTCGGGTTGTACCTGCGCGACAATTAGCGGGATAATTGAAGAGATAATAGTACGAACGTGGAGTGTCTATATTTGGTCCTTGCAAGCTCCTGACGGTTATTAACACTGATACCGACAAAGGGATCAGGCGCGCCCCCGCCGATCTTGCTGGACTTGAGTCCTCGGGCAGCATGTACGGTTACTTGAATCACTCCAATTGCCGCGTCCAAAGGAACGCCGGACAAGAGTTGCTCCAAATTGAGCGTGAAAACATTCGGGTCGTACATCATGGGTCCAACACTTGCATGGACCATTTCGTGGATGAACTCCGAGAGACCAGGAATCTGCCACGTAGATTAGTGATGAGTGAAAATGCAAAAGCAAGATGAACCGACGTGAGCGATATCGAAACCAAATGTTTCACCACCAACTGGCTTGAGGACGTAATCGAGAACAGGTCTCCCCAAAAAACTGAGATCTACGATTTGTATATGAGGGAAATTAGACACTAGCTTCATTCTGACCCTCATAAGACCGCTGAAACTGATATCTTCGATCAATATAGGGATAGCGGCGGTTGCTAGACCTTTTCCAATCCTCACAGACAGTACTATTTTGGGATTAACCTTCTGTGCTGTTTGGCGAGGAGTCAGGTCAAAGGTATCGTTGGGAGTAAATGCGAGGTCCCAGTCCATCAAAACGATGTCATCCTCCGTATGCGGGAAGGTCCTAACTCTTTGGATTCGCGGCGCTTTTGTTCCAAGGGTGAATGTAGTGAGGCGCAAGGAATCCAAGAATGCGGGAGCACTCGTACTGAGGATTTGATTGACGGAGGCCTTCATCGAACCGGAAAGAACGGGTTCGTAGATAAGCCAGAAACGGTCCAAGAAATGGTTCAACCATTCAGCGCTTTCGTGCTCAGACGCCAATCGGGTTTTGACGAGCTCGCGTTGGATATCATCGCGGGCACGGCGACGCATACGCGCCATGGAGTTGGCATAGTACGTGTTACAGATCGCCAAGAGGATGAACAACCATCCCCATCCAAGGTTGAAACGCGTCGCGAAGTGAGACGCGAACACAGCCTTAAAAGTCGCGTTAAGCAAAGCAAGGAAGATCCAGCGTGAAACGTACAAAGACAATGAGAGCAGCATTATGGTACCAGGCACCGTAGAATTGCTCGCTCAAGAAAAGCCCTAGTATAGACTTGTCATTTTCTTCTCCTTCTGCAGGGGGGGCATCTATTTCGGCGACAGCACGCCATCCAACTTTATACCAGTCAGGAATAGCGGGGGCAAGGTTTGAGGGGTAGCCCCCTGAAGTTGGTAGGATAGGGGTCTCGACTTCCTCCTGCGTTGGTTTGTCCACATCATCAACACTAATTGTTGGCAAGACATTATGCCCATTTCCAGTGGCTACTGAGGTTTCTGAGTGAATGAGGTCCGTTGGTCAGTTCTGGAGAGGAGTACGTAGGATAACACACCTCTCGTGTCTGCTGGTTCAGTGTTTGTGGCAGCGCGCGGGATGGTCTTGTCAGGCTCCCCGCTAACCGGTGCAGCCTTGGCTTGGGGAGATACGTCTGGGCTGAAGGAACGGACGGCAGTACCTCTAACGGTGTCGTGGGCGGGTATGTCGTGGAGCTGGTCTGGCGCGAGGTGCTCCTGACGCGTGTGGTGCTGTGCAACGTCGTCTTGGTGGGTGTTGGTCGCCATGGCGGGCGAAGGTGAGGGAGCGAAAGGAAACGAACAAGGAGGGGACGGTGAGCGTTAACTAGGACTAAAGTAGTCGTGGAGAGACAACGTGCTTGGCCCAGCCAAGGCTAGTTCGTTGCTATCCTTGAACGTTTACGCAACTACATTAATTGCAGCGAAAAACCGAGGTACATCCCGTCATCGGCGCATTCCCATATGGAGTAATCTGCCGGCCGCCCATCTCACAGCTCCGCCCATTCCCCGTCGACGTCTTCGCCACCACCGACAATGGCGAGCAGGAAGACAAGGACGCTCGCGGCGAGGCGCATGCCCAGTCCTCTGTACAACTGTCCAACACCAGTATACCTTAACCAGCTCTCCCCACCCCCTACCTCTGCTTCTTCTTCACGGCACTTCTCCTTCTCAGCCATTCTTTTCCTCCGCGGTCGCTTTATTGGCAAGTCCGATCTCTCTTCCGTCAAGATGTGCCACACCGCATCCACAATACCGTTGTATGGCACGGGTCTCGTCTCCACGCACGTACGCAGTGGCTTCGCTGTCCCGCGAGTCTGAATTTGCAGCCTTCGACGGATCGTCTCAACTGGCAAGGTCACCAACAGACTCGCACATCCGGCTAGGACCTCCGCGAACGCCCAGGCGACCGGGTGCGTGTCTGCCGCAACGTATGGACCAAGCCACAGCCGTGGTGCAATAACGGCGGGTAACGCGACGTGCATAAGTGATCGCAGTCCAGTTTCCAGTATAGTCGGTATCAGGAGATGAGGGTGGAGGTAAATACCCCTCAGACCACCCTCGTTGGCTAGGATGTCGGAGAGAGCGTGGATAGGCCCTGTATACGTTCTATACCGTGACATCGACGACTGAGCGATCAATCGCGTGCGAACGAGATCAAGGGGTGACAGCAGGAAGCCAGTCAGGACGTGTGAAGCCACTGGTAGCAGCAGGGACGGCCGGTAGAATTCCCCGTGCGACGAGAGGAGTAGCGAGTGTAAGACACTGTCGACAAGTGGTTGTAGATTCGCGAAAGCAACGTCGTGAAAACATGATGTGAGAAGACCTAAAAAGGTGGGGTCAGCGGCCTTCGCATGATCTCGTGAGATCATCACCTTTCCATAGTGACAACATCCCTTCGCCGTGAAAGTTGATGAGCCGTTTAATCATGCCCCACGAGGTGCTAGCGCTCCCAACCGGGATAATGTACTCTGGTCGCGCTCTGTCTTCCATAACAGATGTTCTGATCATATACCCCCTGTCGTCTACAAGTTTCGGAGCGGGATGGCGAGTCGGGACAGTACCCGGTTCAACAAAGTAAGAATCCTCTTCGTTCGTTGCTTCGCTTAACTACGGGATGGTTCAACTGATTAGTTACGCCGGGAACACCATGTCACTCACTGTTTCCACTTCCTCTTTAGCCTCATCCTCATGTTCTTGAGTGAGGGCATCCTTTGGAACCCATTGAATCTGGAGAAGCATCTTTCCAACTTCCAGGGGCATTGCCATGGCAGTAGTGCTGTATTGGAGTACGGCCGAGGCTACCAATGAACGGAAGAGGAGGGAAACGTCGAGCGACGAGGGCTGGCTAACGCCCAAGGAGGGAGAAAGGTCAAACATGGAGTTTGGGGCAGGACGGGTGGACCACTGATAAGATGCAAACGAAGCGTTGGTGGATTGCTTCGGAACACCTGATGGAGGCGGCGAAGTGAATGTCCATTGGGTCGATGAAGGATTGTACGTATCACGTAGGGATGGACTTGAGGCCATCACATGTGAGGGAGTTGTCGGTCAAGATTCCGAATCACTTGCTTGTCGAAGTTTCTATTGCTCTCAAAAATGTGTCCCCGTCTCCCGGAGACTGCCGACGTAAGCAAATAAACTTGTTACTTCCTTGCCTGAAAGCGACCGTTGTATTATGTCTCTAGCTGATGGATGTTTGAGCTAGAAAGTGTTGTTGGTATCAACGTTTCACGACTATGAGTAGCTGGCTGCTGGCACGACTCTCTTTGCTAGCTATCTTCCCATCGTCCTGGAATGTGAGCTGCTCTGATCTTTTCAGCTGTGATGAACTTGAATTCAGGCTCCGTCTCCGTGTCCCTTTGCACGATCTTGGTCCCCTTCGCTTCCCCGAGACTCCTCACCGCCATCGCAAATGGTTATATCACGCTCTCCAAGATACGTGGTTCGTCCACCATGTTGATGTGGGGTAAAGTGCCCGCGTTGTCATTGCGTGGAAGGAATTCACACCTGTAGCCGGTTTCTTCGTACGCTTCTCGGAGGGCGGCATTCTCTACTGATTCCCCAGTCTTTCCGGCCTTTGGGCAATACCCGCACCCTTTCCCTTGGCGAATGTAGAACGCAGATTTTACTTGCCAATCTCTTTTGCCTAGAGTCGTGCAGAAGAGGACGGGACCGGCGCAGATGATAAAGTCTTCAGTGAAATGATTGATCGAGGGGTATGGTCTGGTTATTGATGGACGAGCACGGGCGTCTGCCATTGAGTTGTAAAGACAAAATACTCATTTGACTGACAAAAAGATGTGCCCGCTGCAAGGTTCGAACTTGCGACCTCAGGATTGCGTAACTGGGAGTTACTCATATATGCAATATGAGACCTGCGCTCTAACCAACTGAGCCAAGCGGGCTTGCCCATACGTGTGGATGATGTCTTGACAGAGACAATGTGTCGTGGGAACAGCGGACTGAATGCCACTCGGGGCGGGGATCGAGTTGAATTGGATCACTCTCGAACTTTACTCGTCGCTGTCGCCGGCGTCGACACCGCGCAAGTGCAAAGACTTTACCGCTCCATGCTCAACGCTCGCAAAAGGGAGGCTTCTGATCCTCTTCTCCCGACCAGGCAGCCCAAGTACCCGCGCGTTGAACAAAGCACTCCTCGTGGGCTTGCTACACGTCCCGGGCTGACCGTTCGTTGGGCACAGCTGGCGCGCGAAGCAGTCGAACTCGCCTCAGAAACAATAAAGGCCTGGTCATCTCGTACATCTCCATCAACCAGTTTGCCCAACCGTTCACCACGGTTGCGACGATCACCCTTACCCCCGCCTCGTCCTCGCCCTCGCCAAGTGCGCACAACTCCACCTTCTGACCCTGACCCTCCTCCTCCAATACCAACGGAATTTCATCCCCACAAGCATCACATTAGAACCGGACAACTTCCATCCTCTTTCCCGTCCGATCGACATTCCATGCAGACCCTTCTCAATCCTACCCATAGTTCTGAGAGCTCACTGGAATCGACATCCACGACTGAATTCATCTCTGTTTCACATTCAACTGCCTTGCCTTGCCATCAGACAAGTGATGTCCTTCTGGCTGAGTCCGTGCAGCAACATCGGAAGGCCAAGGAAATAAGTAACACCTTGAGACGGAGAAAAAGTAAAGACCACATATTTGCTCGAAAGGTCTGTTTCACATGTCGGAAGGATAACACCCCTCCAGGCTTACCAGTTTATACCTGTGCAACGTAGCACAAGGCCAAAGTAAGACAGGATATAATGAAAGACAGGGAAGCCGTGACGGAGGAGTTGTTCAAACTTAAGAAAGCAAGCGGTATGATGCACGCGTTTGTCCATTGCGACAGCCTTACCATCGTTTTATTAGGATTTGAGTCGAATTACGAGGACTTCAAATGTAAAGTACCCCTTTCCTCGACGCGTTTGATTGTTCATTCGCCGTGTTAGCGCACATTAATTACCAAGCTCGACTCCAGCATCTAAACGATCGTGACACGCTGTCGCGTACGTATCATAGACTACCTGTGACATGTATCCCAGGTTCATATTTCGTTCCAGCTTCAGCATCTCTTACAGATCTCCGTCTGAAGGAGGATACGCCCGGCTTATCCCACCGTCATTCATTCTCTGATGTACGCCTTTTGAGTATACACAATAGTCGTTGTTCTTATGCGATTTCTAGTATGCAGACATTCCTTTCTTGGAAGATGCAAAAAAGAAGTTGCTGCGGACACTGGCAAGGTTCGTCGTAGTACCACTGTACGTCAACAATGACAACAATGATTTTTTACCCAAACACCAGTCCACTGACGAAGCCTTTCTCGACCCACGATTTGCTTCGACAAGAAGCGCGCAAGAAGGATGAAGAAATAAATCTGCGCTTCCGCCCTTCTCTTCCCAAGTCTCTATCTCCAGATATAGACAAACAGGTGGATGACTTCCTGGCCAGGAAAGGTGTCATCTCGAAAATAGCGCGAGAACAGGTTTGCGACAAGGACCTCTCACGTCTGCTTCCATGCCAATGGCTAAACGATGAGCTCATCAATTTCTACGGTGCGATGGTTCTTGAACGCTCAGAGACTTATAAAGAGATACCCGGAACCAATGGAAGAAAGAAACTGTTGAGGGTGCATTACTTCAATACTTTCTTTTGGTCCAAGTTGCAGGGCGAGGGTTATGAACGGGCAAGGCTTGCAAAATGGACCAAGAAGGTGCGACCACACTCCAGTCTTCTGCCTGCTTTCCTGACATTTTCTTAGTTTGATATTTTTTCAAAAGATGTCATCCTTATTCCCATCAATCACAGCAACTCTCATTGGACTAGCGCTGCCATCAATTTTCGTCGGAAACGAATAGAGTCATATGATAGCATGAACCTTGACCGAGTTCAAGTATTCAAGGTTGGACACCGTGTTTTTCATTTGAGAGTGCTAAGCCTAAATCCCATCGATAGAGTCTTCGCCACTATCTTGATCTCGAACATCAGAACAAGAAGAAGAAACCATTTGATTTCACAGGTTGGGTGAACTATTGCCCGGATGTTAGTGTCCCTGCGTGCTAAGTGACGCGTGAACTCATTCCCCCCTTGACAGGATACCCCACAACAAGAGAATGGTTACGACTGTGGTGTCTTTACTTGTCAATTCTTGGAGGCATTATCCCGAGGAGAAGAGGTGTTTAATTTCTCGCAGCGAGATATGCCTTACCTCCGGAGACGAATGATTTGGGAGATTGGACACGCCAAGTTTCTTGATGTGCCATAGCGTTGCCACATGGAACAGTCCATGGTGGAGATTGCTGAGATTTAATTGTGGTATCGAAAGCATTATTTTCAAGCCGTAATGCCAGCGGTATTGGATACGACGAGAGCATTAAATAATCTGGAAAATACAAACTTAGAGGTCGAGCGTTCAACATCATCAGTGTTCGTGTCTTCATCGTCGAAACCACCATACAATGACGAAAAACCAAAAGACGAAAACTAGGAAGATGATGTACCACAACCACCGACAACCTTGCCGCTCGGCCATGTTGTTCATTCGGCGAAAGGTTCCAGCGAGGATACCCGACGTCTCTGCAAACGCATCATTCTAGCAGCGAAACGGGCAACCACTTAGCCACCGAGAGGACCGAAGTAAGAAAGCGCACCATCTGACTGAGCTGAACAGTCGACTCCCGAACCTCGTTCCCGATACCAATCGTAATCTTTGGGTAGGTAAATGTATGAGTACTGCGGCCAGGAACAGGGACTGCGGCACACGAGACCACGTACGTCTTTGAGTAGCTTGACTTTAGCGGACAAACCTTCGAGCTGTTCGTCGTTCTGGCCCTCTAAATCGTCAGCATAGCGGTGCCGTGAGGGTGCGTGAGGCGGGAGTTCAAACGGAGACGAGCGTCCCGAGGCGGGAGGCGTTAGGCCGCCAAGCAAAGAGGAACGATCACGCAGCGAATTGGGTGTGCGGAAACTTTGGGACTCATCAGCCCATGACGGTCACCTCGGGCAGTATTGCGTGCTCACCGCTGGGACATGGCGGTACAAAGGCCAGGTGGTTATTGCGTCCACGTATGACACACACATCCGAATCCGTAAGGCGTTATGGCACGTCAATAGGGATATAAAGTCCAGCTACATATCAAGCGCGCGTGTATATGATACGTATAAATCAAGAGCAATATAGCCAGAGGCACAATGACAAAATGCAATTGTATACATACGGGGAATAGGACGCCGAGGGAAGTCGAAGGAATGCGGAAGGAACGTCCACCGCCAGCAGTGCGAAATAGTACAAGTCCATTTATTCGACAAGTCCGCCTTCAATCAATGCTCATCCGGTTGGGATTCATGCTCGTACGTCCACTATGGTGTTGTTTCGATCCATTTCCGCGGGCGTGCGCCTTGTTTCTCTCGACTTGTAGAATCTAATCAGTTGCGTGAAACGAGAAAATGAAAGCTGTGCCTTACTTGAATCCTTGAGCCCTCTGCCGAAATTCCGCATCACGATTGCCGAAAAAATAATGGTTATGAGCAGGAGAAAAATCGCAATCGCAGCTGTTTAGATGTATTCAGCATGATCCGACTCGGATGACAAGACATTCAAGCCCACAGAAAGTAGTAAGCGAGTGCCATACTCGAGCGTAGTCCGTGTCGCGATACTTCAGCAGTTTGTAAGTCTATCATTGAGTTAGCATGTGAGGGGAAGGAAAAGAAAGCTGGCTTGCTTTGTAGACGAAGTATACCAATGCTCCTATGCATCCAGATATGAATGTTGCCATCATCCACTTGTTCTCATGGCGCGCTGCCAAGTGACCCTCGATGAGAAGAATGACGGACAGAGGCAGTGCGGCCCAAGTAACGTAGTATTCCCAGTCGGTCTTCGAGAGAACTAGCAAGAGAAACTGCACAGAGAAACCGATCCAGAAGAAAAGGTCGAACTTGACGAGACATTGGAAAATTTGATAGCTGGCATACATTTTCTTGACGCGACGATCGGCACCAAGGAACTTGTAGACCTTCCACCCGAACTCGTTGTAAATTTTCCACCCGAGGGCAATATAAGCTATCTCCGCTGCGGAAATGACCACTGGAATGATATTCGTAAGGACGTGGACTGGTATATGGATAATGCCTTCCGAAGTTGTCGCCGAGTTTTGAATTTCTCCAATTTGTATGATAGCGTAGATGAGGAAAAGAAGATTGAATAATCTATGATAAACTGTCAGAAAGACGTTGAGATCTTCCCAAGCCAACTAACATGAGGGAGATGAATTGCAGCGTGTTCCGAGCATACACTGCGTCCACGGCGAGGACGAACTGAAATATACTGTGCTGGATGTCAAAACATGGACGAGGGTAAAATGGAAACGCATACTGTGCTAATGCGAACACGGTGAGGTATACAGGCATTTTGAGAGCACTCTCGCCGTTTCCGGTGCGTTGCAACCGATGGAGAAGATCAGCTTCAATGGCGAGATCTATCGTCGTTTCGACCAGGACAGTTAACACGAAGAGCCGACATGCCCAAGAGTCGGGGAGAATCTTGGAAAGATGATGAGACGGATTCCAAGAAAGCGGGCAGGCGCTCACCTGCTGCCACCATTTCCGCTGATCGACCACTAGTTCTCGTTTTGGCTTCGGTGGATAGCTCTGAGGGGGGTCGGGAGGGTGTTCTGCCTCGTCATGGGGCTCGCCACCTGGATACGAGGACTTGTAGTCGAAAGAATATGATGGGCCGCGGGATTCGGAGTGGCCGATGGGTGGTGTTTGGACTTTGAAGGTCTGATGGCGCGATATCCTCGAGTAAGGCTCTGCATATTGATCGATTAGGTCGTCGTATGACTTGAAGTCGTCCGCGGGTGGGGGGTTTGGATAGCTGGAGTTGAGATAGTCCGTGGAGCGGTCACCGAGATTGGCGAGTGGGTGAGCCATGAGGAAGGGGATAAAGAGCGTGAAGAATAAAAGTTGGAGTCGTCCGGCGAGCGTGTAACGAGCGTGCAAGGTTCAAACTCGACCTCGACTGGGCTCAAAATCGGTCCAGTCTTTTCACCCGAGCGTGGGAAACCATGTCCACCCGACTACTTGTACTACCACTACCTAATGGACACTCATGATCCATCCGTATCCGTCGAAGAACCAGTTTCTTCTCCTTCGACATCTAGCAGCCGTTGTTAGCATCACTCGCGAACAGCCATTCATTCACACACCAATCAGATAGTCTGGCCCAACTCGGACGGGCGGCGGGGGTGGCCGCGGTGGACTTGGTCGTTTCACCTGTGCCGCTAATGCCGCCGCACCTCGGCTTATTCCTGTCTTGCTGCCTTTCGGGCGCCCGCGTTTCGGCGGACCTGTCCCAGCAGGACTCTTGGCCGAGATGGCGGACGACGCAGACGCGCCGATGGGCGTACCGGCCGAAGATTGGGATCCAGGCGTGGAAGATCGTTCTCTGTCCAAGAACGAAGTGGTCGATGAGGATCGCAGCTTGGAGGGGACCTTGGACTGTGAAGAGGAGACCTGCAGAGGCTACAGCATGGAGACATGCCTAAGTAACTGGAATCAAAGAGGAGCGAACCTGATTCGTATGGCCGTCCAGCCCTGCCTTGAGTCGAGAAACAGGGGACCCTGGGTCACTTCAGAATTTGAAGCAAACACACCACATAAATGGCGACGTACCAGTCGCCTTCTGTTTCTTTGGCTTCTTCACCGGAGACAGTTGTGGTGAACCGGGCTACATTCGCAGGTGAATAGGGAATCCATAGCAGACAGCGCTACTCACCCTTTTACGCTTGAGGTTGAAATCCGCTTCGTCTATGGCGCAATGAGTTGTTACTCTCGCTCTTAATGAGTGACAGATACCAGCAAGTTTACCCTTGGATTTCGCTTTGGTCTTCTCGTTAGAGTTGTCGTCCGAGATGTTACCGTTCTCGGAGGCAAGGTACGGTGATGCAGACCGGCCAGAGTCGATCGGAACCCTGAAGATGGTTGATCTGGGAATACAATACGATTTAATGGACACCATACTTCGATTTGAGATTTGTGGTACGGGCTACCCCGCGCCGTACGCCTGTTCCTATACCCATACATAGGCTGAGATGAGGTGCATATCTATTTGATGCAATCTTGAAATGACTGGATTTTGGAAAGAAGGGACGACGTGATAGAGGTTACACGGACCTGTCGTTTACACACGGCGCATTCAAAAAGTGTGTTGCCGTCCTTGACAGTTGTTGGCGTACTTGTCCCTGTGCTTGGTAGGGCCTTGCCCGCTGATGACGATGCCTCCATGCTCCCTGCATCCTGCACTTGAGGTAATGTGTGCCCATTATTTCCGTGAACTATTGGGATGGCCCATGATACGTGGGTTAACCAAGCGGGACGAGCAGCGCGTGCAGCAGATCCCACCTGTACAACAACTGGGATCCGAGCGTGAACAATCGACCAAGATTCAATAGCGACAGAAGCTCACCGTGTACGACATGTTTGACATGGCACTCGACTCCGCGCGACTTCGTGATGCCCATGAAGGGCAGCATCCATCACCAGGTCGTCGAGCATGGCTGAAAAGAGCCTCGCGGCCTGGATCGCGTTCAGCGGCAAAACACCGTGCAGTATCGACAACATACGATGCCGGTGATGACCTCATCTCTCTCTGACTTGGACATGGCTTGTGTGCGACTCGTGTACGTCCTTGAGTAGAACGCGCTACTCGTTGTCCTCGACCGGCGGCAGTTCCGCCTGTTTGGCCCATTGATCGCTTGCAACACGTGACGTACGCTCATTGCATATTCGCGGGAACTGAATTTACACACATCCTAGTAGGTACTCCCGTAGATATTCATCATCGCGCTGCGTCTGTTAATATCTGGGGAACTGTAAACGGTACGAAACCTTCCTCAATCTTCTCGTCCCTCAGCTCCTTAATAAGTCGCAAAAAGTCGTCGATTGCTTCGCTTGACGTTTGAATGTGTACTACAAGCCGCGAGCCTCTCAACGTAACGGGATCCGGAAGAGCAGCAGCACGTCTCACGACCTCCACATATTCGACACCGATTATGGAGGGGTCGAAAAATACCTGCGCAAGCTCTGTAAACGAGAGCGAAATTTAAGAGATTGTTTACTTACCATGCACGTTTCCACTGGGCACAATATGCCGACCCCTAATTCCTCCAGCCCCCGTTGCAGGCGCCTTGCTAGTGCATGCACGCGGAGTAGTTGTGGAAAGTTGTGGCTAAGTGCGTAAGCTGCGCAGGCAGCAAGAATTCCAGTTTGTCGCATTCCCCCTCCAAAGGCTTTGCGGAACCAACGAGCTTTGTTGATGAACATATTTGACCCGACAAGACAGGTTCCGACTGGAGCACCAAGGCCTTTGCTGAGGCAAAGGCTAGCAGAGTCAAACGGGGCACAGAGCTCTGACAATGACATCCTCGTCTCAACAGCGACATGCCAAAGACGGGCGCCGTCAAGATGCATCAGAATATTGTTCTCCCGAGAAATTTTCGAAATCTCGATGATGTCATGTTGGGGGAAGATCGTGCCGTCCAGAGTATTCTCAAGACATACGAGACGAGTTGGCGCACTAGTCTAATCAATCGACAGACATCTGACTGAGGGTGGTACCCACAGGTGAATATCGGACTCCAGCACAGCCTTGGCCTTTATATCCTTTAAGGTCAAGTGGCGACCTTTCAAGCGGTCAACACATAACCAGGTTCAAATTGGACCGAGGCAAACCGTTCGAAGGTGTGATAGGGATCGGATAAGCTCCAGAGTGCATAGCAGCACCGCCCACTTCATATCTACGACACATTCTGCATCGTCAGCGCGACTTAAAGATGTGAGGGCATCAAGCACAACATACGCATTGATATGACTCCGGACATCGACGATAATTGAAAATGGTGGTTGGAGTAGGTGCGTTCGTATTGCTAACTGGTTACTGAGTGTCCCGCTGGACACAAAGAGCGCGGCTTCTTTTCCAGTGAGTTTTGCAATATGCTTCTCGAAAGCGGAAGTGCAAGGCTCATGAAAGACGGCGTCTCCTATCGATGCTCGCACAGCGTAATCGTACATTGCCTTTGTTGGTACTGGATAGGAGGCTGCTTGAACGCAGATTTTCCTGCATGACATCGCGAGTTTTCCATACCTGTGATGGTGTCGGCTGATCACAGTGAGACAGCACGAAAAGATATTAGATAAACTCACAGACGAAACTCCTGGACACTTGCTTAAGTTGTGCTTCGTTATCTGCCTCCTGAGTTGGCGTTAGAACGTCCACTCTTGCTTGTTCAATAATCTCTCGGAGCTTTGGATCCATCATGAGCGAGTGAAAGCAGTGGAACGTCGACCAACGAGAAATCTGATGTGCATGAATGTCAACAACTCCGCACCGTCCAGGAAAGCCTCGCACAGGTGTAAGATTCAGAGACTAGTTTCTGTTGGAACTTGCCAGTGGTTGAACATTTCAAGTCTTGATGGCTTTGCAAGGATAAATTTGTGTTGTCTTATCGTGGTTACATAAGGATCTGTATTATTGTCCTTCACTGGCACTTGAACCGCGTATCAAAAATAAATACAGTACGTGTTGCAATTTGCACGATCATTTGTGATACGGATTGCTGTAATTTAGTTCTATATCCTCGCGAGAGAGCTAAGTCTAAAGCGCTGTTGTGTGCTCAATACATTTGTTTTTATGTCACAAAAATGTGTAAATTCCACTTCACTGTGCTGCACAAACTCAGGTATCGAAATTGTTGTCCCTACGACATGGGTTGTGTGTTGGACATCACTCGACAAGTGTTTTCACAATGAAAGTATGCATCTGTTGCCTGCCAGAGCAATGCCGGTCTGACTTCACAATTTTTGGACCTTATCCGGTGTAGATTAGCCAGATTTAGATTCTGTATTATGCTGGCGGAATCAGTGAGCCTCTTGGCTTCGTCGTCTTCCTTGCGATGGTTAACGTGCGTAAATTTCAGAAAACATTCTGTCGCTAGGTGCTGAATGCTCACGTTCGACTGGCTGATGACAGGGTTCTAAAGCAGCTCAAAAGCGCGAACGAAATGCTAGCAAGATTGTAGACAAGGGTCCGACCAGTCGTACCAAGGTCAACGAGGCTGCCAAAACCATCATCTGCTCAACCTGCAGACAGACCTTTGTGCGCCCCACCACACAAATCGGCTACACACGTCACTGACAGAGTTTCTCCATCGTAGTTATTAACGACACGGGCTCCAGCGTGAGTTTCACGATGATGAGTACGTTGTGATGTAATTTACATGGGTGGACTGCAGGTTAGAGGAGCATGCACAGAACAAGCACTCTAAGACGCTAGCTGAGTGCTTCCCCGGCTTTGACAAGTAGTGCTAATGGGTAGTATACCTCGTATTTGTACGCATAGTGCGGTGTGAATCGGAACGAGGGCCAGGGACTGGGCGAACATTTGTGAATGTAAGATTAATATGTGGCGAGTTCATGCAACGCACCAAGACGTGCACTACGTGAGGGTAGTTCTCATAGCCCAAAGGAAGTCGCACCGGTTGCTTGGGCATTGGCTCCTGCACTTTGCATTTTCTCGCCCACTTTTTTGTTAACCTCAAAAAACTTTGCAACACATCGATCTATGCAGACGCTCTCCCCCTTGTTGAGGTCGCCCTCCGCATACCGTGGGCCAATGCACTTGCTATGACACGACCTGTACGCGTGCTGAGTTGGAACTTATACTTGTCGTTTGGCTGAACCTACGCGACAATGCGGTTGAAGACATCCGAAACCATGTCGATCCTGAGGCGAGTTAATAAATGACATGGTAGATACAGTAAACTTACTCATTAATGGCCATCTCGATGCGCTCATGGTTGACGCCTCCCGAGGGCGCAGCGGGGGTACGACCAAACATCGACATGGGGAGCGCTGAACTTGAAGCGACGTCGGTGCGGCAAGAAAATACCAGATGATCACGTGACTATAGACGACATATCCCGAAAAGGCAGGCATCAAAAAAAGTGGCGGACAGATGGCTCACGACATCCGTGCAGCCATGTCGGACAGTTCGCCATCCCTTGCAGTTCACCGATGCAGGTTCGTGGACGCCTCCCCTTCCCCGATAACTGCTCTCGCATTCCCCCCCTTACCGCTGCCCTCGCTCACAACCAAGGCAACGGGCAAACAACGTGAGCGCGATCGGGGTCCAGCATTCGGTACCCTTGTCGTCGGCCATGCGAATGGAAACATAGACTTGCTCGAGTGGACGGGAGAACTGGGCGAGTCACAAGCATCTCAGGCTTGGCACCATCGCAAGGTCCGTCTGCTGCTCCATCACAGTTCTCATGCTCAGAACCATTTGGCACAGACTCTCCCTGGTCCCCACCCCTCAAAAGTCGATTCTCTGGCATTAACCATACGATATCCAGATATATCTCCCTCAGACGTGGTCCCGTCCCTCCCAGATCTTCGCCTGTTTAGCTCAGGTGGTGGAAGTGAACTCTTGGAGTGGGACATGGCCAGAAATACCGTGAGGGTGTGTCGCTTTTGTATCGGATAGCTATCTATTCCGACTCAGTGACTCCAGAGGACAATCAGCTCTCAAGGGGGCTCTATATGGAGCATGGCAGGAAACTCTACGTCGACGTTGCTGGCAATAGGATGTGAAGACGGTTGCATTCGATTGCTTTCTCTCTCGGCGGACACCCTTCAACACTTTCGCCGCTTCGATTACGTCAAATGCCGTATTCTCAGTATTGCATGGGGTCCTCCAATACCCCGACAATCACAGTCAAAAACGAATGGCTCTGCAAATCAACGCAATGACCGGGAAGAGAGTGGAGATGAAAGCGATGACGAAGACTATGGGTGGAATGATTCGTGGCTCGTGACTGGAGGCTCAGATAGCAGCTTGCGGAAATGGGACATCAGTACCGGGCGGCCAATTGACCGCATGAGGACCGACAAAATAAAAGGCGACAGGACGCTTGTTTGGACGGTCGGAGTACTTGCGTGAGGCATCTTTCCGTCTATCCTGTATTTCGCTCAGACTGAAACGGTGGTAGCGATGGAACGATCATATCTGGCGATTCATTGGGTACCGTCAAGTTTTGGGATCCACTGACATACACTCAAACTCATAGTTTCGCCGCGCACAGAGCAGATGTTCTCTGTCTTACGATTGGCCCAGACGGAACAACTGTCTTTACATCGGGTGTGGACCAGAAAATAGTCCAGTTTGCCTATGTTTCATCTACACCGGTTTCTTCGTCATCGATACTGACCGCCGCTGCGGGTCGATGGATTATGTCGGCTTCGCGACGGATGCACTCTCATGATGTACGTTCGCTGGCAATGTGGCCGCCTTATAGCCCGCTTCCACCCGCCTACAGACGAAAACCTGCCCCTGGGACTCCATTTATAGCGCCTGTTCTCGTATCCGGCGGCCTCGACATGTCCGTAACCCTAACGCCTTGTCTACCTGCGAGCATGACAACATCCACTATCGCAGCCCGAGCTGTTAATCCACTAGCAACTAGTGTTGCAACCACGTTCGAAGACTCGTACTACCGACGGATTCCATATCACTGTTCCCTTTCAATAGCTAAGGCTGCAAGACTCGTGTCGTGCATGCACGAGACTGGGTTGAATGTCTGGCGTGTGCTCAACATCCCGAGCACAATGATGATCATAGACGGCACGGATAATTCTACAAACCCCGAGTTGAGGTTGAGCTGGGAAAAAGTGCTCGAGATGGAACTTAATGTAAGAACGAACCTCATGGCAAGTGCTCTTTCCGACGACGGACGGTGGCTTGTTGTTTCGGATTTGTATGAAGCGAAGCTTTTCGAACTGTGTAAGACTGTGAGTCTGCATTTACGCGCGAGGAAAGATGCTCAAATCTTAAATTCCTCCATCAGTCCGAAAAGGAGATCAAGCCAAGGCGGGTTCGCTCATTAACTACCCTGCTAGAGGCGCATATCTTTCCTTCGAGCTCAAGAGGACCCCGTTCGACGGGAGCGAGTTGCTTCGTCTTCACACCCGATTCAAGCAAAATGGTTTTAGCATCGGCATCGACATCTACCATCATCATTGTTGACTTGAGCACGGGGGAACCCACCGTGTTGAGACGTTTCGACCAGCATGGAAAGCCGGTTACTCTTAGCGGTGGTCGGCTGGTTCGTGGCTCGAGTAGAACCCAGGTGCAAGATGTAGAGGATGATGAGAGTGAGTTACCTCCATCAAATGGTCCACCATCTATTGTACGGATGGCTGTAAGCCCCGATGGGCAATGGCTCGCGACTTCGGATGAACTCTGTCGGACTTTCGTGTTTAACCTCGACTCAATTCAGGCATGTGTAGGATCTTATACTACAGAATAATGCCGCTGATGCGTGTCTGCAGTATCATAGGACTTTGCCCTCATTGCCTCTCCCACCAAACGTGCTGATCTTCACTCCCGAAAAGCCCCAGGTCCTTATGACCGTCCTTCCGAATAACACTATACACATCTTTGATGTGGAACGTAGCGAAGTCCCCGCATGGGCCCGCGACCTTAATTCACGCGTCCCAAAACAATTGTTCACCACACCGGATCCCGTATTGGGCGTCATCTTTGAGCCGAGCTCGACGCTGCCCCCCCCGACTCTGGTGAATGGTGATCTCGAGATGGCCAACCTCTCGCAACGAAACTCCGAGCTACACTCCACTACGCCATCCCAAAAGGTAGCCATCTTTTGGGGCTCCTCCTGGCTATGTAAAGTCCATTTCGAGCTGCTGGAAAAATACACAGAACCGCGAAAACGTCGAAAATCCGAGGCAAGGCATCCAGAATATCAGGCCATGCCAACCCTTGCACCGCGTCCAGATCTTCAGAATAGCGCGTATGACGCGCGAAATTTGCGCATGGTCACACACTATCGACCGATTCTTGCGTTGGACTTCGTGGGCCCAGGCGAGTTGGTCCTTGTGGAAAGACCCCTCGTGGATGTGCTGTCGAGACTTCCACCTGCCTTCTTCAAACCCAAATATGGACAGACATGATGGAAAGGGTGATGAAAGGGTCGATGTAGTGCTTGTATCAGTGTCTTTCATTGGAATGCTATTGACCCAATAAAAATAAAGGACAACCCTGAGGATAATTCGGAAATGGAATGAACCAAAGCCTAAGCTACACATGAGTGAAAGGTGAAGGTATCTAAAGTATATATGTACAGTGCTAGTTACCGCATCGCGGCTTCTCTATCTTGCTTTTCATCTTCCCTGGAGGTAAGAGGATTAAATAAATTCCCCGATCATCAAGTGTAAGGCATACTTAGCATTGAGAATGGAGAGATATAGCGTCCAGAAGATACCACATGCAGACTGGAATGGTATCCTGTACGGTAAAGGCATAAATCGGAAATTTATCAGCTGCGGCCATGTAAGATACGACGCGACGGAATATCCGAGAAGTATACCTGTGCCAGTGGCCAAACTTTCCAATTGGTCAATAAAGCAGTGGTGTACATATCAGCATATTTGTCCCGTATTTGCTTCTTGGTTCGGCTTTCCATAATACCAATGGACCCGATAAAAATTGCGAGCTGCGGGGGGAAAGTGACACAGTTAGAAGCCAATGTAGGCAAAAGAGCTCAAGGACATACGCCCAGCGGTGCCCTGGACGAGCGAGATAATCAGACAGTGGTGCAGACTAGGTGGATCGCAGCAAACTCACATGATGAACTGATCTGCAACAACTCTCTTTGACAAGGCCCTGAAGCTGACTTTGTGTGTTCGCCGCCTGCGGAGAGGGAACTTGCGTTCAAGGAAAAGGTTCCACCTGCCCAGTAGGGGGCCTCGAAGGGAGCAGGCTCAAGGTTACTTCCAGCGAAGAAGTCATTGTACATACTTATGCCGACACCGAAGCAAAAGAAGCGGAAAGTGCGTGCAGGGTCCCAACCTGGTCGATGCTGGTTATCTTGAGCCTGCTGTGGGCAAAGTCAAGGGTAAGCGATAAGAACGGTGAATCGGACGCACGACATTCTGAGTGAACTGAGCGACGATGTCGCCAAAGGCGTTGAGGGTACCCCCTGTGAGAGCGAGGGTGCGGTTTGGGTGGGTATGAAAGAAATATCGATATGTTCTGGCGAGGGCGACGGTCGTTGCCATACAAGTTGTCCTCCTCGTCCAGCAAATATCGAAATGCCCACACCAACAAATACCCTATGACGTAATCAGCAAGAAATCAATTCACGTGACCAGAACGCCAGCCTCATAAACCCGCCGCGTCAAAATCCACTTCCCTTGACCATCGCCCACCACCATGCCTTCCTACTCTACCCTTATCCTCGCGTTGGCACTCATCACAGCCGTCCCCGCCCTTCCCGTCGACGAAATATCCGCGCGCAACGGCTTGGGCTCCGCAACTTCGGGCGTCGGCGGTCAGGCAGGCGGGGGATCTGTATCCGCTGCATCAAATGGTTGCACAAACCCATCAAGAGACTGCGCTGTGGAAGAACTCTTTGGCGAGTCATTAGTCAAGGTAGCATCCGGTGGGCACACAAGCATGATGTCGTCCCGTGTCAGTTCTAATACCCATGGCAGAGAACGCAGGGAACGGGGGCAGCGCCCTCTCCGGAGCCTCAAACGGAGAAGCATTGCTTAGCCTCATTGGAACAAACCACACAAGCAAAGTTCCGCAAGGCAGCGGATTCTCGGGGGCCGGTGGCGAGGCGCCCGGAGGATCAGTAGTCGATAACCACCCTGCACTCATCGAACTGGACTCAGGTGTGTATATCTAACACGCGCGTCAATTCCGACTGACGTCGATAGACAACGCTGGGAAGGGTGGTAACGCATCTAGTGGAAACAGCTCGGGCTTGGTCAATTAGACGGCGATGCCGGACAAGCAAAAGGGGAGCAAGATCCTCACATTCTAGACCTACTTCGCAGACATTGTGCACATAGACTACTCAGTTGCCTATTGGAAGGGTTGTATTTGATGGTATATCCAACATACACATTGTATCACCTGACGGTCACAGCAGCTTGAGATGGCCAGTAACCTGGTTTACGAGTTCTACTGGTGCTGCACAGCTATTGTTTGGTAACAGGAATCGACAGTGGGGAAAAACCTACCAGGACCAATTCCAAGGACTGTACGCGACCCTGCCACGATTTGCGTACGCCCACTAGAAAGTGCGCAGTCATCAACAAGCGAATACCGCCAGGAAAATACGGCATACGCGTCAAGTATCGACCGAGCACATAGATTGAGGCTCTTTGCGATCGCTTCCAGTTCCAATAGCTCTTCCTCGGAGGATCCTCTGAGGGCAATTTTTGCTTGCCTGCTCAGGTGTGTTTTCAGGGCAGCCAGGCAAGCGGACCAAACGCACCCCGTTCGTTCCCAGTGTTGTACAAGCTAGACAAACGAGTCTTGAATGCCGGAGACCATCTTGCGCTGTTCAGCTCACCTTTGTATTCGTTTTTATGAGCGCCTTGTAACATGCCAGGGTCGCATGACTGGAAAGCTATAATCCATCACTAGGACTTCTCGACCAGGACGCACGACATACCCACACCTAGACAACTCAGAACGACGATGTTAGTGCATAAGAATAGTCACGTACTGCGCTGCGATCTTTCCTTGAGTCATCTTCAAATCCGTCCTCACAACTAAGACCTGAACGTAATCCGTCGTCATAAGAGAGTTTCTCGCTTGAACGCCAAATAGCGCTCACAAGCTTGCATGGCTCCATCAGTCGTGGTTTCACAGAAGAAAGATCACCATCGGCTAACTCTTCGCCTTCATCATCACTGTCCTCCAGTTTGGGTTCGAGTTCTGGCTTGGTCTCTAGCGGTAAGACCGGAGGCATGGTCTTCGCAGCAAAATGCGCTCCTAGATAAAATCCTAGTGCCAGAGAGATACATGCTGAAGCAGTACAGGAAAGCACTTTTGTGTCGCGAGCTGAGATTGAGATATAGGGACTCTGGGCAAGAGGGATGCAAGTGACACTCACTTAAGTAGACCATCGAGGCAAGGAAAACGGAGGTTGCCGAACTGCTCGATAAGGGACATTGAGCATATACTGCATACTCGCTGCTGGCTTCTGAAGATCATAATGGCGGAAGAAACGCTCCCAGCATCCTCAGCAGCCCCCCAGGAAACTATCTCCGGCCGGGAATCATTCTCCTCCCTTGAACTCTCGGAGCAGACGAATAAAGCGCTCGGGGACATGGGATTCAAGACCATGACACCTGTACAAGCGCAGGCTATTCCACCACTGCTGGCGGGAAAGGATGTCCTTGGTGCTGCACGAACTGGCTCAGGAAAGACACTTGCATTCTTGATTCCCGCCGTTGAACTGCTGCATCGAATGAAATTCAAGCCAAGAAACGGTGAGTATCCGCTGTCGGGTGATACAAGGCTTCGTATTGATCGGATTTTCGCTCATAGGAACTGGAATCATCGTCGTTTCGCCCACACGAGAGCTAGCACTGCAAATATTCGGGGTTGCGAAAGACCTGATGGCCTATCACTCTCAGACCTTTGGTATTGTCATTGGCGGTGCAAATCGCAGGGCAGAGGCCGAAAAGCTCGAGAAGGGAGTCAATCTGCTCATAGCAACGCCAGGTCGACTACTGGACCATCTCGAAGTAAGTAGAAGTCACGGAAGTGAGTCTCCAACACGTGCTCATAACAGTAGAATACCAAAGGATTTGTTTTCCGCAACCTAAAAGCACTCGTCATCGACGAAGCAGATCGAATACTGGAGATCGGTTTCGAGGAGGAGATGAAGAAAATCATTGCAATTCTACCGAATGGTATTGCACACCGACGCTCCTATCTTGTGGGCCAACTGACATTTTTGATAGACGGTCGACAATCTATGCTTTTCTCTGCAACACAGACTACAAAAGTCCAGGACCTCGCTCGCATATCGCTACGCCCAGGACCTCTGCATGTCGACGTGGACAAAGAAGAGGCGACGAGCACTGTATCGACACTATCTCAGGGTTACGTTGTGTGCCCATCTGACCGTCGTTTCCTCCTCCTATTCACCTTTCTCAAAAAGAATCTGAAGAAGAAAGTTATTGTCTTCTTCTCTAGTTGTAATTCAGTGAAATATCACGGTGAACTGCTGAACTATATCGATGTGCCGGTACTCGACCTACACGTATGTTCCTTTTGACACATTGTGAGCTCCCAGTTGACTGTTGTGTAATCCAGGGCAAACAAAAGCAACAGAAACGTACCAACACGTTTTTCGAGTTTATCAATGCGGAATCTGGCATCCTACTCTGTACAGATGTCGCCGCTCGTGGGCTAGATATCCCACGTGTAGATTGGATCATCCAGTACGACCCTCCAGATGACCCAAGAGACTACATACACCGAGTGGGACGCACTGCACGAGCTGGGAAGGTTGGCAAGAGTCTCTTGTTCTTATTGGAGAGCGAGCTGGGTTTTCTACGGTATCTGAAGGAGGCAAAAGTTCCCCTTAACGAGTATACCTTTCCTGCGGAACGGATCGCCAACGTGCAAACTCAGGTCTGTGGCCATCACATCACCCCCGGATGATTTTGACTCTAGATGGAATCTAGCTGGAAAAGCTGCTACAAAAGAACTATTTCCTACATCAATCTGCAAAAGACGGATTCAGGTCATATCTTCAGGCATACGCCTCCTATTCACTCAAGAAAATATTCGACATCAATGCGCTCGATCTTGCCAAGGTTGGAAAATCGTTTGGGTTTGCCGTTCCACCGCGTGTCAACATAAATATCGGTGGAGGAAGCGGGAAAGGGAGCGCGGGGAGGAAGCGACAACGGAACGAAGAAGAGGAGGAGGAGTGGGAGGATATGCCCCTTGGAGAGGGTGTGGAGAGTGGAGAGGAAATGGATGTCGTGGAGAATTCGGAGAAAGCCACGGCGAGGAGACAGGGCAAGGGGCGCCGGATAGAGACGTTGGGGAAGAGAGGGATCGAGAAGGAGATCTATAGAAAGGGAAAGGAATGGAAGAGGACGAAAGCGTCGGGACAGCAGTGGAGTCGCTGACCTGTTCGGTTCCGATTAGGATAGAATGGCTAGTGAATGTACCCAAGACGAGTCTAGGTTACGTGTACACCTGCCCTAAAGTCGCCAGGAGGCAATGGAGTTTGAGCCAACCCTCACACCAAAATTTCTATCTCGTCTATCTTGAACTAATTCATTGCGTGCAGCACTCATGGCGACGACTCAGGTGATACATATATTCTTCTTGCATGGTCCCTACTGACGCGTACTTTGTCTATGTGCCTTTGTGCGTTGCGTGTACAGCACTATCTATGGGCAGGTGGTCATTTCTTACTTTTGATAGCAGCGTTGCGATACTTTACTGCATCCATCACCTTTACGACCGTCTCTCCCTGGTGGTACAAAGGTATGGTATATTCTCTGTCAGATTTCCTGGGCGGAGCCTGACGGGTATCTCAAAGCGAGTTTCTTGGGTGCTCTTATTAGCTATGCGATCGTGTGCCAGTGAGTAGTACGCATTATGCGTGGAGACGGCGTGGCGTATTGCTGACATTATCCGCGTGTTCGCAGCAAATCGCTTGGGGTGAGAGGATGTGCCGTTTGTTGCGTGTTTGATTTTCACGCCCGTGTTCTAGACTCCGCAACCCAACTTGGCGTATGCGAAAAGAGCAATTTTGGACGAGGTGAGTCTACGAATTTGAGAGGGGTATATGCGCTAGATGGTTGCACAGAATGTTCAATACTTTTTACTCGCGTTATTCTGGTGGAGCTCCAAGCCAGTTGCCTGTACGTTTTCCGTGCGTGTGGTAACCGAGAGTGTTGTTACTGAGATGTCGTGTTGCGTAGTCGCGTTGATGCCCTACTTTGTGTTTTCGCTTTTCCATGCTCTGACGTTTACGCGCACGACGTTGATGGCTCAGTATCTTCCACCGGGACCGCCCGCCACAGCCGGCGGCCCCCCTCAGCCGCATCCTCTTGCCAAACGCTTGCAGGTCTGGGTGAAATGTACGTGGCACGGTGCGGTTGTGTTTGGTGACTGACTGCTGACCATCAGCGAACTATGACCCGGCGATGCGCCTTGTGGCATTTGCGGAGCTGTTCATCTTCTTGCGCGTTGCATTTGGGGCTGTTTTGTTCCGGAACTCGTTGATTGCGCCGCTGATCTATGCGCACTTTTTGCGCCAGCGATACTACCAGTCTGCATTTACGCGGGAGGCGGTCTCGTACGCTGATGGACATATTTCGGCCACGCTTGCAAACCCTGCCATTCCGCCTGTTGTGGGAACTGTGTGGGGCAAAGTGAGGGACTTTACGATCAAGTGGGTGGGGAATGTGATTGAGCCGAGGAGGGAGTAGAGCGGAGGCAGGGAAATGGGTACGCTGACTGCGCTCGTTGGTCGGACGCACGATATGGTTTGGTACATGATCATGATATGATAGATCCGTATTTTCTTTTTCTTTTTCTATTTTCTTGTTTTTGACAAACAAGACCATGCAAAGGATATGAACGGGAATAATTTCCGGGAGTTTCTGCAGACGGCCCGACGACGACGAGCAAGGTTCTCTTTCTCCACCATGTCCCGCATACCCGTCCCGACTCACTCCCCCGCCCACAGCAGGCACTCTGACCGCCCCGCCTCTCCCGCTATGCCCCCCTCAAACCTATCCACTGCGCTCTCCGACACTAGAAAGAAGCAGTCAAGACGCGACGAGGTCCGTCTCTCCTCCTCTCCTCTTCCTGGCTCATCCCCCGTCCAGGCAATTCGCAAGAAAATCGAGTCCGAACTCGCCCGAAAGCGCACCATTTCGACCACCTTCCAGTCCGGCCGCAGCAAACGTTCCGCCAAGCCTCAGGTAGCTAAAGGAACAGTCGCCGCCCTCAAACCAAGTCCAGCCCTCACCGTTCCAGAAAACATCACCGTCGCGGAGGCCAGTCAACTATGTGCTGCCAAGCGCACCGATTGTGTCCTCGTCGTCGATGACGATGAAGGTCTCAGCGGCATATTCACTGCCAAGGACCTCGCATACAGAGTCACCGCGGAGGGGCTCGATCCTCACTTGACACCCGTCAGCCATATCATGACTCGCGGTCCCATGGTCACCCGTGACACAACCAGTGCAACAGAGGCTCTACAGCTCATGGTCCGAAGACACTTCCGTCATTTGGTCAGTCATCACGTCCCTAATCACCTTCGTCTCATCTTTGTCTTTTATTAGCCCGTTTGCAATGAGGAAGGAAACGTCGTCGGTTTGCTCGATATCACCAAAGTATTCCACGAGGCCCTCAACAAGGTCGAACGCAGTTCTTCCGCATCCGAGAAGTTGTACAATGCTCTTGCCGGCGTGCAGTCAGAGCTCGGCCCCGGCATGGCTTCCAATCCTCAAGCAGCCGCTATGCTTTCATACGTCGACGCTCTCCGTGAAAAAACCGCGCTCCCCGATTTGACCACGGTCATGGACTCGCGCACCCAGCCAGCGACGGTGACTCCGAAAACAACCGTTCGCGAAGTGGCGAGGCTCATGAAGGAACGTAGAGTAACAGCCGTTTGTGTCATGGAAATTACTCCCGGGTCAGACAGTATACACCCTAAAATCGCTGGTATCTTTACGAGCAAGGACATAGTCCTCCGGGTAATTGCTGCTGGCTTGGATGCTGGAATTTGTAGCGTCATTCGGGTTATGACTCCTCATCCCGACACTGCACCTCCTACAATGACTGTGCACGATGCACTCAAGAAAATGCACAGTATGTATGATTGGCCCTGAACCAATCTCCGCTGATGCATCTACTGCAGATGGTCACTACCTCAATCTCCCTGTCGTGGAAGCCGATGGACGCCTAGTGGCCATCGTTGACGTACTCAAGCTCACATACGCCACTCTCGAGCAGGTCTGTCGTATCTTATCAAACGTATCCCTATGTTAACTTGTAGTAGATGAACGCAATGAGCGCTGGAGCAGCCGGCGAACATGCTGACACAGAAGGTGGTCCAATGTGGGGTCGTTTCTTCGACTCCATCGGCGGTCACGATGATGCCGAATCCGTTGTATCAGGCTCACACGTCCCCACGGATGGCCATTCCATCTCGGCCCATAACCTCTCCCGCATTCAGCAGTCACCCTACTCAGAAGTTCACCCTAATGACTCTGCCTCTGTTGTTGATGATGACCACGAGTCTGTTCTTGACGCGTACCCTCGCAAAAAGGATGCACGCAACATCCCCAGCATCACTGGTGCAGCCTCGACCGCACCTGTCGATGATGGTACCTATGTCTTCAAGTTCCGCACTCCAAGCGATCGGACGCATCGTTTCCAAGCTAGGCACGACAGTGTTGAAATGCTCCGCGAGATTGTTTCTGGAAAGCTTGGCAACGATCCATTCTTCACCACATACAATGGCGATCCAGACCAGAAGCCTGACCCGACAGACTTTTCATTGTCATACACGGACGCAGACGGAGATACAGTATTGATCACGAGCGACAACGATATCGCCGATGCTGTCAAGATTGCACGTACGGCGGGCTCGGATCGTGTTGTGTTGTTCATCCAAGGTGGTAAGCACTGGGAGGATGCAGGTGCGGACAAGAGTGAAACCCAGCCTGCCGAGGTCGCGACACCCCCGAAAGAGGAGGTCACGTCAGAGGATGTTCCAGAACCACTAGTTGTGGCTCCACCTCCCCAGGTCTTCGCACCACCGCAGCAGGAGCTCGTGTTGGGTATCCCCAAGGACCTATTACTTCCTGCAAGTATAGGTGCACTTGCTGTCGTCATCCTCGGTGTTTTCACCATCTCACGCATGACGCGCGATTAATGGAAGGAGGGAAGCGGAGCAAGAAGGTGGTTGATGATTGCTCTCTATACCCCTATTAGCTAGCTTATGTTGGCCAGTGCTACCTACGAGGATATCTCGTTGATTTGTGGGGCGCATGGGCTCTATTTTCTGTTTTCTACCGTAGATATACTTTGCATGATGTTCTCTGTCAGCCCCAGCATGCAAACACAATGGGCCATGTCATCATTTACCTGTGACAGACCCAAGACTTGCCCAGCTCTTGGAGACTTGGACGGGGTCAAGTGTGACGTCCACATCATCATAAATTACGAGGCAGACAATACTTATGCACTTGGGCTCGAGCTCGAAGAAATACCTCTGCAGTGAGTCCACTCCCTGTAGCACGCCTGGCTGGTCATTGAAACAATGCGTCGGCGGGTAGGTGGGACATGCAGTATCGATTCAGCACCAAGCTATGCGCTTTGTGCGTCACTTGGCGACGATGTCTACTTTGACGAATCCACCGCTGGCCCCAAGGCCCATAACGTCAAGATAACTGGCAAGGAAGCTGGTCTCTTCCTATCCTCTGGAACGATGCCCAACCAGGTCGACTTGTGAACGCATCCCCAGTAGCCGCTTGCTCAGTCATCACCGACGCCCGAGCTCATATCCATCGGTGAGTATATGGGAGCATTGGCGCACCCTTTCAAGTTGCACTCATGGCGGGTTAGGACGGAGGCCAGCGATGCTGCATTCCACTCACAAGCCAACAGCATTCCTATTTTCTTCGAGAGCGGTGGATCCAGATAACATCGGGACGTCGGTGTCAATGGTCGTATGGCGTCCGATCGTTATGTCACCACCGATATCGAGCCTCGCATCGTGTCTGGCACGGACGTGCACGTGTTAGGCGTACCTCCGGGTCGACCGAAACCAACTCTCACCTTACTTTGGCTTTATTCAGCGCGCCGACGCGGGTCGTCGCACCTGAGAATATCCTCAACGGGACTATCATCCCTCAGAAGGATGCATGTGAGATTTCCAGGAATGCACATAGTCGGTACATTATCACTTGATGGAGTGCAGATCTGGCATGTTGCTGTTGAAGCAGGATTATCTATGAAAGAGATCTGTGACCCCTTTGACTCCATTAGTCCGCGCGTCTCCAAGGGCACTGGTAAGATGTCATGTCATCTGGTTTTCCATTAGCTTTGTGGGGTTCATTACCATCCTCTAGGTACGCCCATCGGATCATGTTTGGTCGGCCCAAAGGTATTCATCGCCAAGGCTCGGTGGATCAGGAAGTCCTTTGGTGGTGGAATGGGTTAGACAGGTTACCTCGTCGGCCCCGCCACCTGTGCGCTCACCCACAACTTCCCACTTCTTCCTCGTGTTCAGACACTCGCTAGGCGCATGCAGCAGGGTCAAAAAAACATTGGAATTGGGATTCTGATTCTTGCATGGTGGGTCACCTGATGTTTGTATTCGTCATACGGGTGATATTTGACTATCGGTTACCGACAGTTGTTCTATGACCTGTCCACCATCGGTGGAGTATTGGGAGATCGTCGAGCGTGCCGCTGTGCTTGAAAAGCTCATCGAGATCAATAACTCTCGCATCATGGTGCACATCTAGACCTCTCCCTAGGCAGTCGAAAATTTCCTTGACCTCATTAGGACCTTGAAGGAAGAGAAAGCAAACGCAGGCTGAATGCTGGATCGAGCACCCCCGAGGAACCCTTACAGAATGTATTTGTCAAGGCTACCAAGTCGACCTAGATGGATTCGTCGTTGCGGTGGAACTTGAGCGGGCCTCCGAGATATCATCCGTATTGGTGCTCTTCGCCACCTGGGGTACACTGGACGACACGTCATGGGCACGACGAGGTTTCATGCAACAAAAGTGCCTTTCGCCAGGGCATAATACCAACGTGCAGCGAACAGGAAAAGATTGAACCAAATTGACTCGTGCGGACGGCGCCATATGAAGCTGAAACGTACTCGAACGATTACATCCCACCTTCACTTCACAGCCCGGAGATTGCACATGTTTCGATAAGCATGTAACAGATTCGCCGGATGATCTAAACGTCCCTGCCAAGTGTTTTCAACCCTTCCCCACGTACCGCTGTTTTTCGTATTCCTTCCAGAGAGACTTCATGATCGTTTTTCCGCCCGAATCGAGCGCGGACACCATCAATGCGTCTCGACTATGTTCTCCCACCATCTCGCACAACGCAAACAATCCAGGCTCGAGGTCCCTCCTCATCTCTGCATTTATGATGCACAGCGGATCGTTGAACGCATCCACATACGCGATGAGGACGTACGATGCATGCTTCGCAAATGGTTTGGCGAGGGATTCCGCTTTCTGCGATTCGGTCGAAGTGGAGCCGTGCATCCTCGGAACCGTCTTGGTGGTAAGCGAGGTGAGGAGACGGGCAAGGGCACGCGCTTCGTCCATGGATAAAGGTTGGGAAGCAGACAACCACGACGGGAATGTGTCTGTGACGATCCTGCTCTGTTTTGCACCGAGTTGCGGACGTATCTTTCGGGTGAGCATCATTAGCTGGCGAAGGACAAGGCCAAGGTGAGGAAGAGTATGGATGACAAGGTCGCGTCGAAGTCGAATGAGTGCACCGATGATAGTGACAACGTGGTGGAAAATAGGGAACGTCGTCGTGGCGTCGTGCTCTGAAGAACCGGTCAGTATTCCATTAAGGAGTGACCAAATACTGCCGAGATCCACGGAGCGAATGGCCGCTGGCTAAGATTGTGCATCAGCGGTTTAGTCCAGGATCCCGCTGGAGGATTACGCACTCGATCGGAACAATGCCTCGCGATAAATTCCAGGTACTGCAGTTTAAGTCGTAATGAACCCCCGTAAATCTCTTCACGGTCAGCAAACAAATTGAAGCATCGCGTCGCAAAGTGCTGAATGACCTTCAGCGTACCTGTAAAGGATTGTCGGTAAGATAAAAACTTATGGGAGTAAATCTACCTGGTGGTGCATCATGCAGCACGACCTGACCAAGGTGAATTAGGCGTTCACAGTGACCAGCTCGGAGCCCGCTTCCACCAATACCTTCTTCCAGGACAGTTAGTAAATGAGAAAAGTCCTCGACAGACATTTTCTTTGAGGCTTGTGTGACTTGGCCATCCATGATGTGTTCGACTTTGCAATAGAGTCAGGAATACAAGATTGAAACGTAGAAGATGAATGACGAACCATCGGAACCCCGGTCACCACCGTTGACTACATAGAAACTGACCAGGACATCAACATGAACACGATGTGTAGCATCAGGAATACACCGCAACTCTTCATAGAGAAGCATGAGGATACTAGAGCAAGTCTCGGAATCCAGCTTAGCAGAGTTTTCACTGCGGATCGTTGATACTGCCAGCTTTAGTCCGAACGGAGCAACGGCAGCTTGTGCTAGAAGAGCGTCAGGAGTCGTAACTAGGTGGACTTGGGTGAACGTACAATCCATTCCTAACCGCCGCCTTAACATCAGCATGCAAGACCACGCGTTGATTTGTTCACTCGAGAGGAATTGATCTAGCTGCCTGGGGTCCATTTCCACCAATCTTCTCGCGAGGGGTAAAAGCGCAGACTCCAGAGCCCCGACAAGTGTCTTCAGCGCTTGTTTGACCTCATCGCGCAGGCTAGAGCGCATGCATCGCATCACCAACATGCAAAACTTTCACGAGATCGTACCTGGCGGGATCAAAGTTACCTATTGTGCGTTCGATGAGCTTGATAACGCTTGACTGAACGACGAGTTGCGCCCACGTCTCCTGAGATATCGGGTGTGAAAACGGTCTAGCGGTCATGAGCGTAGATATGACGCTGCAGACGGACGCCGCTGCCTCTGCTTCTTGTGAGCGCAGGAGGTTCCTATGGTAGACATCGTTGTCAGATACATGGTATACACATAAACAACGGAAGAAGTTCGGAAAGCAACGCACGCAATATGTAATTGTATCAAATCAAGGGTGGCGCTAGTGAGTACCTTTGAAGGGGAGGACAATGGTGGGGGCCTGAGCAGATGGTTGACATAAGTCAAGGAAATCTGCATCTTCACATCAGCACAGTACAAAGCGAGGACATAAAACTCACAGAGTGATTCGGTGTACCCAGAAAGTGTCCCATGCGCTGCAAAAAGACGCGAACGAACGTCAGTCGGCGGGACCATTCCTTCGTTTCCTCTGCCGGAGTCCTGTTATCCGATTCCTGCAAGTGAGATTTTCTCCAGTGCCCCGCATCATTCTGATCTCCATCCCTCTTATTCACTCTGTGCCCTTTCACGTCCTCCAACGCTACGCAAATTTGAACGTCTGCGGCCATGGCCCTCTTAACCAGCTCAACGCGCACCAGGCGAGTGAAGTACTCTGGAGGCACATAAAGAAGGAGAGTGTATGTATCGCATGCGAGAGTGAGTTCATTATGAGCAATCGAACTTATGAGGGAAGGTGGCTCGACCCCGGTGGTGAGGAAACAGTAGGGAGATAACGGCGCGGTGAGCGTCAATATAGATGATAGCAATGCGGCTGTCAGTCACATTAGACCAAGACGGAGCCGACCGACAGAGTGACGGACCTCGGATGTTATGAAGTTCCCAAAATTGTGCGTTTCGGAGAAGACTGAGGAGATTACCACGTAAGGTGATGACAGCACGATCCTGCTGCAGATCAGTCTCATCGTTATGATCTTGAACATCTGTATCTTCATCGGATAGGTAAAAAGATGCATCGAGCAGCAGTGAGGTGAGTCTCTCTAGGTTTTCCGTCGAGGCTAACGCGCTACCAAACACAAGAGTCAGAAGACGAAAGCGTTCTCTTTCTACATTCATGGCGAAAATTAGCTCACTCAAAAACGTCGATCCACCTCTCCGTCAATACATACAAGACTGCCAGGCTCAGATTGTCGTGAATAAGATCAGCCGATATACCAGACCACTTGGATTGAGGTAGGGAATGAGAAGTGAGGATGTCGAGTGTCACGGCGAAGATTGGGTGTGTCTCCAGCCGTTTCTGGGAATCGCGGTTATGTGTGTACCAAACATGCCAGAGGATAGATCGAATCTAATACAGAAGTGAGCAAGAAACACGGCATAAGAAAACCAAAAAGTGATGCCGAATAAACCACGTACAGATTCAAGGACCAGCTCCGGATCCGACGTCTCATCCCGTGCAACATTCAGCAGTGTCCCTTCATGCGATTCCCCGAACCGATCAGAATCCCCTAGCGGAAAAGACACCCGAGCACGGACGTCGTATAGAAATCGAAGTGCAGTAGACGCCACAATGTGACGATAAGGTGTGGAGAGTGTGCCTGTTTCGACCGCATGCTTTCGTTTCTTGCCGTCTCTACCTTTCACTGCGTCATCTCCCGTTTCGGTATTCTCCCTCAGACAGTCCCAAATGATGGTCCAACCCAACTTCCCAACATCACCCCACAAATGTCCCAAAGAATATTCCTCGTCCCTGGCGTAGGCACTTGCAGGTAAATTTGACAGAATTGTCCCCGCGACGCGGCCCATGAAAGAGAAAACCCGAGCCCGAACTGGCACCCATCTTGCCTTGCGACCAACCTTATCTGAGTCCTCAGTTACTTTCATTTTCTTCGCAGACCTCTGCTCTTCTTCATCAGCATCCTTGAAAGCCCTCCAAGCACTGTCGATTGCCTTGAGTACTGCGGTCGCCAGAGGCGTAGTTTGAGTGGGTATTACCGATGTGCGAAGGGCACGTGCAAGAACAGGTAAGTGGTGTGCAAGGGCGAAAGTGCTCATCGTAGACCGAGACATGGATGTCCAAGAGGTAGGAGATGCGGAGCTCGCAGCCACAGCACTCAGAAGGGTGAACACGTACGTGTGTACTGTACGTGTTTTAATGTGATACTCGAGCACATGATCAAGAAGGTCTGAGGATGCCGCTGTTGTTAAGTGTAACAGTGACGGTGGAATCTGGTAATAAAGTCGATTTAAAATCAGACAAGAATATGCAAAGGTACAACGAACACCCACATTGATTAAAGCAGAAAGCACTCTGTCCAATACGGATCCTACAAAGTCGTATTCAATCTGGACGAGTACATCCAAGAGTTGAATAGAGAGAACAACGTGTTCTCCCTGGTGGTCTGCTCATATGCGTCACGTTTAGAACAAAGGCCATTCGACCAACTGACCTTTAGAAGAAGCATCGACAGTTTCCAACATCTCAACAGCTTTGTCCCTCGTCTCACTCAAAGCCAGTTCCCCTCCACCTTCGCCCCTAGTAGCGTCAGTACGCGTACCGCGGATGGGGTTGGCAACGAAGAGCCTCTCTTTTTCTACAATCCTCAACATACCAATAACCGAGTTCCACTTCTCCAGCTGGAAGCCCAAGTCCTGAAATCTTGCAGAATCTCGGATCAGGAACCAGCATCTTCCTACAAATTTCAATCCCCTCTTCCTAATTTCCTCTTTTCCTCCAATAACACTAGTTGTGGAGACAAAGAGTGCAGACCTATGTCTGTGTATCGCGCTTAGGAAGGAGGTGCAGAGTTTCGGAAGAACAGGAAGGAGCGAGGAAACGGGCGTAGACAAGGCATCAAACAGTGTATCGAGTGGTTGTTTAAGGGCATCAAGGGAGAACAGGATGTCTGTGCCTGCGGCATATATACTGTCTTGGAGCTGCCTTTGAGACGGAAGATTGGCGTGGGGAAGACTGGTGCAGACGGCGCACAGCCAGGAAGAGAGTTGTGTGGTAAGAAAGGAGGTATAGAGCTGGGCGATCATGGGAGAAGGATTCAGTGTAGAGATCCATGACAAACCGACCGACAAAGAGACGCTCACCTTTTTCTTGTTCCCTGCATTTGCCAGCGCGTTTCTGTACGTAGCGACAACGGCCAAGCAGATCCAACCCGAATCGTCGTCCACACGGTCCCACTCCGCGCAAGCGTTGAAAACAGCGACGAGACATTCTGTTAATGTATCGATACCGATCTTCTTCTCCGCCAAGGGCCAAAGAACGGCAAGTGCGGCTCGGGCTGGGACAATTACTTGCGAGGACTGAAGAGCAAGCAGTTCGATGACGATTGTGTCGACTTGGAATCGATTCAGGAGAGGAAGGAGCCACGTCTTTATAGGTCGTGCGGCTGTAGATGGCGGGGTAGTAAGCACGGCGCATAGCAAAGTCCAATACTTGGAATCTGCAATGGGATTTGCATCCATTCCTCGCCTGGTTCTCTTTGCTTGCCCGAGCAGGGTGAGAATCCATTCCCCGATGATTTCACCCTTGTTCGTGGCGCGGAAAGATGGGTCTGACCAGGCAAGATGGGCTATCTCGATTTTAGAAGGTCCGGGAGCGGTGGGTGGGTCAGTGGACGATTTGAGGAGGCGCACGAGGGCATGGACAGAGTGTGGGCTATTCGTCGCCATGTTGAACGTTGTACGCGACTGTGCATCGACAAAATAACCCGCGCAGAGCGGTTGATGTGCAGCTGACGAAAACTAGTAGCAATTGCGAGCTCGTCCCGCGGTAAGAACTGACTTTAGTAAAGGACTTGAGTGATGCACCGACTTCGGCCTTGAGCTCAGAGCCGAGCTTGAATTAGCACGTCGGTGTTTCACAACCACCGCATTCAAAAGAAATCACACTTCAGACGTTGAAGCCAGTAAATTCTCGATCGCTACTCATGCAATCATCTGCTCTAGATCAAACGAATTCGAACCCTTCTACCGGCTGCCACTCGTCGTCTGCAGCCGAGACAAAATCGAACAGTTTCGAGAAGCAGGGTGTGCGCGGCGTGGAGAAATGCAGATATGGGTTTGCTGCAGATATCTTGGTACCACAGCGGTAACAAAAGTGAGTCCCACATTTGGCGCAGGTCATCTGTGAGGTCAGTGGTCAGGGGCAGGGATTTGGCGCCAGTACACGATGGACGATGGTCAGAGGGGATCACAAACACGCGGTCTCGGGATACAAGGTAAAGTTGTACGCACGTGATTACACCCGATTGATTTCTCAACTCTTATTTGACAACCAGGGCAAGCCATCGTGCTGGAATCCATCCACTTCCTGTTCTCTTGCTCTTCCTCATGCTGCCTCACAAGCTTGAGAACATTGCTACGACCGTATCGGCGTTCTATAGCATGGCGTTCGGAGGAATCGGGCGGAGCTGAGAGGTAATCGAGGATGAATTTAGAGGTGAGAGGAAGTGGGCAAGGAGTGTGGGGCCCATGCCTGAGAGTGATGATTAGTGAAAACAAGGGGACGATATGTGGGGGTTACCAGGTGCGCCTACAAAAAGCACAAAAAGGGTAACCGCATGCAGTACATGTGCGCAGACGAGCCCATCCAGACTCGTCTTCGTCGGAGGCGTCGTTTCTTGACGTATCAGGTTTAGGTTTTGGGACTGGCTCCTGGCAGTATTCCATTGGACAATGTATCATTGTTGGATCACGCTCGAGATCACGTTTTCTGCGGAGCGATTTCCATCTGTCGAGTTGGCTGTCCGTGAGGACAGCTCTGACTTCGTCCTCTGTTGCTTCACGGAGACCATCCGCATGAGCTGCATCGATTTTCCCACATTTGGGTTCGGGACAACCGACTTGAGAGACCTGACCCTCCCTGACGTGTAATCCCCACATGTCGGCCAAACAGGCTCTACAAAAGACGTGACCGCATGAGAGGGCGATACAGTGTGTGCCCTTGCGTTCTGAGAGACATATCGCGCATAGATGGGATGCGTGCGCAAACTCGTCGGATTTGGCTGAGGCGGCATAGGCGAGCAGAGGGGAGAGGAGAAGCTGTGGGGATGGGTGAGGTATTCTAAACGCAGGAGGGATGGAATGAGCCAGAGGAAGAAGGAAGAAAGGACGTACTGGATGGCGTGCGTATCGTCGGCAAGGAATCCGATGTCTGCCAGGAAATCGCCTGTGCGTATCCACTCGACCCAAGTGTACAGGACGCCCGAGTCGTCTCCTGGAGACCACGCTGCGGTCAAGCGTTCCCTGATGAGCGCGAGTGCGGACGGGGGCAACCAGGCGGAGGATGCCTGGAGGGATTGGATGACGGGTGGAGCGTTGGAGGGGTATGTGGGAGGGAGAAAGAGGCGGAGATGGAGGGGAGGCAGGGTGGAGAGGGAGGCGGAGATGGAGGCGGCGTCGGGAGAGGCGGCGACGATGCGGACGGGGGTGTCGACGCCGAGCTCGACGGGGACGCGGAGGGAGACGACCGCATGCTCGTTGGAGACGCAGATCGACGGGTGGATCGACTGCGAAGGGTCAGGATCGGCGGGGACGGCGAGAAAGACTCGGACGGACTTTGAGAACGGACCACTCGTCGGTCATGGTCTGTGATTAATAATTATATCGTATTATTTATGTACATTTATTTATTTTCTCTCGCTCGACGACGACGACGACGGCGACGGCGAGCATCGACCAGACCGCGTCGCTACACCGTTGACGACGATATCCGCGCCAGACCCGCCCACTGCCCGTGTTGAGACGTCGTTCAGCCTGCAGCGAGACGACGTGGGCGCAGAGGACGACCCTCCTAATTCGAGAGAAACATACCCCTCATCGCACTTGTTCTCCTTCCACCACCACCCCACACCAGAGATGGACATTTACTCCCTCTCCTTCACCCATCCACGCAGGTCCCGCCATCTCCACCCGCCCTCCTCCCTCGATCCCCTTGACCACCGCCTCCCCACTCACATCCAACACCTCCCCGAAAACTTTCCCTCCAACCTCCCCCTCCCCGCTGCTCAGCCATCCCCGCCAAACCAGGCTGATTCAGAGACCGTCGAGAAGCTCGCCATCCTCGCAAGGTCTCTCCATAACGTTCAGCTCTCCTACCTCCTTTCGGATGGTGGTCGCAGCTGGAATTTCTACATCTCGGGCGCATACCAACAGGTCATGCTCGCCCGTGGCATGCTCCTCAAAGACAGCCCCGTCCAGGTCAGCCCTTTCTCGCCCCACCTCCTCCCAACCTCCCTCGCTCATACCCCCTCTAGCATCGCACCGCCATCAAGGTGCCCCGTTCCGACATCCTCGACTCCCCCTCCTCCAAACCCACTCTAAAACCCGACGTACGCCGCAAACTCGACGAAATCGCCTCTCTCACCTATGCCCACATCGCCGTCGTAAACTCCCCTCTTTCTCTCTCAAGCCGAACTCCCCCCGACGGCATTTCCACCAACGCAGGCTGGACCGGTCTCGAAACGGAGCGTGTCTGTGAGCTCGTTGTCACCGGCCAAGGCGACGCAACAGAGCTCGCTAGGGTCAGACTCTTGGTCATGCTAGACGAACTTGTCCGTCATCTTCCCGTGTCCTTCTTGTCTACCTCTCACTCCATTCTTAGAGCGGTTTGCATGCAGAACCTTGCGAGATCGACCAAAAGCTACATGCCATTATTGCCGGTCGTAAACGTCATGTGCTTCAATCCATCCAAGAGGAGACGGCTACCAACATCTATTATCCCTCCCCTCTCCAAGGTCTCGTCGGTCCAGACCTTGCCTCGTCATCAGTCAGCACCAATGGCAATTCTCCATCTGGTCAAGGGAGTCAGCATCAGCAGTCCCTCAACCCGAACGTCATATGGATCACTGGAGAGTTTTTTGGTGTTCAGAGAGCTAGAGACATGTTATTCCAGCTCTCTGCAAATAAGGTTTGTTTTGATTTACACGCTTGCGCACCTTCCTGACACGCGTCCACAGAGCAAGAGCGTCATCTCTCGTGACACAGTCATCGTTCCCCGGAAGCTCGACTGGATGGCCCTCGATCGCGCAGAGGACCTCAAGTCCATCATGTTCGATAATGCGACTTTCATCCAGTTTCCCCCCATCGGCAGTTCGACGAGCTTAATCACCGTATTTGGCGATCATCGGGTCAATGTCCAGAGGACGATCAGAGGGATCATGCAACTCGTGCGTATTTTTTATTCTACCCCGTATTCCGTCCCAACTTGCACAACAGGCATGCCAGTATTATGTTGCGTCTTTCTGGCTTCTCCCAATCCAATTTAACGTGCTCCTTCCGCCTGCGACCCTCAATAGTTCGCAGGTGATGACACTCTTGAAGCAAATATCACTTTCGACGGGCGCAGAGGTCGTGTTTAAGAGCATGTGTTTTGAAATGCATGGTCTCGAGTATGAAGTTCGAGCAGCGGTAGGCATGATCTTAGACTTGGATCTCGTAAAGGTACGTTCAGTTTGTTTGCCGATATTCTCGTCATTGCTCACGTCGCCTAAATTATTAGGCATTCCATCACGAAATTCGCTTTCAAGTCGAGCTTGCCAACGAACATCGGGAGTTCATCTCGGGAAAGAAGAACGGAAAGATTAACAAGATCATGCAATCAGCATCCGTCAAGATAAAATTCGAGACGTTCAACGACCATAATTTTCTTATTGATCTTTCCGGCTCCGATGCCTCAATCCTGACTGGCCTTACGCTTCTGCAAGAGGAGCTTCCAGCAGAGATATCCTTCCATGTCCCAGAGGCATACCATAAACGTATCATTGGCATTGGGGGAAGGAACATACAGAGGATCATGAAGAAGTTTGGAGTATACGTCAAGTTTTCGAATGCAGAAGAGTTTGCTGCCTTGGGTGGATATAATGATAACGAAGATAACGTCGTGGCGAGAACGCCGTCCAAGAATGCAATCAATCTGGATAATTTGAAGCAATCGGTTATGGAGATTGTCAACCCAAAGGTGTGTCGAGTTATTGCGATACTCAGTGCGAAAGCCTTCTTACCCGACTCTAGGACAAGGATTATGTCAACGAGACCATTTCAATCCCCCGCCGATACCACCGTACATTACTTGGTGAAAAGGCTATCTTTATCCACGACATCGAGTCGAAGACCAATTCACGCGTGCGCTTCCCGGATAAAGAAACGGCCTCGGACGTCGTAACAATTTTTGGTCCCGAGAGCCAAGTACAGATCGCTGCTGCTATGCTATTGGTCGGTGTTATTTACCTTACATGCCCCGCTTTGCCTCACAATCATCAGGAACATGTACCGTTCGAGGCAGATATGGCAGTGCCACCCAGTCTTGATCTGCCCATTGTCTGTGCCTCCTCGGAGTTTGCCGCGTTCGTCGAACGTGTCAAACGTGAATTCCAAGTATCAATCGCACCCAATCTTAAGCCTCCCGCCCCCATTCACGCTACGAATGGTTCTAGTACCTCACTGGATCATTCGTCTACCTCGCCGCAAACGGCACAGCTGCAATCGCAGGGCGAGTATAGCTTCAAATTCAGGTGTCAAAGGTCAAATAGCGACTTCCTACTCGCTGCGAGGGAGATGCTTGAGCAATTCCTACTAAATCATAACGTGCGGGTGTACCCTTCCCCGACGGCGCACACACATAAGAGGGGTGACTCGTTCGCCGAGGCATTCCCACACTTTGATAGCAAGGTGCTTTCGACTGCAAGAAGACATGGTAAGTTGTTACCCTACCCCTTTCCCTTGATTGGTACTCGCTCATTATTTGTAAAAATGTTCTCTACGGGTCGACGACTCATTGTTTAATTTTAACAGAATCAGTCGAGTTGACGCGGTCGTCGGAGATCCTCGGTGATCGACGGCTGAGGTTGGCAAATTCATCTCCAGATGTAAAGGCTCTGTTCAATGCTCCTGCGTACATCTACGATCTCGAGGACCATGAGGATTCGCAATCAGCATATGGGCCGCCTGGGACGGGGTTTGATTATTGGACACCATTACCGCCGATCGTGAGCTTTCCTTTTATTAAGACTCTAGGTTCATTACCTCACCGGATCACTGTCTTAGGGCTCAGGAATTCCATCCCGAACTCGCAACACCGAGGATGCCCTGAAACGGGGCTCAGATTCCCTCCTCGAGTCCAAAATCAAAGAACAGATCTCGAAACCTCGATCTCTTCAAAATCGCGCGCAGTCCCTTGATCTCACGTATTCCCTCTCGCGAATCACGGAGGGCTCTTCGCGACTGCAGCCCCCAGAGTCCCCTACAACATCCACTGGAGGAGGTACTGGGGGGAATTCCAGCCCGACGAGCGCCACCGCACCCTCGTTCCCTAGTGTATATGGACCCAGGTCAACCGCCGTGACCGGGCCTTCTGTTCAAAGAAGTGCGAGGGTGATGGATGAAGAAGTTGTGGACGAGGTGTCGCGGGTGATGTCGAACCTTGGGCTCTGAGGGCTGCCCCCGTTCGCACACACCATCCGACACCTTAATTTTACCCCAGCTCTTCCGAAATACGGCACGAGAAAAGGAAAAAAAAAAAAGAACAGACGTCGAAGAAGGCAAAAAGAAAAGAAAAAAGGCACTGAAACGGTGGACTACCCTGTCGGGAGCATGCTCTTACCCTTCAGAAGGAAAGCGGAAGGAGTATGGTAATCCTTCTGAAACTGGCTTGTTATTCTCTTTGTCTCTCTCACTCGTAATGGGACTCCTATCCATCCAGGATTTCTATTTATCAGGGAACATGTATTAGGGGAACTCTGCTCCGCCTGGCACTCATCCCATCGCATCCATTACTTGTCTCTCTCTCTCACATCACCTCTACACAACGCATCATTTCCGCTATACATCACTTCGCTTTTTTCCAAGGTTGAAAGAGTCTCCCATGTTCCTCATCATCATCGTTGCACGCACTTGACGGACAGACCGCTGCGTTGGTTCTGCCATCTCCATCTCCATAAATTATCTTGCTCCGCGATGCCCGCACGTCTTACAAACAGATGCATCTAGTTTTGTCAAGGCTGCCGTTGGATCCGACAACTTCTATCCAATATCTCTGTTTTCTTTTATGTCTGGATTGTCGCATCGCTTCGCTGTGCCCCTTTCATACTTTGCTCTATCTCCTGCGGTTCGGTTCCCCTTTTGCTTTTTGTACACTACATAGGCAGATAGTTTCTACAATAGTGGGCTGATCATATTGTTATCCTTCCGCTAATAAAGCTATTCATCTCAGGGTGCAAAACTCGGCCAACTAGTTGCGCTGAGGTAGACTGACACATGGAAAACAGTGTGCGTCAGAAAACAATCCACGGTACCTCGTACAACACAAAATCAAAGAATTCCTGCTCCAAGAGCGTTTGGTACTCTCCTATAAACTCGTCTGTTCCACCACCTTTCTGTTTCTTGGATCGGCCAGAACGAGGAGCGAGGTAAGCGAACTGGTTCGTTAGGACGGACAACGTCTTCTTGGTCGACTTTGGATCGGGCTACGGTGGCTGGCGATCAACACGGCGTCAAAATGAAAGGGTTGTATTTCATACCCTGATAGCAAGCCCAACGTAGTTCGCGGGTAGACCATATCGGAGGACACTCTCCACAAACAGGCGCAGGATCTTGAGATGCACCAGAAGCTGGAAAGACTCTGAGAAGTTCGTCCTGGACAGCCTTAACAGCTCCGTCTAGAGAAGCAAGCAGCAAGTAAGTGCCAAGGAGGTGCAGTTCGTATGGTTCCTCACCCAAAGCTCCTTCTCGGTGGTATCCGCCAACTCGAGCTCCTCTCGTTGTTTGTCTATTTGTTCTTCCGAGTACAGAAAGTCACGTACGATGAACCTGCGACGCTTCGGCGTTCAGTTTGGCAGCTACGGATCATACGCACTTGTTTTCCCTGCATTTCTGCACAAACTCATCGTGTACCCTCTTGAAAATCACGACGCCAAAGAGGGTATATTCGTCGTCAGAGGCGATAGCACTGTTTGCAGCATACAACGATCAGAAACGTGTTTACATCGTGACATCGCGGAGGCTCACGATGACGAACGCGGGACTACCATGCTCGTCAAACGTTCATATTTCGTATTCCATTCTTTCGTCAAGGTTCTATTAGATCCGAGAAGATGAGTTATGTACCGGCGGAAAAGACGAGCAGGGACTTGATCAGAGAGCCTTACTTGGGTACTGCGACGAGACATGTTTGCATATACTCTGAATCCTGTATCATGTCCTCTCTCGACACTACATCGACAAGAGACCGCACGGAGAGATTTCCCCTAGATGCAGAACGTCGACAATGGGAGTGGGGAGCAACGTGGGGCATGAACGTACGTCTTCCTTCGTTGCATTTGCACGAGGGACCCCTTGACGAGGTTGTAGTTATTCAGTTTAGACTTCATCATATTGTCGATGGATGCCATGTCCTGAACGCGTGATAAGCATGCGGCGACAGATATGAATGGAGTGGGGTGGGGTGGATGCGCGTGATATTACCCTGTTCAGCACGTCAACGGTCTCCCGCAGGCTTCTTTGCACGCCGTATCTGCCTTCATTCCACCTCCAGCCTTTGAAGACGTAGTCGTCAGCGGTTCGTTCATTTACCAAGATGTGCTGTGCGAGCTTCGCTGGATCGTTGTTGAGGAGGTTGCGCAGAGTGTCGACCGTCTTGGCGACGGTGGAAGTGAAGAACGCGTCCTGCTTCGGAAGCTCTTCGGAGAGGGTGATGAGGGAATCTAGGGTGCCGGTCTGCGAGTCCGGCGCTGTATGAGCGGTGCGTGGTGGACGACAGGGCGATCTACCTTGAACGCAGGGATGGCAAGCTCGGTCGCCGTTGTGTGCGAGGAGCGAGATGCCTGGGCAAGTTTGGAGGTGATTTCTGGGAGCAGACCCTCAGCGTCGCCGTCGTTTGGGATGGCGATCAGCCAGGTGCTCTGATCGGACGGCATGGTCGTGGTCGTCCTCGGTCGAGCGCACCCTAATCGGGACAGCGAAATAATTAAATAACTTTTCTGAAAAAACCTCGCACTCGCCATGTCGATCGTCGCAGCCCGTCTCGCTAGGACGGTCGTCTCGTCCCCACACAGGCTCATCTCCACGATGGCAGCGACCCCATATCTGCTCTCGCCATCCAGCTTGCGCGATGCGATGCGCTCTGGTAGCGTGTCACTCCTCGATGCCAGCTGGTTCCTGCCCAACATCCCGCGGAACCCACTCCAGGAGTTCCACGCGAAGCGCATTCCGGGTGCACGGTTCTTGGACCTCGACGAGGTCGCGAACCCTCACGAGCTCGGCCTGAAGCACATGATGCCCTCCGAGCGTTTGTTTGCTGATGCCTGTGGTCTGTTTCTCATGCCGCCCAGTCCCTCTCGACGTTGAATAATCCCGAGGATAGAAAATTTTGGCATATTCCCAAACTCTCATGTGGTAATGTAAGCTCTCCTATGGCCACTCGAGCGGCCCAAAAGAGACCATGTTCATTTAGATACGATACACACGGAGTCTTCTCCTCGCCGCGTGCACTCTTCATGTTCAGGGCGTTCGGCCATCAAAAGTCCAGCATCCTCGACGGTGGTCTTCCATGCTGGGAGGCAGAGGGTTTTGAAACTGTCGGTGGGACACCAACAGAAAAGGAGAGGTCCACCTACCCTCCCCCTGTCTACGACGGAGCAACTTCCCGCTGTGAGACTTCATTTGCGCTATCGACCAATCGCATTCATCCTAAGAGCCGATGGTAGCCTACGAACAGGTGGTGGCTAACTCGCTTCTGGACCCAGCGTCAGACCCTGCTGCAGAACTGGTTGTCGACGCACGTTCCCGTGGCCGGTATGTCCCTTTCGGCCTTACTGCCACTGCACCGCGTCCTCATCGACATCCACAACAACGTGCAGTTTCGTTGGGACTGACCCAGAGCCGCGGCCTGGTTTATCTTCGGGACACATACCCCGCTCATTCTCCCTTCCGTTTAATGTATTCCTCGAAACTAACACAGTTCCGGGTTCCTCCGTCCAGTACACCACCTTCTTATCTGAGGCCGAGTTACGGCAAGCTCTTGTGAACGCCATTGGAGCTGAGCAGACACAGTTGGTATTGACGGGGAAGCGTCAGATTACCACCACCTGTGGGAGTGGCATGTCAGCTGGAGTCTTATGGCTGGGTCTGAAACTCTTGGGTGTACCAAACGTGGCAGTCTACGATGAGGTACGTACCGATCAGGCGCGACTCGGCCGGTAATGAATCCAACTGTCCCGCAGTCGTGGGCAGGTTATGCCAGCAGACCGGAGAGCCGTATCAACAAGTCAGAATTGAACCGCTGAATTATCAGAATCTATCGTGCCATCGATTGTAGTCTATCTAGTGCCTGTACACTAGCGTAGGTGGTGGTACAACACTAGTCGCTGCTCGTCATTACTTTTGCGTATCAGATCTAGCTTATGAGGGTGTTTGTTGTACAGGTCGGGACGAGTCCCCAGATGTCATAGTGCTACACATATCCAATGATTCCCCCAAGCCCCCTAAAAAAACCAAAAAAAAATTGAAAGAGAAAAAAAGGATAGGAAAAACGGGACGCAGCGGATCAGCAGATTTCTGCATGCCGGTCCAAGACGGTCATTAACCCTTCAATGCCTTTAGCGGCTTCGATCTGGATGGGTTTCTGCGCATCTGGCCAAACCGACCGCGCCACAGTCGCCGAGTAATGAACCTGGACGCACGTTCGACGACCATCAAGTAATTCACATAGCGGAGAAAGTGTGCTCACCACCACTTTGAATTCACCCCGTTTATGGAGTTTAGGATGACGGATGATACAATCCCACCTGCGTCGGAATGAAGCAACTGATCGTTCCGATGCGATCAAGCGGGGAAAGGCTTACTGCTCCTCCAACAAAACATTGCCACCCATCGTCTTAGCTACCGAATACAGGCCTCTGCGGGAGATATGAACTAGTCTCCCAGCGTCGACACCTCCTTTGCAAAGGAACTGCTCGGTGTGCGCGACACGGGGTCCGACCTTCATGGGAGCCGTTTTGGCCAGCGTGTCATGTGTGCGCGCTGGACCCGAACAGCTCTTGATGCTGTCCTTATCACTGCCCTGGGTGGCAATCTCGATGCTCTGGCGAGCGAGCTCGATCCGCTTGCCGAAGAGGCGGGAGAAGACGAGAGTGCAGCAGTTGACCATGTCGACGGGGCTAGCAAGGAGCTTCGAGTGCATCAACGAGGTGAACCGAGGAACCTGGTCTTTTACGGCGTTGCCATTATATACGAGCCTGCTAGATGTGGCATACCTCGCGTTCGGTTTTCTGACTTTCCCGGCTTTCCCACCTCCGTAACGCACTCTCCAAGGTGACTTGATCGGTTCAAATTTGCCAAAGCAAGCCTCCATGAGGCACCTCTAAAATTAAACCGAAGCTCTTGAGGTAATATCACCATCCGTTGCGCCTTCCCATCATTGAAATGCGTGATCGTCACCTCTTCAATTTGTCTTTCGCAGTCAGATCGTTCCTAACGCTCCTGATACACTCATTGGATACGATTTTATGTGCTAGGGATGAGGTAATGAGCCCACGAGGATGAGATACAAATACAGGAGAGATGACTGGAAAATACACACGATCAATAAGTTACGAATGCAGACGCTTTCCTTCAAGGACGGCTATGAAAGGGGGCTGTCGCGAGGCAGGAGGTTTTCCGGTGACGCATCCTGCGCATCCAATATATTATACTTGTAAGCGGTGCCGTTTCCTGCCGCAATCACGTCAATTTCCAGCTGCGAATCCATCTGTCGTCAGTGACCAGAGGCCCGAAGATTTGAAGAGTTATCCTCACCCCTCCAGGAGTAATACACTGTAATACTTCTTCACAACCTCCTACAATAGTTGTTGTTGCAAAAACAGCAGCGCGTTGACACATTGATCCCCGCGTCTGGGACACGCTTCTTGAAGTCAAAGATGTACTTCCTGCACGTGTTCATACGCACGACATCGGTTTCTGGGGGGGAAGGCGGTTAGAGTGTGCTGCTCGAGATCGCAGGTGACCACCAGCTGTTTCACCAAACATGAGTACGGGTTCGACAATCACGCATCCTACAACCCCCCAGGGCTGATCGTGCTTTCATCGAAACCACATCATGGCATCGACCTAAGACCTTGACGCGAGCATGGGGCGGGTCCGTCAGAGGAGGTACGTAGTACTCAGGCTAGTGCTGCGGAGTCGTGACTGATCGAATCTACGTACACAGGCTTGCTGCTAGGAACAACGCGCCCCTCTAAGCCCAAAATCAACTGTGCATCGCCACTTGCCACCCTTTGGTTGTTACTACGATTTGATGAATGACGAATGCGTGAGTCCGCGCTGTAGGTACCTCCGAGATGTTGATGCTACGGTCGGTCGCTTAGTTATGACGGAGACAGATCGTCCATAAATACCGACTGTCTCGGAGTCCCGGTCAGTACGACCTGCATATTTTATGCACTACAGGTAGGACGCACTGCTGATATAGTCTATAACGTTATCGGGTGCACCGAAGCGAGGCAACCCGAGCAACGCACTGTAGACCCAGTCTTGAAAGTGTCCCAAAGTTCCGTGGACCCGACCGAGACATACCAACGTCATGTGAAATTCATAAATGACACAAATTCTGCGCCGCAGCAGCACAGTTTTGCGAACGAGATTCAGCGCGCGGACGTCGGTAACGAGAGTCCATCGGCCAGGCGGACCTGCTCAGTGTCCGAATATCGCATCGCACTGCTGATGCATGAATGATCCCAGCCGAGGACCTGGGAGGGAGGAGACGTTAAGGGAGTAAATGCGGACGTATAGTGGAAACTTTTCAAATTACGCTTGTTGATCCATCTCTCGGGTGATGGCAACCTGAGCCAACTGCATTCCGATGCACCCTGCTCTTCATTTCTTACCACGCAGCTGTAGACCCTATGACACATCTGCACTACACTCCGGTCCTTGCAGAGACGGAGAACGGTTATCCGAGCGTGTATGCCCTCTGGCTGTTTCACCGATTACGACATCATCAGGACGTGTCCAGTTGCTCAGTACGCGTGCATCACTGCAGGTCGCAGGTCGGTAAGCGCAGGAATGAAACACCAGCACCAATTCTACTACTCTCCTGTCGAGTCATTCAGCTTTCCAGATCGATCAGTTTCAGGTGAGACGGGAGAGAATCATGCACTTACCTCGCCCTTTTTGTGTGGTTCAGGATCGGACTAGCACCAGTTTTTCACTCTGAAACACTACGCGGGATCTGCATTATTTCGGGCTGCGTCTCATGTCAACGGGGCACACTCGTCAGAATCATCATGGGATGCGTTTTGCGCCACGACGCAATCCAACAATAATGCTAGATTGCATCACTTCGAGAGGTCAGACCGCTTTCGGCAAGACCACGACTGATTCTCTAAATCACGGCCCTACCTTTGCTGACATTTCAAGTTTCATCGCGAATTTGCTGCACAAAGGTGTGACGCCAAGCTCGTCAAATCGACTGCGACAGGGCTGAAGATCACCACAACATTCTTGCCAGCAGCACTGCTCATCGTCTCCATCGGCGATGACGCGGCCATACTCGCCGTGATATCAGTATAGCTCGAGCCTCGAGGTCATGTCAAGTACTCGAAACTGTCGCACGGGCAGATAACGTAAAGTCCGCACGAATTCCCATCAGTCCGCAACATCATATCACAGGGAGAACTAGCCTGATACAATACGCCGCCACCTCCCTCAAAGGTTATGTGAATGGTTACATTCGATCTGTCCTGGACGACAGAGACACCAGACGATGCGATGTTGACTGGAGCGCGGTATTCCTTCTCCACTTGTCTGGAAGCATACCCCACGAGTTGAAATCAGCAAATGATGTTGGATCTGGAGCCGTGACACCGGCTGGATGATGGGAAAGGCTGCGTTTGCCTTTCCAATCGTCTTTCAAACAATGGCTGAAAAAAAAATTGCCTGTCCATGTTCGCTGTTTAACAAGGCTAACCATCCCATTGCTAATGGGAAATACAGTACGATTTGAAACCGCGTTTGTATCTGCATACAGTGATCGTGGACTGGATGATCAATATCGATCAATCCCCAGGGTAGGGGATATTGGAACTGGAAGTGCGCATGCAACAGTAGCGTATGTCACGGTAGCTGCGGGGATGGCAAAGACGAAATGTATTTGGCAAGGTAGAGCGTTCTCGCACATCTGGCATGAACTAACGGGTATTAAATCACCACTTCTTGCCTGAGCCAGACTAGCGATTGTGCTGGCAAAGCGAGCTTGCATGGGCGGAAGAGTATTCACGTGAGGATCATCGGCCTTGTTTAGCTCCTACGGACAATGAGCGCTTGAGCCAAGTGGTTGGCTTCTTCCGGGCTGCCAATTGAACTCGCAGTGAGTCGAGGACTTGCGCAAGGGAGCATCTCTGGGTCTCTCATGCGACATAGGAATTAGCGATGTCGGAGCAGCAGGTTTCCTGCTACCCGTAGATTACACGACAACACGCACATAACGAACAATCCTCGGGGTGTCTAGTTCCGGGAGATACACAGCACAGAGCCATCGCAGATTGCTAGAACCTGCCGTAGAGGCGTCCCAAGCAAACGTTACATGTGGCCGATGCGTCCAAACAGAACCTCTCCAATGTTCTGCCACTTGTAGATTACACGACAACAGTCCTGTACAAACTTATGTGCAACTTTGAATTAAATCGGATATGCCGATGGCACAGCATGTAACCTCCTCGTTTTAAAGATACTTCCAACACGAGGATACAAAAGTCGCCCGGATGGCATGAATTGTTCCAGGCGGGATATCATGAGAGGGCTTGAACAGGGAGATGAGTGCAGGAACGAGGCCATCGCCAGAGGTTTTGGTCCCATGTTTCTTGCCGGTGCTAGAATGCACCCTGCTTGACATCAGGGCTGATATTCTGGCCTTATGCAAGCACTAGTGATCGCACCATGCGACGCAGGTCACCAAGTCTCGAAGATGGTCTGTGTTTCCAAAGTGCAACCATGGAGTCGTCATACTCGAGTAGTAGTCGGGTTGCTCGTCGATTCATTCCATCCAGAGATGGTTCAGATTGGAAAAGGGCAACTGAGACCGTGGAACGTCCAGGTGACACTCGCTCCGAAGGAATGCCGTGGCTTCCAAGGCGGCACCTTGGATTAGAACTACGTGCCAAAGAAAGCTTACCGAAGCTAACTGGGAATTTAAAATCGAGTATTTGGCAAGTGATCATGGTGACAAGGCAGCCCAGTACGTTTCAGAGACGAGAATACGACCGTTTCAGCCCAGTTCTATGCGATCCATACTCGCTGTAGTACGAGCCAACGGTGACAGTCGGATCGGAGTCGAATGCAATGACCACTCCTTGTCGTAATAAACCGGAGAAAGGGGACACCAATAACCAACTTGGATGAGGGTCATGAGAGCCATGGCAACAACGTCCGCAATGAAAGCCATCAGTTTCACTGTCAAGTATGATGATGGTGGGGTATCGATGAAGCTGAGATGAGACAAGAAGATATACCGGGGCAGAACGATTACGATTGAACGGCGGATCAAAGAGGAGGCTGGAGGGACGGTCGTGTGCTTGCCGCGACACAACTTGAAGTGTTCCGAGAGCTACGCTCCCACTTGTGCTGCGTCGTGGAGAAGGCGCCGTTCGCGATGGGAAGCACGTGATCTCTCTCTCCGCCAGTGATTCACCCCTCGAGGCTTCCGAGTCTCAACGCCCTACACTTTACTTTACTTTTCTACCTCTTTGCCTTTCGACTTTTGCATACTCCAACAATTACACCTTCCCTTGACGGAATGTTCCATGTCCGTCCATTTGGTTCCGTTTTTCACATGAGGTATCAAGTTACGTGAGCTCCAACTCCCAGCCAGCAACCCCAGGCCAGATTTTTCGGCTCGCCTTCGGCTCGGACCAACAACTTGGCACCGTCTACAAAGCCTTGCTGAGGCGAACCTGCCTGCCATACACCTTCAAGGATGCTCCGTACCGCACTGCTCAATGCCTCACGCTCGTCCGTTCGACCCGCCCTCCTTGTGCACAGGGTTGCTGCGCCGTCTACGCCGTCCTCGCAGCTTTTCGCTCGCTACCAGTCGTTCAAAGCCAATGACGGACAGGCCCTCAAAGCAGCTATCAAACTCAACGACAAGTTGCAGGAGAACTGGAAAGGCCCCATTCTCACTTACGACCAGCTTAAGCCGAAAACTCTCAGTCCTAGTAACGTGCGTCATCCCTTTTGCGCTGTCCACAATCTCTAAACTTCCCACTGTCATCCAGGACGCTTACCTGATTGATGTCCGGGAACCCAACGAGGTGATCCAGGGATCTATCCCCTCGTCTGTGAACCTCCCGCTTTCAGTGCTGGCCAACTCCCTGAGCTTGAACGCTAAAGCGTTCCGTACTCAGCATGGCTTTGACAAGCCAGGAAAGGCCCAGGAAATCGTCTTTTACTGCAGAAGTGGCAAGAGAAGTGCTTCAGCGTGCGATATCGCCAAAAGAAATGGTTACGAAAAGTGGGTGTCCTGTCTTGCGACATACATATCTTCACACACTCATCAACTCCCGCACAGTGTCATCAATTATGAAGGATCATGGCTTGACTGGGTGTCTCGGGAAATAGATGACTACAAAGGTTGATCAGCCCGAGCTTTCTAGGATATCACCTCGACTGCGATGTAGTAGACCACCCATGTAGTCGACATCCAATACCCACCCGCTGACCTCTGCTCGTGTTTCATTCGTTGCTGGGTTTCTTATTCAGCCTTTCTATTTTCGTCTTCTCCGGCCATGCTCTCCCGGTCTCTTCCTAGGCTTGTATCGCAACGTACATTGTCATGTGCAGAGAGCGCTGTACTCTTATCAGCGACCAAGGCCGCTTTTCTGTCCACCAGGCCAGGGCATTCCACCTACAGACCACACCTTTGCCTTTGCAGACGGGCACTCAGTACGCCTCCCCCTCATATCAACCACAGGTGTGCAATCTTTCTTCAGGGGCTCTTGGCAGCCTGGAGCTGAATTATTGCAGTGATATGCCCATGGATAGGTACCATGCCCTTGCCGATGCCACTATGATATCCTTGCTCGAACGGCTAGAAGTCATTTTGGACGAAACGGCCAACGAGGGTTTTGAAGTCGACTACCACGTAAGTTGCGGAGACACCACGCTAGCTTGTGAGCTCGACGATGAACCCCCCCCGCGCGCAAACCACGACGTCACGGACCGCTAATGGACATCGTTGCAGAGCGGTGTGTTGACACTCAACCTTGGCTCGCATGGGACATATGTGATCAACAAGCAGCCTCCCAACAAGCAAATTTGGCTTTCGTCCCCCACCAGGTTCGTCCACACTTCCACCGCGACCGAGCCTGCGTTTCTCACCTTTCATTTCCATGAACCCCCCTGACGCTTTCCCGACGTCGCTCTACGACAATGCGATCGGCGTATCTATGGTACACGTGAATGGAATGTGGATTGACGACTGCTCATTGCCATTATCGATAATAACCTCGCTCACTGAACGAACGACCAGTGGACCTAAGCGATATGACTACGAGTCATCCACGGACGACTGGCGATACTCCCGGGACGGAGAAGAGATGGGTTGTCTCTTGGAACAAGAGCTCAGTCGTGCACTTGGGCGCGAGGTAAAATTGGGGCTTGTGCGTATTTCGGAGACGGTCGAGTAGATGCTAAAATTATGTCTGTTGCTCTTGACACCAACGCGTGCAGGTTGGCCACAAGCAGAAAGGTACGATGTGGGTACATTCAAGCGTGGAATTAATATTGCGATGGTAGAATGAGGGGCTGATGAAATAAAAAGTCGAGTCCAAAGAAGTCAACTACTCGGGCCAGGGTCAGCGGACGAAGTCATTACTTCCGCCTCACGTCTGCGTGAGAGGAATAAGGAACCAATGATTCTAAAATTATGGTTCAGCGTGACTCCAGCTGTTGTCAGAAGAAAGCACCGTGCCTGTTAGTGTCCTCATAACGCTGTCGCACGTATTCGACTTCCTCAGCGAGCCCTTTTTCTTCTGCAAATCCATTACGACAGCTTCGGCCCATCAGTCCATCGCGAATAAACTGTGGGTGCGCGGGGTGATGCGGCAATTCATCGGTCCAAGCCGCTGGCCCGTGCCCTGATGGAGAGTGTTGCGTCAGCGGGTAGGGAGAGGGTAGCGTTACTCTAGGGCTGGAATTCGGACGCCGATCTCGAGATGGGGGGGCGAACAGCAGTCTATGTTGATTTAGGACATGTAGCTCGTGGAGGAGACTGTTTGCGCCCTTGTATTGGCTAGCTGTCGTTGGGGGGGGTAGCGGTGATTCCATCCTGCCCTGGGGATCTTCTATCCAATCTTCTTCACCATCGCTCTCCCAATGTGGGCCAGCGGGTTCCGACTGGAGCCAACCCCTCAGTGCACCATCTAGCGGGGGAGGTTGTGTACGCTGCCGTTTGGAGCGAGGATGAGATTGTTCTGTGGGTTGCAATGGCGGAAGTGGTCTAATGGAACCGCTGGAGAGGAACGGGGGAAGGTCACCGAACGACGAAGGAGGTGGTGTCGCCGGGCGCTGTCGCTTCAACATGTCTCTACTGTCGGGCGTGGTGATGAGCGCGAGAGTCCTGCGCGCAGTGGTAATGTACAGGGGTGGTCGGAGTACTTGTATGAAAACGGTGTCGGAACCTTCCGCCACCTATCTCTTTCCCCGCGACCACCCACACCGCTATGGCCGACATGGACATTTTTGCGGCCATGGGGATATCTGGTTTTGGCAAGGCTGCCAAAAAGCGAGACCTTGACCCATCTCGCTTTGACGTGGCGAAAAGACAAGGCGTTCCTGTCGGTACCCATACCACTCTCGTTCCACATGTTAACCATCCACCTCTCATTTACAGGAAGAACAGGCCCCTGAACCAGGGCAGAGCAAGACTGCCCGCGGCCTTCCGGAAGTGGAGGCCAGCCTGCCCACTTCATGGCCAAAGCCAGCTCCACCCACAAAGCAATCTGGGCTTTCTGATGGACCAGAAGAAGGTACCTCGGACGACGGTGCGGATACAGAAGAAGAGGAACCCGAGTACGACCCCACTTCTCCCTCGCTGTTCGCCCAGCCTGAGTTTCCTGTCACTCATGAGGCGACGCTCAAAGAGCACACCAAAGTGATCTCAGCCCTTGCACTGGATCCAAGTGGTGCACGTGTGCTCAGTGGGTCCCACGATTACGACTGCAAGCTTTGGGACTTCGGTGGAATGACCTCCCATCCGAGGTCTTTCAAAACGTGGGAGCCAACAGGCAGCTACTACGTGTGTTTGCGCCTCGACTGCCAGTTGGAGCGACAGTCATCCTTACACCTCTATAGGTCAACGACGTGAAATTTTCAAACAATGGGCAACAGTTCCTGGTCATTCCTGCCACTCTGCAGCCCAGACTCTATGACCGAGACGGTGAAGAAGTGTATGTGCATCGGTTTCCTCGCGGGAATACCATACCAAGTGACGAACGATGACAGCGCAACCTTTGTCAAGGGTGACATGTACATCAGAGACATGAAGCACACTGCGTATGACTCGCCACTGGTAACTTTGTGATGTGGTTTTGACGTTGTGCCCACAGTGGACACGTTGGCGAGTTGACGGGATGCGCATGGCATCCACGAGATCAAAAGGTCTTTATTACGAGTTCAGCCGACTCGACCATTAGGTGAGCTTATTTCTACTCTTGCTCCGTAATGGACACCGAGTTTTGTAGGATATGGGACGTGGAGAATAAACGCAAGCAGAAGACTGTCATTGTTGTCAAGTCGAAAGAGCGAGGAGCACGGACCAAGGTCACAGCGTGTGCCTACTCTCCCGATGGAAACCTCATTAGCGGTGGTACGCCTACATCACATATCCTATGATAATTAATGATTCATATTTTTTTTCCTTGTAGCTTGTTTGGACGGTGCATTGCATGTGTGGCAGTCGTCCTCTAATTTTGTGCGCCCAAACATGACTGTTGAAAGTGCTCACGCAAGGATGACGGAGACTGCATCTGTTGTATTCTCTGTGGACGGCCGGACAATCCTCACGCGGGGAGGAGACGACACTGTTAAACGTACGTGACTTGCTATCAACGATCGAGTCCTCCCTGAAATGGAGCGTTTAGTATGGGATATCCGTTCCTTGAAACGGCCTGCGGCGATACGTTCCGAAATGACGACGCTTTACCCTGGCACGAATGCAGTGTTTAGTCCTGACGAAAAATACGTGCTTACGGGTGTTGGTGCTACATCAAAAGGTGGACAAGGACGCCTCTCGTTCCTCAGCCGAACGGACCTGAGTGTCGTCAGGGAGCTAGGAATGGAGTCGACGCCAGTGAAGGTGGTCTGGCACTCCAAGATCAACCAGATCGTCACGGGGCTCTCGAATGGAACGATATCGGTGCTGTACTCGCCGGACACGTCGACGAACGGCGCGAAGTTGCTATTATCAAAGGGAGCGCCGAAGCGACCGACGGTAGAGGACATGTCGGATGCACTCGCTGCACCCACGATTTTGACACCGCACGCGTTGCCGATGTTCAAAGATGGGGATGGGATCGTGAAGGGAATAAAGCGGAAGAGGGAAAAGGACAGGCTGGATCCGCGGAAGAGTCGAAGACCGGAGCTGCCGGTGACCGGACCTGGGAAGGGAGGGCGGGTCGGTGCGAGTGCGACGCAGCACATCGTGCAGAACCTGGTGCGGGACACGACGCGCGACGAAGACGTGAGTGCTGTGGTATTGTTGGGTGCTGCTGGCTGACGATGCGCCAGCCACGGGAAGCGCTGCTCAAGTACGCGGACCGGGCAGAGGCCGATCCACAGTGGACCGCAGGTGAGTGCATTTCGACGCCCGCTGCGGAGTGCCAATTCTGGAAGTCTGCCGCGGCGGAGATCGAAAAACTGTGTATTGCTGTATTTGCCGGCTGACGTGGCGGCTCTTTCCGACTCGTGTTTTCTTTCCCAGCCTGGCGGCAAAACCAGCCCAAGCCCGTGTTTGCCAACGTCTCGGGGGACGAGGAGGAGGAGTAGGACGGTGTATGCTGCATGGATGGTCGTATACGCTCGGTGCTGTCGTACGTGCTGGGGATTGAGCGAGTGATGGGGTGTGAGATGGTCCCTGCGTTGGTTTGAGATCGAACCTTAATTCCGGTCGCCTATAAAGACCCAACGGGTGGCTGCACGGACGCCCCAAATCCAAAACTCCCCTCCCCCTCTGCAAACGTCACGCTGTGACAAATCCTGTCACGCGCCACCCATGAACGCGACCGACGCTGCTCGACTCGACGCGCCCACCGTCGGGGTGCATGACAAACCAGCACCGCCCGTTACCAGCGCCGGCGCACCCAACGACGACAATAGTCAGTTTATATTCAATTTATCTTAGCTAACCCTAAACGCACGAAAAAAAAGGTGTCCTCCGCCCTCTTCCAAACGGCCATGTCTCGCTAGACGCAACCGCGCCCACATCCCCAATGTCCGTCTCCCCTTCAGATACAGGTTCGTAGAGCTAATCGATTCCTGCCCTCGCCCCGCTCTTATCTGAGCAGCTCCCCCTCCCACTGCCTCACCACCCCCAGTGCAGCCAGATGCCCCTCAAGACATCAAGATGGCAGAGACACCAGAGAGTCTCGTAGAGGAGATGCTTGTTTCCAACGCCGCCTCCCCAGATGGCACGCCCGACGGCGAGATCGCCCCTTCAGACGCTCCCAGCACCGACCGGGACGGCGACGTCAACATGCAACGACCAGCGCACGTCAACGGTCATGCAGGATCACCCGACGCCAAGCTGCCCTCACACGACGACCCGTTCGTCACGTACCGTCCTTCTGATCTCACCTCAGACGCGGATGTCGACGACGATGCGCGGCCTCCTCCGGCAAAGCGAGCACGCAAGTTTTCTGATGCCGATCAAGCTTCCATCGCCAATGTGAGCCACGCTTCCTTATCATCTCACGCTCACGTACTGATGCTTTTGAAGTCATCGCAATCCGTCAAGACTGCCTCTCCTCCTCCCGTCACCGGATCTTCTATTCAGCTGAATGAAGAGGCTGCCTCTAGCCCCGTCCCACCCCTATCAACTCCAGCTCCTGCTGGCGCACCCACACTGAGTGCACAGCAGCATCGCTTCTGTCTTTCCACCATCCGTTCGCTGAAAAAGATGAAAGACGCCGCACCGTTCCTCCATCCCGTTGACCCTGTCGCCCTGAACATCCCCCACTATCCCACGATCATCAAGAACCCAATGGATCTCGGGACCATTGAGCGCAAGCTCATGTCTTCCAACTCCCAAAAACCCGATGCAAATCCTAATAATCCCCGTTACAATAATGCAGACGAGTTCATTGTTGACGTTCGTCAGGTCTTCACCAACTGCCTGACGTTCAATGGGCCCGATCATGTCGTATCCAAAGCAGGCAAGCATGTCGAATCCGTGTTCGACAAGCAAATAAAGAATTTGCCACCACCACAAGTGGTATGTGAGTGTCGATGGTTCTCGTGGAGCAGATGCTAACCCCATCGTAGATCAAGCCTCCTGTGAAAATCGCCACTCCTCCCCCAGCTCCAGCGCCCACCAAAAAGGTCAATCCCACACTACCTCCCCCTGCTCGACGCTCGTCTACCTCCGTCCCCGTGATTCGTCGCAACGATATTGAGCAGGCATCAGCACGTCCAAAGAGAGAGATTCATCCACCACCTCCAAAGGACCTACCATATGCTGATGCACCAAAGAAGCTGCGGAAAACGAAGTCGGTCAAGGATGACGGTTCGGCGGAGCAGCTCAAGTTTTGCGTCAAACTCTTGGCAGAGTTGCATCGGAAACAACACTGGGCTGTCGCGCATCCATTTTATGAGCCAGTCGGCGAGTATTGGATACCGTGCCATTCATCTCGTTGCTTATCGGATCACTCCAGATCCAGTCAAGTTGGAGATTCCATCGTACCCCAAGATCATCAGAAAACCAATGGACCTGTCCACCATGCGGAAGAAACTGGAGAATCACGAGTATACAAACGCCTCCAAGTTCTTCGATGATTTTAAATTGATGATTCGAAATTGCTTCACCTTTAACCCCGCTGGTACGCCTGTCAATCAAGCAGGAATCGAGTTGCAACGCCTTTTTGATGAGAAGTGGAAGAACCTCCCACCGCTACGGGAGCCGAACGAAGAAGACGAGCAGGAAGACGAATACGAGTCAGAAGAGGAACGCAACCGTGGGTTCATTGATGTGCAAGGTGATACTTTCGTGCTGATTGTTGTCCTACACAGGTAGGATTGCGTCAATGGAGGCGCAAATTGAGTCGATGCGAGGCAATCTACTTGCACTGAAAAGCCAGCCTCCAAAAGAGAAGAAAAAGAAAAAGAGGGAGCCGAAACCAGTTGCTGCTGCGACCTCTAAATCCGCTGCCTCGCGCAACCCCAAAGTTGCTAACGCTGGGAATGGTGCTGTGAAACGGAAAACAAAGAAGCAGCCTCCAGAGGATGATACGCTGTCCTTTGATCAGAAGAAGGACCTAAGTGAGGCGATAACGAAACTTGATGGGCAGAAGTTGGAGAAGGTCATTCAAATCATTCATGAAGGTGTCCCCGAGATTCGTGACGTGAGTGACTCGCTTCATGAAGGAATGCCTCATCTGATTGTAGTCCCAGAGCACTGAGGAGATCGAAATTGAGATCGACCTTTTACCTGTAAACGTCCTTACCAAGCTGTACAACTTCGTGCTACGACCCTTGCGCCAGCCTCCTCAGAAGCGTAGTCGGGCAACAGGGAAGGGCACCGGTACTGGTGGTCTCAAGCGCAAGAGCATGGACGAGAATGTCGAGGCAGAGAAGATTCGGCAATTGGAGGAGCGTATGAAATTATTTGACAATCCTACAGGAACCACGACGGTTCCCCCTCCCGCTCCCATTCCTCGACACAACGACAGTGACCATTCTTCGGACTCAAGTTCTGACGACAGCTCAGGAAGTGAGTCCGATTGATTTTATGCTACGTTGTATTTGGGTTTTTGGGGTTTCCAATCTTCACGTGCGACCGGTGGTGAGGACCTCTAGCTACTGTTCTCTCATAATGACGAAACGTCTTTACTCTTGATCTTTATAACCTTTTTTTTCTTTCGAAGCACTTACTTTCGCATCACTTTCATTTCTTTCCTCGTTCATCATCATCCGCGTACATACGATCAACAAATTAAAGAACAGCAGTGTAGTCAGTTAATTCTAGTCAAGCGGCTGTGTTCCGCTTAGAGCAAGTAGAAATGCTGTCATGTCGAGGGATTTGTCGGCCGTGTCGTTTGTAGCGATAGTCCATTATCTTGAAGCACTCGTGTAGGAGATGGAAGCATAAATTCCAAGCAAACACTACGAAAACAAATTGGCATACGCACGAAATCACCTGCGTCGAGAGTTACTTCCTTGCTTCCATTGCTGCCAACCGGATTTTGCGGATGCAACGGGTGGTGGTGGGAGCGAGGTACGCAGAGAAGTTGGGGGGAGAGACTGTGGGTGGGAATCGTGGATCGTTGCCCTGCCTTGTCTTTCCGGAGGCGAAGCATTCGTGGGAAGGATGGGAGGACGACCATGAGATTCATGGGAGATGAAGGGAAGCGTTGGAGGTGCATCAGCAGGGGGTAAAGGTGCGTCAGCAGGGGGTGGAGGTGCGTTAACAGGAGGTGGAGGGGGCGGTACCGATGGAGGAGGCGGGGAGGGAGGAGGATCAACAGATCGATAGCTGCTGCCGCTGGAATCCAAAGATGTCCATCCTCCAGCACGAAACATGGGGGCACCAGACGCCGGAAGCGATGGTGCAATGGGAGCAGGGTTGTCAGGGGGATGTGGGGCTGGCTGGCTGGGCAGACGCGGAGCTGGGCTGACTGCCGCCCAGCCAGAGCGTTTCGAGTCCGTGTCAGGTTTTGGTGCCGAGCTGACTGCTGCCCAGCCAGCCTTTTTGAAACCACCAGGCTTTGTCTCGCTTGTGGGCCCTGTATCATTTTCGGGAACCAAAACGGGAGCAGAGCCTGCAACGACAGGTTTCACCATCTTAATACCTTGAGCTCTGGCAAGCTTCCTGAGCTCCTTTTCCTCTCTCTTCCGCTCCTTTTCTTTGCGCTTCTCCAGCTCCTCTTGGTTGACCAGTCGGGCGTTGGCTTGCATGTCTTTCAAGCGTGCCTTGTGGTGGTGGGCATAAGAGTTGGTATGCTCGTCATATTGAGCAACGTTTTGGAACTGTTTCTCGCAGAGAGTGCAATAAAATGGCCGCAGAGTGTCAGTAATTTCTGACTTGACCGCTGCACGTTTGGCAGCAATGTCCTAGCAATGACAAGGCGGTTACCAAACAAGTCCCGAAACATGGATATAGTGGTGTACTTCTCTAGCTTTGCGCTGGTCTAGCGTTTCCTTGCGTTGACGCTCCGAGTCTAACTCGCGCCTCTGCGACACAGTGGTTTCGATCATGCGAACGTCTTGGTTGATTTTTCCGAGGCCAGTCAGGTCATTTTTGATCTGGAAAGGAACGGGGTCGATACGTCCTAATGAGGCGGGTCATCGTCATCAGTGAGACTCGCATGTAAGAGTCGGCCTACCATCTCCTGATAGCCCGAGGGGCTGTCCCTCGGACCAACCGAGTTTCGCAAGCATTGCAAATCCCTTGTTTGTGCTCTTAATCTTGGTTTCGACGGTGATGACCTCTCGGGGAGCATGGTGGATATATTCGTCGTACTTGTCGATGTCGACTGCATCCCTCGGGGGTGGGGAGGGCGTGCGAGAGACAAGCGAGACATTATCGTCCTCACTGTCCTCTGTGTTGTCGCCCTCGTCCGATCTTGATCGCTGGAGGAGGGGGGAAGGGAAGAGGGCAGTACGGCGTGTTTTCAAGGGCGCCAAAGAATATGGCAGAGTACCTTCAGCAGCACGGACGCGCCCGGCTGGTCTTGCTCGTTTTGCGCTGGGCGCGTCATTGGGATGGCGTTCCAGCGAGCGACGCTTTCTGCAGACATGGCAGAAACGACAGTGTTGTCGTATGCAGCACGTGACTCCTACGCGGTCATTTGTTTGCCAGGCGCGTTTTCATGCTCGTCGTCCACGACCACCTCGACGTCGCCCGCGATGATGAACTCGGACGATTACTTCCCCGATGATCTCGACTCTGGTATTCTTAACCAGCTCGATATCATCGAAGCGGCACGTCGTCCCAAACTCGCCAGCAACCCACCAGCCTCTCACCCTGCTAATAGCCCTTTCCTACCAAAATCTGCTCCCACATCCAAGCCAGCTCTTCTGAAACGAATCGAAAAGGAAGACTCGTTCATGGACCTCTCGTTCGACCTTGACGAGACAGACCTGCAGCGTCTCGACACGTTCATCGACGCCGCGTACAAGAGTCAGGCGCCCCCTATAGCCGGTCCAAGTGATGCGTGTCGTACCACCTCCAAGAGCTCCGTTCAGACAACCCTTTTTGGAGAGATTGCTCGTCCTCCAGTATCCACTAGCAAAGCTAGCCCCGCCTCTCGCGGTCCGATGCAAAGGTCAAAGTCGGACCGTCGCAACCCATTCGGTCAACAGGCCCCAAAAACTAAACAGTGGGATCGCACCGCGTTCGCGAAATCGGGTTGGAAGAAGCCAAAGTCGATGGGAATGTCTATCGAGGACGAACACGAAGAGGAGGCAGTAGAGTTTGAGCAGTTTCCTGCCCCGTTTATCCAAGGTACGTGGTAGCTGCTACACTGCATCGTGTCAGGACTGACGTATCGCAGTTGGGTGCGTATCGTAGTTTTTGACGCTTGGCGTTGACGTTGACATCAACTCGTGCCTGCATATCTGGGTCATGAACTCAAGCCCGGTGAGTGTGTCTGTGTTAGACGTCATGAAGTTGCGTGCTTATGGCTTCTGAAGCCTCCTCCTATGAAGCTCAAGGCGGACATGCTAGAGGCGAAACATTGGATTTATCCACTCAACCAGCCCAAACGAGACTATCAGTTCAATATCGCCAAGCACTGTCTATTTGATAACACCCTAGTGGCTCTTCCGACTGGTCTGGGCAAGACTTTCATTGCTGGTGTCGTGATGCTGAACTGTGAGTGTATGCATCTCGGCCCTCGTACAAGGTATAACGTGGTTATCCAAGTTTACCGCTGGTTTCCTGAGGGCAAGGTGGTCTTTGTCGCGCCCACGAAGCCCTTGGTCGCTCAACAGATTGATGCATGCCATCGGACGTGTGGTATTCCAGGCGGGGACGCGGTAGAGCTAACGGGTGATAACCCCCGCGCATACAGATCTCGAATGGTGCGTCCCCATTTCGATATTTAAAGCAGACTGATCTTAATACCTCGTAGTGGGAAGAGAAACGTGTCTTTTACATGACGCCGCAGACACTCATCAATGATCTCACGGCAGAAAATTGTGACCCACGCGATATCATCCTCATGGTCATCGGTCTGTGACGTTTCTGCAACTTGTGTGATATATCTTGCTGAATATTGTATGACGTAGACGAAGCACACAAGGGCACAGGCGATTATGCATACGCTCAGGTTGTCCGCTTCCTCATGGCGAAGAACCCACACTTTCGAGTGCTCGCACTTACCGCGACCCCTGGAGGCAATCCCGAGGCAGTCCAAGCAATCGTGGATTCGTTACATATCAGTCGGATTGAGATCAGGGACGAAGGGAGTCTCGATCTGAGAGAATATATGCACAAGAAGGTCGTTTTTTCTCGTTGCTAATTTGCGAGGTATCTCATCTTTAAATAGGAGGTCAAGCAGCATATCATCAAGATGACGCAGGACATTGTTCACTTTCAGCAACTCCTGAAGACTGTCATGGAGGTCAGTGGAAGTCATCGAGTTGAACCGGTAACTCTGATTGTTCGTAGTCGATAGTAAAACCGCTCGTATCCAGAGGCGTTATGGAGCCATTGGATGTCGTCAAGTTGCACCCATATCGTGCCACTGCTGTTATCCAACGTATCGCAGCCCAACGAAATAGTCCGCATGGATGGGCGATGGGAACCCTCTCCATGATATCATCCTTAGCACGAGCTATGTCATATTTGGTATGGATACCCTGAGCTTCCTAGTGATGTGCGTCTGATGGTCTTCGTCACATGTGCTATGCACATAAATAGATGGAGGCCAGCGTCACCATGTGCCTTCGCTATCTGCAAAACCTAGTTCACGACAAGGGAGGTTCCGATAAGGCGAAGAAGAAAACACCCTCGAAACTCCAGTCGGATCCCACGTTTCAAAAGCTTCTTGCCGATCTTGAGGCAGGCCAGAAGCGACCAGGAGGCTTCGGGATGCACCCAAAGATGGAGACCCTCAAGACACTTTTGGTGCAACATTTTGGGCAAAGAATCCCTGGAGGAGACGAAGAAGAGGGAGGAGGCAGCAACACGCGAGCCATGGTATTCGTGACATATCGAGAGTGTGTCGACGAGATCGTCGAGGTTTTGAATCAGGAATCACCACTGCTCAAGGCAAAGCGTTTTGTTGGCCAAGGGGTCGACAAACGGGGCAAGAAAGGCATTGCTCAGAAAGAACAGTTGGAGGTAAGATCGAAACGTTACAGCGGGTAATGTTTCCTTCGTCGCACTCATTCAATCTGCAGGTGATCAGAAAGTTCAAAGCGGGGGAGTTCAACGTTCTGGTTTCGACATCAATCGGAGAAGAAGGTCTCGACATTGGAGAGGTAGATATGATTGTATGCTATGATGCTCAAAAGACGCCCATCCGTATGGTATGCCAATCTCGCATCCTACCTCTGTCGCGGAGGAGAGTTAAACTCGAGTTTTCCATTCACAGCTTCAACGCGTTGGACGAACTGGTCGCAAGCGTGACGGCTATGTGCACGTTTTGCTTGCCGAGATCCGCGAGGAGTTGAACTGGGACAAAGCACACGACACGTATGGCGAACTACAAAGATGCATCGTTCGCGGAGATCAGCTTGAGCTGTACGGTGATATACCGCGCTTACTTCCAGATCACTTGCATCCACAAGTACTGGAGAAACGGATGGAAATCGAGGCGTATGTCCGCGAGCAATCGGGGAGAAAGAAAGGTCTTACTGCAACGGAGGATGGGGAACCAACCGCGAAGGGAAAGAAGAGAAAAAGGAGCGATGACATTGACAGGAATATTCCTCCTGGTGCGAGCCGCGGCTTCGTAAACGCTGCAGATTTGCTAGTCAAAGGGAAGAAGCAAAAGAAGAAAGTCAAGTTGACGAAATTTGACGATGCTCTCGCTGATGACGACTCTACGGATAAGGAACTAGAGGGGAGTCTTCTTGATTTTCGGCGTACTGTTTCTACCCCTGCGGAGTCGAGTTGCACGAAGAAGAACACCTTGCCCAAATCAAAAACGATGGTCCCCAAGAAACGTAAGTTGTCTACGACGAAGAGAGGGGATTCACAGACAAACGGTCGCCTGTCTCGGCATGTTGATGCCCATGTGGAGACGGATCAGGCCGTGTCCTATCTCAATCAGTCCATCTCGAAGGATCTCATCTGCACACCACCTCGATGCTCGCCCGCTTCTTCTGATCGTACTCGCCATACCCCAGGTCCCTTTCAGTCCCCCACAGTGACTTGCATTGATGTGATTGAAATCACTTCGTCTTCTCCGTCCCGTTCGATTTCCCCTCAACAATTTTCTGCTCTTGCCCATTCCGGTACATACAGTTGCAAAGGCAAAGAACGAGCGGCCGACACAGACTCCGTAGCATCCCATAATTTCTCATCCGAAATGGTTAAAGATCAGGATATTGCCTGGCTTTTAGACGAGGACGAAGATCCAGATATACAGATTGTCAACTCTTCCCCGGCTGTCCGAAGCACGAAGCACGACAGTGCTCTATGCTCGCCGCGGTTCATTGACGAAAGCGTTGCGAATGTGGATGACAGTATCGTTGAAGTGGTCCAGGTGAAGGCCACCCCACCTCCACAAACAATGGATTCACCTATGAAAGAGGGGTCACCTCCCACGCCCCCTCGAGCTGCTCGGCCGTCACCGGGCCCTACTCCCGATATCCTGGAGAGTTCATTTTCGATACGCCCAGCAGGTAGGGGGCGAATTGTCAAGACAGAAAGGTCGGAGATTCCAGACACGCAGTCGCCTCCATTATGCCGGTTGAGGCGTACGGATACGGAAATAATTCCTCGCCAATCTACTCCCCCGCTGCAACCAAAGAAAAGTGGCCGTAAAGGCCCGATCTCTATCCGGCACAATCCATGGTTGGACGGCGAAGCAGTGCATTCGGGAGACGAGGAAAGTGCAGGATCCTCCCACTCGGAGTACGATGTGGAGAGCGAGTCTGACAGGCAGTTCCTCAAGGACATACCGGATACGCAAGTCTCGCCATCGTACGACCAGGATCTCGCCTACCGACAAAGCCTTCTTACACAGGTGTCGGGACTCGCTAACGCGCCAGTCTTTGCCAACAGGCCTGTTCAAAGGGGCAAATTCGTGACCGCAAGAGAGCACTCACGCAGACGTTTCATAGTTTCGAGCTCTCCGCCGCATGAGGACTCTGAACCAGATGAATATGAGTTTGGGAGTTTTGTGGTAGCCGACGACGCAGACGTCTTGTTTGATTGATATTTCACGCACCATTAATACTCGGTAAGCTAAAGAAGGTTTAGAATAATGTGTGCATGTTTCTGCTAGAAGCTGGTTGTAATGCATTCGATGCGCTGTCGAGGCGCAGTATTTCCCCCTAATGGATCTTTATGGATCGTCGCGGTAAATTTTGTGATCTACCGCACTGGATTGCATGTCCCATTGGTGAGAAATAAAGCAATTGAACGCTAGAAACTCTTTGAAAATTCTGGGCTGAAATCGAGTTATTGTGCGGGGCGATAGCTCTCGAGCGGGGCCGGGCCGGAAATTACCGAGCTGAGACTGACAGACGCATGGCGTCAGGTTTTGGGACACTTCAAGTTATACCTCTGGCACTGGCAAACGCCCATGGAAGCATTTCAGTTGCTATCTCGTGGCGGAGCGCATTTTGACAAGCAGCGCTTCAAATCCGACGTACGGCTATTCACGGTAAGGGGCCGTTGTTGACCGTGGACCATGGTCGTTGTCTTATGTCCCTTGCTGCGAGCAGACCGCCGCCGCGAAACCCAAAAAAACAACGAATGCACCGATAACCCAAGACTCGAAGCTCCCGCCTGAACTCGATTTTTTCAAATATGCTCAAGGAGGGACAGCAAAACGAAAAGCGGGAAACACGGACCCCAGCAGTTCAAGTGGACCTCTTCGCTCCGATACGCAGCACAAGAGACGGAAGGTGCATCGTGAAGCAGAGGGCGCAGATGGTGATGAAGACGATGAGGACGACGGACCTGAGGACGACACTCCACAAGCAAGGGTTCGCGTGACGGCCAAAGGCTCCAACGTTCCGCCGCCGATCGAAGCCTTCAATGACTTGCTTGATCGGTACAAAGTTCCTCGACGCCTGTTGACGAACCTCCGGGATAACCGTTACAAGCACCCGACTGGCGTACAAGCCCATGGGATACCCATTTTATTAGAGGTCAGCGGGTGACCTGCGGGCGACCATTCCTCTACCTTGCTCACAACCTCGACAGCATCGCGACCTCGCTGCCATTTCACCTACTGGGACTGGAAAGACACTTTCCTATCTGCTTCCAATCATGTCCTCACTGGGGGCTCCAATCTCCAGTCTAAAAGCCACGCAGGGAAGTGGCGTTCGCGCCATCGTACTTGCCCCAACTCGGGAATTGGCACATCAGATTCATAACGAATGCTTGAAACTTGCAGTGGGGCGCAAGTGGCGAGCGGTGTTGTACAGCAAGGCGACGGCGAGTACCCTTCGCGACAAGAACGTCAGGGACAAAGTCGGTAAGTCACTCTGTCTAGATGTTGTGCCATTGTATATTGAGATGTTTCGAGATATCGTCATTAGCACGCCTTTGCGTCTAGTTGCATCGATTCAAGAGGGCCACATTGAATTGAACAAGTTCGTGACGTTGTTTTTATTGCAGACCTGTGTTTCACTGCGGTTTTAGTGTCCGTCATCTCGTATTGGACGAGGGAGACCGACTCCTGGACAATGAATTTCAGGAACAAGTTCAAGAAGTGATTGGTGCATGTACGTACCCGGATATTCAGAAAGCCGTGTTCTCCGCGACGCTTCCTGCCGGGGTCGAGCAGCTGGCGATGGGAATTCTACGCAATCCGATACGCATTGTCGTTGGCCTCAAGTCAGTGAGAACATGTACCATTGGATTCGATGGGTCTGATGAGTTTGCTAGAGATACGCCACTCCCACTGATTCACCAGTCTCTTACATATGTTGCCGATGACGCATCGAAGCTACCAAGTCTCTTGACGTATTTTGCACAGCCTTACAATCCCCCACTGCTAATTTTTACGTCGACGCAACCTCGGGCTAGCTCGCTAGCGGAAGAGCTGACGCTGAATGGGATATCCAACGTTGATGGTTTGCATGCTGGCATGACCAAGAAGGAGCGAGATGATGCTGTGGGCCGTATGCGCCGGGGGGAAAGCTGGGTGATGGTGAGCACAGAGGTAATGGCGCGAGGAATGGACTTTAGAGGTGTGCGAGAGGTCATCAACTACGACTTTCCGACGAGCGTGCAAAGTTATATACATCGGATCGGTGCGTGGCCAGGCGTTGCCCTTGGTTGGGAACAGGCTGATGTCTCGTAGGACGTACCGGACGGGCTGGTCGAGAGGGCAAGGCGGTGACGTATTTTACGGACGAAGACGCGCCGTATCTGAAGTCGTACGTCACGTCGGTGTCGCTAGGGAGGACATGACCTAAGGGTTTGTTTATTCTGAGGATTGCCAACGTTCTGCTTCAGTCGGGCTCGAGTGTCCCCGATTGGATCCTCAAGCTTGCCAAGCCGTCGAAGCTGAAGAAGAGACAGATGGGCAAGGTTCGGCGTGCAGAGACCGTCAACGCTGCACGCGAGATGGGTCGACGGGATGCGATCAGGAAAAGGTGCGTGTGCAGACGGGTTAGCTGGGGCGGGGTGCGACTGATGCTGTGCGCAGAGCGATGATAGCTGGGTCAAGGCGACGAAAGGCAAAGGATTTGTCGGGTACGCTGAATGTCGTCGGCAGCGGATGAATTGATATGATGTGCTTTGTGAGATTACCTCATCTGTGCGTCACTGATGGGGTCGTGTGTGACAATATCGAGGGTAAGCTTGAATACCTTCTTTTTTTGGAATACCTCGATGCAGATCCCATACCCCGATTTGGACAACGTCGACCTCGTTGAATCCTCGAGGCTGCCTCGAGGTGACGATGTGAAGAGCTGGAGGCCCCCTCGCAGAGCAGGTCAACTCTGGGGCATCAGTTCAAAAAGGGGCTCGCTTCACAGCGTTGGATACATACACAACTCGTACGCATCTCGTAGCATCTCCTTCTTCTTCGTCCTCGTCTCATATCTGCATCGACAATGTCTCTCCCAAATCACGCTCGCAGGTCTCGCAGGCTGTCCCGCAAGTCCCCCGTGGAGGGTACGTCTTGTCTGGTTCATCCATCTCTGTCCATCTTGAACACCTTCCTTTTTTGGACATAGCCGCGGATTACGACTGGCAGGGCACCGCATCACTGCAGCTGCTGCACAGTGGCTCTGACGTCCGCTTCACACCCCCTTCCGTACATCCGACCCCACCATCACCCTCAACATGCACCTCCTCCCCCGATTCTCCTTCCCTCCTCGTCACCCATCTCCCCTTCACACCTGGCTCCTCCCACACCCGCAATCGCAAGCAGGGACACATTCCCCGCCCTCCCAACGCCTTCATGGTCTTCCGCTCTTGGCTCTGGAACAAGGACAACCTCAAGAGCATCGAGAGAGACAACCGCAATGTCTCCCGCATCGCAGGCAGATACTGGAACGAGCTATCGGAAGAGGAGCGGGCTCCCTTCCGGTACATGGCTGAACAAGCCAAAGCACGCCACGCTCAGCTCTATCCTGAATACAGATACTCTCCCGGATCGCAGAAAAAAACAAAGGTCTCTCAGCGTCGTTCCCACCGCTGCGCTGAGGTCGAGAACGAGAGGTGCAACAAGGTCGTCGATCTCTTAAAGGGCGGTGTCGCCACCTGCGACTTGGCCGACCATCTTGGTCAAGCGCGCAACAACTTCCAACCAGATCAGCCTATTTTACCGCTTACCCTCGACGGATCCCCTTCCGGGTCGTCCAACGCGGTCCGGCGGAACAATAAGCTCAAGAGACCCGCACCGCCACGCGAGGAATCTCCCCCCCTGCCACCGAGATCTAAGAAACAGAAGACGCTTCCTCATTCGCTTTCGATCTCCCCACCTCCTCCCCAGTACTCACTTTCCCTTCCCGTCCTTCCAAGCGCCGAAGAAAGGTCCGAGCCTGCACAAACCCTGGGACCGTCGGCTCATACCCCAGAGTTGTCTTACCCACTCGACGGCGCTGAAGAGTTTGTCCCTACCGAGGATATTCCCTATATTCCTCTCGACAGTTGCAACGATTCAGTGAGTAAGACCAGTTCAAAGCTTGCCCGTGCTCACACCACTTCATAGATGGTAAAGAAGAGTGATGAAGACGACCTCTTCACACTCTTTCCTTCTCACATGAAACCAGGCGCACAAAGCATCTTCTCCGGTGTCAAGCCCGAAGCTACTTCATTCGTCGATTCTTGCATGCTTGGTACCTACACCACTGACGGACTTGTCCTGCCCACCCCTGTTCCATTCACCGGCTTTGACTTCGAGTCTTACTCGTCGCTGGACTCTGAGCTGTTGCCTTTGGGATCGCCTGTGTTCTCCAACCCATTCGAGCTTTCCACTCCGTCGGCAGAGCACGCAGCACTGCTCGGCACTTTGGACCAGTTATTCGGCCAACCCATATCACCGCTTACTCAAGTTTTCCCCACAGAAAACTGGTAGACAAATTCTTTAATGCTTGTGCCACGGATCTTTTCCCTCGAATGACACTGACTCCTCTCTACGTTCTTCACGACTTGAAAAATCATGTTCTTCAGTTCCATAATTTCCATCGCACACCTTTTTAATGATACATACCTGATTGTCCCGGACGAACCAATCCCAAGTATCTAGTGTATCTAATACCCATGTCACTGAAACGAAAGCATGTACATTCATGATACGCAACCTCGATGCTAACATGGATGTGCAATACCGCTATGAGGATCGTCTCGCCTTCTTGGAGCCTTCTTTACTGTCTGAACGACCGCGCTTCGCTCCAGAGGTGGACTTGACTAGCTCTTCAATATTCAGTCGACCCGATCTCTGCTCGTCCTTTAGCCAAGCTATGCAGGAATCCTTCTCATCATTTGGGTTTTCTAGCTGCCACTCGATGACCTTGGCGAGCATAACAGCTGTCCAGGGTCCCGGTTTACCATCGAGCACGGAAATGACCTCGTTCCCCTTCCGAATACGTGAGTAGGTTAAAAGGGAGAAAATGTATCGTCCTACGTTGAGCAGAGGCTTGGCGTCCACCAAGTTGTCCAGGCCGAGCTCTTCGATGCGGCTGGTGAAAGCATTATATCGCCGTATGCATTCCTCCGCTTGTTCGCCTACAGTACGTTAGCTCGGACTTTCAGAAACGCGAAACATCTGAGCGCACCATGCCCGAGCGGAACCAGCTCGCACACCAAAGAGAAAAGAAGAGACGAAGACCAATGCGAGCCAGACGTCGGCTTATGCACCTTGCCGTCCCGGAGTAGCAGCCCTATGGAAAAGACGGGGTCGTCAGTCATCCCGAGGTCATGACGACAGTGTATCCCCACGTACCGATGCCGACGCGCTCCGAGGGCATCGTGAACCGGGCGTCCTCTAGCGAAAGCCCCTTGAACAGTGCAGCAGCATCGAAGAGGGCCGGTATGCCATCGAGGTAATAGTTTTTGTTCCCGAGCTTCAATCCTTCTCGGATTACGGCCTCGACGAGAGGGTGCACTTTTTGCTTGTGGCCCTTGTACGTTATACCAGCAAAGGAGTAAAGACTGGCGCCGAGGAACAATCGCGCCTTCGTTCCTTGATTGCTTAATGCATGAACGAGGAGGGTCGCGTGAGGGCGCGTCGTGAACCTACGTGGACCAGATGACGACGCGGGGGAAAGGAGGTCGTGGAGGATGGTACATGCAGTGAGAGAAAGCTCTGGCGCAGCAACAGGGGCAGAAGCAGTGTCGATGATTGCCGTGGGTACACGAAAGACGGCGTGGTACAACGACAGGTCGTGGATGATCTGTATGGCGTGTAGTGGGTCGACAGCTTGTAGTCATGAGGTTAAGTGCTCGAGCGAGACGTGGTGCGCACAAACCTTTTATCATTTTGTCGAGCTCCTCACCGATGCGTTCGCGGCTGATTTTCGAAGAGAGTGCTCCCTTCGAGAACATGTTTGAATAGGACCTCCGAAGTGAAGAAAACGTCACTGGTCACCTGGATACTCTGGTCACGGGCGGCATCCTGAAGTTCGGGCGTCATCGCAAACCCGAAGCGACTCGCAAACCTGACACATCGGAGTACTCGTAGAGGGTCGTCGCAGAACGTTTGCAATGGAGGTAAAGGTGTCCGAATGATACCGTTACGTAGATCATCTAACCCCTGCAAGTGATCTGAAGCTCTCAGCCCGTTGCACGACGTAGCTTACCAATAGACTCTTGCCTTCTCAGTGAGGTCTTCGACCGTCCGTGTATGGACATTGTAGAAGAGAGTGTTGATCGTGATGTCCCTTCGCAGGGCATCTTGCAGTGGCGTCCCGAATTTCTGCAAAGACCGCAATCAGCCAGCGTGGCAGCACGCCGACCAAGCTAGACATACGACTTGTGTTGGAATTCGGCTGTGTTCAGAGTACTCTTCGCTTCTCAGGTTCACGAAATCCAAGTCGATGCCGAACAACGTTGTCCTCGCTGTCTCCAAATGCTTTGATTGATCGGGGTTGCTCTCGATCTTGGTAACCTTGTGCACCGGCGCATGTGTCCTCTCCGACAAGAATGCAACGAAACGCTCAGCAAAATGCACGCCCATCATGTCCTCGAGACAAATATCCACATCGTTGCATTCATAGTCGAGCAACTGTTCATAGCAGTCCAACATGAGATACGCGTCCACGTCGGAAAGAGGGCCATGGATTGACCTTGTCGCGGACCCAACCACCGTTGATTCTGCACGCGGTGACGATGCCGTCTTGCACGAGATGTCGCGTGAACTCGTCGAGCAAGTTGCAGAGCTTGTCCTCGGCATCAGACAGCTCTATTTTGGCCTTGACCTGGGGTGCGATGCGCGTCGCCATGCCTCTCAGAACGCTGGATCGATGACCTCGTCGCCAACCAGATGCAATGCGAAATAACATGCGTTCCCCGACGCGCTCGATGGAGTTGGACGCTCCGTCCGAATTCGAGCGGCGCTTGAATCCCAAAAGTGGCTGCATTCCTTGCCGGTGCTCCACCGACTGCAGTTCCGTTGAGCCCGAGTCCAACACCACCCACAGCTGACGACCACCCATTCCTGCCTCGACTTGCTCTCACATCCGTTCTAATGGGCCGCGTATTGTTGAAGGTCATCGTCATCCCCCTACCCTTCCGAGTAGCAACTAACTCGCACTGCAGGTGATCATTCTTGGTGACAGCGGGTAGGTGGCGTAGCCTGCGTTTTCGTCGGGTAGCTTACTGCAGTCAACGGGGGGCACCCAGTGTCGGGAAGACCTCTCTCATGAACCAATATGTAAACAAGCGGTTTAGCAACCAGTACAAGGCCACCATCGGTGCCGACTTGTGCGTGCGCTCGTGTGTGTGGGGCGAAATATAGCTCACCGGGCCACCGTCTAGCCTCACCAAGGAAGTCATGGTCGACGACCGCCTCGTGACGATGCAGGCATGTCTCCGTCGTCAAGCCGTCCTGGTTTCTCTCTCACACGTACGCTGACAGCTCTGGGATACGGCTGGGCAAGAGCGCTTCCAGTCGCTCGGCGTGGCCTACTACAGAGGGGCTGATTGCTGCGTGCTCGTATACGACGTCAACAGCGCCAAGTCTTTCGAGACGCTGGACAGCTGGCGCGACGAGTTTCTCATCCAAGCGAGTCCGCATGACCCCGAGAACTTTCCCTTTGTCGTCCTCGGCAACAAGATTGACGTGGAGGAGAGCAAACGACAGGTACGACAGGTTTCGCTCGAGGCATGATTGCATCCCACACGATGCTGCAGGTCACACAGAAGCGGGCGATGACATGGTGTCAATCCAAGGGGAACATCCCTTATTTTGAGACATCTGCCAAGGAAGCTATTAATGTCGAACAGGCTTTCCAAACGGTGTCGAAGAATGCGTTGCAACAAGAGACAGAAGAACAAATGTGTGTACTGACTGTTGCATCGAGGGATTTGCTAAGCGTTGGGCAGGTATGCGGATTATCCGGATCCCATCCAAATCGATCGGGAGAGCACGCAGAACTACGGGTGCAACTGTTAGTCTGCACGATGTGCACGCGAATGGATTTTTGTTATTTCTGTGTCATGTGAGCGACGAGATCCGTCGCCTGTTACCCATTTGTGATTCTGTTGAGTGTTTTAATTTACTGTCTCATCAGCGAGGTGTCTTATGTTGCCGGTCATGCTGAAGATAAGGAGTTGGTACGAAAGGTACGGCGACGATGTGACATAATACGCATAATAATGGGTGACAATGGTACAAGTACAAGAAGTGGGGTCGATACTTCAAAGGATCTCTCATAACTTGAACGTTGTCTTTGGGAACTCCACCTTGGCTGAAGCAGCGTCATCGACGAACCACCGAACCTGACCGGGATGGGCAGACTTGACGAGGGAGGCAGGAAGCTTGTATTCTTCTGGTTTGTCCAACACGAGGGGCAGTACGTCCGCCTTGCCCACACTGGAGGCGACGAAAGCGACGCGCGAAGCGTGGTTGAGGACGGGGAAGGTGAAGGTGATGCGCTTTGGGGGTGGCTTAGGAGAGTCCTCGAGGTAGGCCACCCATCTGTCGCTTTCGGCGAGAAGCTCGTGGCCTGGGAAAAGCGAGCAGGTGTGGCCGTCCTCGCCGACGCCAAGGAGGATGAGGTCGAATATGGGGAAGCGAGCCGAGTCCCTTTGGGCAAACTCGTGGATGAGCTCCTTTTCGTATGCGTCTGCAAGTTCCTCGAGATCGTCGAGCAGAGTGGGGTCGATCGGGTGGATGTTTGCAGGGGGGATGGGGACGTGGTCAAAGAGGACGGACATGCAGAGATGGTGGTTTGAATCGGGGTGATCGAGTGGGACGACACGCTCGTCGGCGTAAAAGACTTGCCTGCGCGTGGATGAGAAGCGGGAAGCGATGGAGGTGTTTCTGGGCGTACCACCTGTCCCACCGAGCGGCGGGGTGGCCGATAAGCGCTGAGAGCTGCGCTGGGAGCGAGCCACCGGAGAGAGCGACCGTAAATCTGCCCTTTTTCTCGATGGACTCTTTCTGCGCCTTGAGGACGAAGGCGGCGAGGGCAGCCTGGACGTCCTGCGCGGACGGGAAGACGTGCAGCACTGGCGGACTCGGTGGATGATGCATGTTAGGAGCAGATTCAATTTAATTATTTAACTATATGTACGTCACCCGACAAATATACACAAACTATGACCCCATATCCGGAAACACGCTCAGCAGGACCGCGTCCAGGAGAAACACCGCCAGATGTCGGTTGCACGCCTCGTCGCTCAGCCCCGCCACGACGCTCTCCACCGCAGCATCCCCCAGCACAAGCGCAGGCACCCGCTCGCTCAGCCTCCGCACCAGCTCATCGCGGATCTCGGCCTGCTCCTCCGCCGTCGGGTCGCCCGGTATGGGGCCAGGATATCCGTTCGGAAACAGCGTCCGCTTCGACAGGCGGACGACAGAGACCATCGTCGACGCGGACAGCACATAGCTGTACAGCAGGTAACACAGCAGCCTACACATGTGACGTCAGACCCGAAAAAAGCCAGTCGAAAAAACGCACTTGTTCATGAACGTATGGAACGTGCAACAGAAGAGAGAAACAAACTGAACCAGAGCAGTGGCAGCCAGTCGGTCCTGCGCACGGAGCACCTCCGAAATCATCACCAATGGACCGTGTGCGAGATCGGGGGGAATGGCGACACGGTTGCTCTCTGCGGGAGTACCTGCGTGCGTCGACACAGTCGACGACTCGAGGGATGTGGATGGCGTCAAGGGGACAGGTGTACTCATCACACGAGTTGACTCGCGAGTTTGGGAGCAGCTGGTTTGGTTTACGATGGGTATGATATGAATGACTTGCTTGTACGCGTGGATGAACGTAATACATGCCCCAGATAGTTTCTGGATGGCTGAAAGCAGGAGCACGATAATCGTAGACTTGGAAAGAGAGCGCTCGTGTGACGTCGACGAGACAGATGGCTAAGACCAGGTTAGACACAACGTCGACGAGGAAACAGAGGACACGCCTGCTCTGGTAATGTCTCCGCAGAGGGCCCAAGTAGGTCCAACACCGTTTTGTGGAGGAACCACGGCTGGGTTATGCGAGGGATGACGTCCTTGACGACGACCTTGAGTATAATTTCTCTGACGATGAACCTCACAGTCTCTGGCGCGTAATCCTCGGCTGGGAGACATTCTCTCAAAATGTGGTCGACAGCCTGCCGAAAGTATTCTTCGTTCAGGGACCCATCGGAAGAGATTGCAATGTGCGGTTGTAGCTGATGAAAGAGCTGTGGGAAGGACAGTGCGCCCCCGGTGGTGTATGACGTCGAGGCCTTGGAAACAGCTTGACGATAGTCTCTATAGTGTTGGGTGATGAGAGCGGGCATGTCGCTGAAGACGAGCATCGAGAGGTCTGCATCGAGGAGACGCTGTTCGAGGGAACGAATGACATGGATCACGATGGTCGTGATCTGGGGGAGGAACTCTTTGTCGTATCTAGTGAGTTTGGACCACCAGGTGTTTACAAAAGCTCGGAGGACGAGGGCGATAAAGTCGTATACCTCCTCGTGGAGTTCGCGTGGACTGGCTGGGGAGAGGAACAAGGGTGGCAGGTCGGAGCCAGGTGGGAGGTGAGAGAAGAGGAGACGTCTTGCAAGGCTTGTGGGCTGCTGGTGGTGTGCGTCGTGAGAGATGGTCGAGGCGGTCGAGCGTGTCGAGGGTCCGAGCTGGCCAACCATCAACCGAGGGCGTGCGGCACCTGAAAGTTCTCTCCGTATAAAACCGACCCAGCGTAATTTCTAGGATCACTACCATGTCTTTCTCCCACCTCTGCCCGGCCTCTGCGCGGTTCGCTAGACCTGTCCGATACAACGTGTTCTCGCCATGGCGGCTTTTTTCTGCGACCGTATCCAGACCGGACCCCGATATCGACGTATGTCTCCCATTGTCCGTTGGCTCAGCTCATGTACGCCTTCCCCTCAGCCCTCCAAGCTCACCGTGACACGCACGACGAACCCACGCCAGTTGCCCCCTTCCTCGAAACTGCTCTTCGGTCGGACCTTTGTACGTTATCATACACTTGCCCTTTGCGGCCTGTTCAGTCTTTCTGCAGTCGGATCATATGCTGAAGATCCCATGGGCCGAGAATACCGGTTGGGGGGCGCCGTCTATCGAGCCATGTGAGCCATCGCATGTTCCGTCGCTTATCTGCCGCTTTAACATGTACTAGTCTCAGCTATTAACCTCTCTCCCGCTGCAACTGTTCTCCACTATGCTCAGTCGCTTTTCGAGGGCATGAAGGCCTACAGGCACCCGAACGGAACCGTGACCATGTTCCGACCTGACATGAACATGGAACGGATGAACGTCAGTGCAAGACGTTTGGTACTACCGGTCAGTCGATTCCTGCACACCGACCCTTTGGTTTGATGAAATTCCATATAGACTTTCGATGGCGATGCTCTCATCGAGTGCATTAGGCAACTCGTTTCATTAGAGCGTGATTGGATACCAAAGGAACCAGGTCACAGTCTATACATCCGGCCTACTTTGGGTCTGTCGTCACCCCGTATCCGTTCTTCTATTTGCTGACGGATCCCACTTCAAGTCGGTACCAACGGAACGCTCGGAGTTCAACCGCCAACGGAAGCGCTCCTTTTTGTGATATGCAGCCCCGCAGGCCCTTATTACCCTCAAGGTTTCAAACCTGTCGCCTTGTATGGTACAACCGACAAAGAATACATTCGCGCTGCCCCAGGAGGTCCGTAGTTGCTGACCTGGCTGATGTTCCGTGGCTGATTGTGGATAGGCACTGGTGCTTACAAGCTGGCGGCCAACTATGCTCCTGGTGTCGTGGCCCAGAAAGCTGCTGCGAAAGCAGGCTACGTTCAGAACCTCTGGCTTCACGGGCCCGAACACTGGTTAACCGAAGTCGGTACTATGAATTTGTTCGTCGTGTTCAAGGGGGAGGATGGCGGTAAGAAGATACGTCTTTTTCCGAAGGAGCGTTACATGAACGTTTTACTTTGCAGTGACTGAGCTCGTCACGCCTCCCCTCGACGGTATGATACTTCCTGGCGTGACTCGTGATTCGGTGCTCGCCTTGGCACGGAGACACGCCTCGGGGGACAAGCCACTCCAGGGACTCCCCGCCCAACTCAAGGTCTCTGAACGACCGGTGAACATGGGGGAAATCATCGCTGCGTCCAAGACTGGACGCCTGGTCGAGCTGTTTGGCGCAGGCACGGCGGCTGTCGTGTCGCCGGTGGAAAGGATTGGGTACTTGGGCAGCGATATCGTTATTCCTACGGGGGAAGATGGCATGGGCCCGGTCTCGAAGCCGCTTTGGAAAGAGCTTGTGGGGATCCAGACGGGGGAGATTGCGAGCGAATGGAGTTTTGTCGTGGCCCGGTAGCCATAGACTAAGACTAGTCTATCTAGCAAGTCACTAGCTTAGTCATCTTTCGGTACAACGTCTTGGACGTTCGCGGTCGATGATAATTTCAGCGATGCTCTACGACCCGTCCACCGCACAGCACCTCAAGCCCTGGCTCGTCCGCACTCTCGGCCCAATGTCTGTCTCCTCCTCGTACCCCGCCTCCAACTGACATCCCCCACAGATGCGACGCAGAACCGGCCGCACTCGCTGAATATGTCCTTGCCCTCCTCAAGCACAACCTCCCAGAGCCAGAGATGCGCAAGGAACTCACAACCCAGCTCGAAGAGTTTCTTGAGAAAGGTAGTCGCTCACACCTACATCCCCACATCCGCCCCTCACTCCATGCCACCCAAGAGGGCTCTTCATTTATAGATACATTATTCACCGTCCTAAGGACAAAATCATATCTTCCCTATACCACCTTTCCTCCTCCTTCCTCCTCCAATCCCCATCCTGCTGACTCTGGCATCCCAATACCTCTCGATGGGTTGTTATCCAATGACGCTTCTTCTCCCGAACGTGGCCAAAAACGCACTCATGCGGACGACGACCGGGATGCACTCCACCCTGCCAAGGGCCCTCGGTTAACTGTCGACGGTCAATTCTCTCGTTATTCAACTGGACGTGACACTCGTTCGACCGGTCAGTGGGGACCGAGGTCCGACCGACAGGGTCCTGTGAACGGCACGCTTCCAGCCACGAACGGCCAACGCATTCAGACATATCAACCACCAGATCAGCGGAGAGGCGTTTGTCGCGACTACCATAGTGCGTACCCCCCTGCTGCCCAGTCCCGTTCCACTCAACACCCCCATCCAGACAATGGTTACTGCGCCAGAGGTGTATTGTGCAAATACAGCCACGGTGATGACGCCTTTGTTCCCTCGCAACTGTTCGCAATGGGCGCTACAGCAGCTCAAATGCCCTTTCTGCCCATGTTTGTGAGTGGCGCAATGCCGTTTGGTATGGTTCCACCAGGTACTGCCTACGATCCTCACGAGGCACGTATGGATATGCGACCCAACGGGAACATGATGAGCATCAACGGAAGAGCTCCTCCCCCTCGTCCTCCCCTGCTTTCCCGTGCACAGGACGATGGCTCACCAGCCGCCCATACTTCGGGAGAACTCCCGGTGATCCAAGATTTGACCCCGCAGATTTCCGAGGGCCCCGCCACTGCAAGTTCACAACCGCCGCAGGACGATACAACTTGGATGCAGAGTGGACCACTACCCCAACAAACACAACCCATGGACGTTGATACGGTCGTCCCAGCCCAGAATGCTCGTGCCGGATCTGGAGGTGCTCGGGGTGGTTTCAGAGGCGGAGGCAGAGGAACATTCTCTGGAGATGCGCAATTATTCCGCCCAGAACGCCGGAACGATAAAACGCTTGTCGTGGAGAAGATACCAGAAGACAAGCTCTCTCTCGATGCCGTAAACAGCTGGTTCAAGCGTTTTGGTACCGTCACAAACGTCGCCATTGATGCACGCACCGCAAAAGCATTGGTTAGTTTTTCGGACCACAATGAAGCGCACGCTGCATGGAAGTCGGAAGATGCTGTCTTCGGTAATCGATTTGTCAAGGTGTTTTGGCACAGACCAATGGAGGGACAAGGTCAAAAGGGCGCGCGCATGCTGGCTGCGTCAGCGCCATTAGTCGCGAATATCGCTACACGGAGTGCGACGCCCGCCAGTCCTCCAGCGGGAACCTCGGCGACAACTGCTCGCAAACCAGTGGCCTCCGGTGCTGCTGCCGAACTCGCTGCGAAGCAAAAGCTTTTGGAGGAACAAATAGCGGACCAGAAATCGCTCATGGCATCTTTAGCAACGGCTTCTGGAGAGGAAAAGAAAAACATCATGGCTCGTCTGAGAAAGCTTGGTGAAGAGATGAAGCCTTCTTCGTCCCCAGCTTCGATACCTGGGGAGGCTTCTACATCAATAATACAAAGACCTGCAGATTCTACGGAGCATCTTAGCCTTCAAGACAAGGAAAGAGAAAGGCTTGACAAGGAACTGGACCTTCATGCTGTCACAGGCGGCGAGTCCACGGCAGAGCTGCAAGCTAAGCTTGCAAAACTCAAAGAAGAGGTGCGTGTATGCTTTTATTTCATGCGAAACAGGTGCTGATAGTGGTACCAGGCTGCGAGTCTGGGCATTCCCGAGAGTGGAGATTATACTTACACTGGCGGCTCGTATCGTCCTTACAGGGGACGGGGCCGCGGGGGCCGTGGTACATTCTTTCGGGGTGTCGGGAGAGGTGCTCTTCGTGGTAGCATGAAGCTTGATAACAGACCCAAAAAATTGCTTGTCAAGGGGGTACGGGAGGAAGCTGTTTCAGCCTTGCGGGAATGGTATGAGGTACGAGTTGTTCTTCAACCGTCTTTGACGGTGACGCATTCACGCGCTTTCTCTTCCCTAGACTTTAGGTCAACTCGATTCAGTAGAATCTGTTGGAGACGACGATGTACTTGTCAGTTTCCGGACAAGAGCCGCTGCGGAGCAAGTTCGTATCCTTCTCAAACTCTCTCGCTTTTTGGGTACTGACGAAGCACCTAGGCACTCGCCAAGGGCAACGACATCCCATCTATAGGTGTGGTACAAGTATCTTGGCATACAACTCAACAGCCGTTCCCAAGCTCCCAGTCATCCACATCGTCTTCTCGACTCAACGGAAAAGAGAACGATGCACGCCCGTCTTCACCAACCCAGCAAGGGTTCTCATCAACGCGTCGCCACGAAGAAGAGATCATTGCGAGTGGGTGGGGTGACGGCGGGGATGAGGACGCCATGGGTTTCTGAGCGATGGTTCTTTGCCTGCTCTCTTGTTCTTTTTGTTCGTTTGTACCTCATCTCAGGGTTTGCGTGACAATGACCAGGGAACGAGCTGGTTTAAGTTGCCAGTCTACCATCCATTGTGCATCGTACATACAAACCAGCCATGAGAGTGGTGGTAAAGCTGATCGAAATCTGGGATAGGTCGTCGTGCAGCGGGGGGGGGGGGCGCAGTCTGGTGACCTGCCTCTATTCCGTTGGCAACGCTGGCTATGCGATATATGTGCTGTCAATGAGCTCCAATAAGCATCTTCACTGGCGGTGGTCCATCGTCCATTGACCGGTCGGTGTGATATACAGGGCGTTTACAAAGTAACTCTGCGTGAGTCCGTGGTGTAGCTACAGGACAGATGTGTGGATACAAAATAATACAGGAGTGAGTCGTCGATGCATGAGTAATTGCCAAGTATCGGTCCATAGTAAGATAATAGTCAGTACTCTGTCGCGAATAGCGTCCTACGTTGCAGGGGGGGATCTAGGTACTCTGGAAACCCAACGGATAGTCCATACAGACGGCCCGAGAATTCTCATCTGCCATCACTGTTGCTCATCAGGCTGACCCTGGGGAGTCGAGTCGAAACGAGCGTCGTGATCCACTTGCATCCTGAACAGCTCAGGATGAGTGAGCCTGTCCTCGTCGGAGCCGATCGAATCCGGCGAGTCACACAAGGGCTTGTCAAAGTAGATGGTCGTGCTCGCCGGTTCGAGTGGAAGAATAGCAGAGTGGGGCGAAACCGCGTGGGGGTCGCGCTCGCGGATGGAGTGCCCGAGGGCATCCGTCGTCGGGCCCGCCAGCTCAGCGCGGGATGCCCCCAGACCGCCCATCCGATCGCTGTTGGCCAAGAAGAACGAAGGTGGCACTTCGAGACCCCTCTCGTGGACCTTGACGCCGTCCATGAAGGACCGTTCGGTTTCTTCAAAGGGACGAGGAAGCCAAAAGTCCGATAGCGTCGACAGGCGACCGTGTTTGGAGGTCACCGTGGATGCGAGTGCGACTTCTGTAAATGAGCTTGTGGAATCTGAACGTCCAGATTCCTTGGGAACCCCCGGATCGTCAATCCCTGGCAAAGAGCTGCTCTGCAGTGTTCGTGGGCCGTGTTCAAGGGAATCCTCGGGGTGGAAGTGTCGTCGGATGGAGTAGGATGTATCCATCGCGGTTGGGGGAAAATGGAACGCTGAGGTCGTTTCCTCCGCAGAGGAGTCTCTGACGGGAGACATAATGAGGAGAGGGGAGAATTCCGCATCCTGTTTTTCCCGCAGGCGCGGACGTACCCTCCTACGTCGTGAGTCCGTGTCGTCTGTGAATGTATCGTCATGAGAAACGTAATTATTGTCCGTCGCGTCAATGTGCGTGTGCGGCGAATCATGGGTATGCTTTCGTTTACGGGGTGCGACGTGCTCTATAGATGGACGTAAGCTGGAAAGGATAACTCTATGCTGCTCTGCGACCCCGCCATGCTGATGAACGTCTCCCAGGCCTGTCTCTCCGAGGTGAGTCACAGAAGGGGATGATGGTGCCAGCACCATAAGATGAGGAGAATCGTCTGCGCCAGGAAGACGTTCGTAGTCGGAGGAAGGATTGCCGGGAAGACTTTGGACCGCTGAACCGGCGAGCCGATGATCTTTGAAATGAAAATCGGATGGCGCTCGTCCCCAGTCAGAACCGGAAGGATTCATCTTTTCGGTGTCAAAGCTGTGATCCGAGGGGTGGCGACAAGAAACTGCACCGCCATCGATATCCACCAGCATGGATCCTGTTTCTCTCTAAAGAGCGCAAAGGGGGGAACTTGTGAGGACACCGAGACATATCGATTCAGAACAACTCACGGGACTGTCGATATTCATTGAAAGTGATTCTCGGAGACGGGGGGTATGGCCCGTGGGGTGACGGTCTAATGGCCACAAGTCGGCCCTTTTATGAACTGTCTCGCCTAGCCCTAGGGAGTGCCTGAAGATGGGGACTCGGTTAACTGTGCTGAGAGGCATCAGAACCAATTCACATCGTCACCACGCGAGTAACAGACAAAAAACAAGGTGTTGGATGAAGAGCGACCATCCCAGCTAGTGGACCTACATGGACCCACACCGCGACCTGAATACAATAAAGATGAGGTTGACGCGTCAATGTCAGTTCCATCATCCATTTATATCAATGGCAAAGCGACGGAAACCATGGTCGCTACCCGTTGTTCTTGCAACTCTTTGTCTCTCCCTTGGAGACCGTGACGACGCGGTAATGTCAGAGGGTCGCATGGACTCGAGGATGATATTACCAGTGCTTACGATCGATCGTGCCAGCAAACTGTTCAGGCAATCACTGTGGAGCAAAGAGTCTAGTGAGTCTATTGTTTTGTTATCGACACGCAGGGGGACCGACCGCAAAGGGGGTTAGAGTTGCGAAGGGTTCTAATTATAAAGTGTCTGTGCAAAGAAAAGGACTTAGAGACTACTACGCCCTGACTGGACGGGCACAGCCATTGATTTTTGGTTGTTGTGTAGGTATAATTGGAGAGAAACAAGCATTTCCGAGTCTGCAAGTGCGCGACTAAGTTATCCTCAAACACTCAAGTTGACAAGTCAACTTCTTGATGCGAGGTGAGTAATACTCTGCAGGGATCATGATCATCGAGGTGGTTGCGCAAGGGCAAAAGCCTACAACCTGACAGCGCAAAAATGCTGGGTCGTACATAAAGAATCAATTAATCAAGGTTGGTACTCAGTGCCATATTCGTGCTCCTGATGCCACGTTCAAGCAGTAGGACTCGCATGAGTCGCAGCACATTTATCGAATAGCACGTTCTTTCCGTCTGTCGTTTCCTAGTTGTCCAAAGAAAATCTCCAAGGGTCATTAATCTTTGATGGTCCAGCTTTACAGGCTCGTTTCACGAACTCCTTTCCGCACGCATCCGGAGTCTTGTCGGAGAACATGGCCCAAGTGGTGAGGTGTGCACATCAAGGAACAACACTTAGAGTGCGATACCCAGATGGGTACTAGGAACACACCACCGACTCCCAAGATGATCACCTGACAACCAGTAATCTAGTCAATGAAACATCCGTAGAAATCGTGTTGATACGGTACGGCAGGGTCCCAGCGCCAAGAGATAATTTTGGGACTCTTGATTTTGCGATTGCTTGCGAGACGTAGGCATCCGAGCTGGCTGTCAGACCAATATGGTCGGCTGAACCGATCTAAAATTTACATGCAACTAGGTACAAACAAAATGGAATCATTCAACTTGAATACCGAGTGGGTCCCCTGCTCTCTCTAACAGCGCATTGCAATTCTGAGCAAAAAGTTGTTATTGTGACACAGCCTATTTTTCCTCTTCAGAAATGAGCTGCTATTCAAGTCGTGGAGATGTAAGCAAGGTCGACTTGAGCGAAGTGTCGTGAGACGAGGACCACCTAATTCAAATGCATCACGCGTCTGATTCAAGTTGTTGTTCGTAGCAGAGCCTCTCATTTCATTGTATTTTTGTCACCAAGATTTCGCTCGCAGTACGTTTTTCGACCCATCTCCTGCTTAATTCTACTAAACCAATTTTTCTAGGATCACTTTCCGGATCTGAAACAAGCGACACGAGACAAAGTTGGCGGCACCACTGGCAAGTGCTGTTCCGACATATTCATGGATAGCGAAGCTGGATTAGATTTCATCTTCAAATGGAGCCAAATCGATTGTACAAGGGCCTTTTGCAGGGTCAAGTCCAAAATGGACACATTCTTTGCGCTTGCGCATCATCATGAACCTCAAATCATTGTCGACAGACTAATGCGCGCGCTATCGCGACGTAATCAACGCTGTTCGGAATATCACAATCGATGCATTAGTGAGGCTTATACCATCTTTATCGCTGAACACTTCCGGCGGCCGCACCCCGCGTGTTGCAATAGTTGCTAACAGCTAAAACTTTTTAAGAAATACATCTCTTGTCAGAAGTGCTACCGACGTGGGATTCACAGAAGGTCATGTTCAGCAGACCCTACTATTTAGGAAGATCTGACACTGGCAACTCGTCTTTTACGGCTACAAAGGATCCCGTGCATAATTAGTATGTAATCATCGTCCTTCGTTCTTCAGGCCTTCAGGCCCCACTGCTTCACCCAAGATGACAATGTCAGAGCTCGCCTCACTTATTTCGCGCCACCCCAGCCCAAGTGCATGAGTCATGAAAGCGAACTTGGCCTCAATGGGAAGATCTACTCACCGAGGAACAGTATATCGACCGTGACGCCCAAATGGACGCCATGGAGCATGCAGTTGATTCCCAGATGATAACTTGGTAAGACTGCTCAAGTCTTGCGCGCGAATGCAGCAAGCCTAACTTCAAACGGACTTCAGGGTGTTAGCTCCAAGAGAAGACCCAAAACCCTTAATTTTATGTGTGCTTGTGAAACGTTAGTGCGGCGCGCTGCTCTCGACCAAAAGTTGTTGATTTGATATCCAGGTACAAGCGACGCGGGCTTATCAGATTACCCGGGTGGAACGAAAGTGGAGAAAGTTATGGGATCGCGCGTGTGTTCACCCCGCCGCACAAACGAGGGAATGGATGTCTCCCATATGATGCGCCTGCTGCATTGTTACGTCAGGAAGGACATCACGGTATAACTTACCTCAATTCCCAGTTGAATGGGGTGCCCCACCTCCCGAGCTGTCCGAGGCTGGGAGTGGAATGTTTTCCATTCTCTACAGCGACATCGAAGAAATTTTCTACAAGCAAGCTGGCCCTGGGATCGACGAAGCTGACGGATGGGAAGCAAGAAGTCCTATTTCGACTGCGTGGACGACTCCTCAGGAAACTGAGATTCAGCAGCTTGGTAGTGCAAACAACGAGTGGACATGGCTTAAATACGGTGACCTCGGCGCTTTGGGGGCGAAGGATGTCCGACTTATCCGACGTACGATGGAAAACCTGGTAGAATCAAGCCCAGACTACCACTGCGAGAGACCAAAAGCATTTGTGTCATACCTTCTCGTTGAGGGTGTTGTGTCTTACACGATCTTCCGTTCCATGTTCGCCACAGATAGCATCGTGTCGATGGGCTTCTGGGGCGTAGAGAAGGAAACAAATGGCACCGACCAGCCGACTTAGTACGCGACATGGTCGATTGACGTGCACCCATTGCCTCCAACCCTGATCGTCACGCGAATCAGTGCTACAGAACCAGAATTTCCAGACCTTATTCTTCAAATTCAGGCCGCCGCTAGGAAATGTGGCATTGGCAAGATGGAAATATGGAACATACCTCAGCATTTGGCCGAGGTCGCCGCAGAGACCGGAGGGCAGACCTTTGAAAGAAATAAAGGCTTGCCTGCTATCAAGTGGTATGGTATGGGCAACACAATGGATATAGAGTGGGTCTTGAACGAGAAGTAAGTTAACTTTCACTGGAACCGGGTCTTTTTCTGCTCACGCTCCAAAAGATTTTGCTTTTGCTGAAACCCAGTGTCAACAGGGTCTATAATGCGCCATTCGTGACTCGATTGCTCTAGTGACCATCGACGAAACGTCTAAGTACAAGAAGTGCTTTGTTTAGGAACATACCAAGAGGCCACATCATCGTGCGCGGTGGCCATGGGGATAGATGTCTATATACCAGCGAGTGTGCGAGAAAGTATACAAATGTTACGAGATAGCATGAAGATAGGGTATAAATTTCACTGGCCAGTCTTGGGAAAGATGCGGCGTCCCCTTCACGAGTGAACGAAATAGGACCAGCCTCTCTTTAGTTGCTGTGCGCGTCGGCGTCGGTCAAGCCAGCTATCGCGGACAGTCTCTGGTACCCTCACCTCAAAAAAGACAAACATGAGGACAGTGTTCGGTCCTAGTCGCATGAAAGCAGGTGTCCACCCCTTAAACATGAACATGGGGCCTTCTTCGCGGAGCGATCTTGCAAGAACTTGCAAAGGGCGGGCTTTTCCCGACTTTAGAAATTTTCATATTGGTGAGAAGCCAACTATGTATAGGTAAAGCATCTCACCGAACCCATTATTCTTGTCCTTATGACATCGGCAGGTGAACAAACAGCTACAAAGCAGAGTGAGCACAAATTACCCAAGTTGAGGAGAACGAACTTGTGCCACAGGTCCCAGCAGCTAAACTGGCGACGACGTGCAAGAAGAAACCGTCGTGAAACTGATAGTCCACCAGGGGCATTCGATGACGAAGTAGAGTTGTTTTAAAGAAGTCGTAACTGTAACAAGCCTCAGCAAGTCCGTTCAAGTAACTCGGAAGAACCACAGGATCAACTCACGATCCCACCTGTGATATCTATCAAAGAACATATGTTATACGCCACATTTCATGGAGGTAGAAGCTTACATTCATCAAGACCGCACGTGTCTTAAAACATATATATTCAGCCAACGCCTCATTCATCCAGAGTCTGCATGCTCACCGCATTGGTTCCAAGCCCCCTACCGAGGCCTTTCAGACCTTCATTTTTTACAAGGCTCACAAGGCCAGTTAGAGCGTTACGATACCCATACCGCTTGTCTGGAGGTCTTAACGTGTCACTAGTCATGCGCACGAGCACAATGTCTGCAGGATTTCCTGCAACACCTCCCAATCCACCAGTAATACCAGCGACCAGGAGGAGCTTGCCAGTAGAAGGTTTGCCATTTTGCGACATACGTCGCTTCATCTCTTCGTAACTTCCAATGCGGACAAGTGTGTATGTCATCTGCCGAAGCAATGATGCGGAAAGACCGGTATAGATGCTACGCAAGCCATTCTCTGACAACGAAGTCTGGACCGTCGCAAGCATGGACGGACGCGGCACGGAAGGACCGAGGGTTTGCATACGGCTGTGTGGAGATGTTAGGCACGCTCTCTCAAGTGAAACCAATGTCACTAACACTTTCGTCAAATCTAGGGGATGCGTAAAGCAAGCCGCCACTGGAACACAGACCGTGAGCCAAGGTGTGAGGTCTGGTGGTTACTACCTACTGGAAGCAGCGACGCCTGTGATCAAGCTGTTAGTCGAATGCATGAACAGAGGATGGTGAGCTTACCACCAAGCCTGCATAAAACGATGTTCAGGAAAGGTTGAAGAACAACGTTCAGAAACGCTCACCAAAATGGATAGGTGGTCATATTGTGTCCTGTCTTTCGGCGTGTATCTGCCTCCACAGTGGCTTTTATAGCACCCAACGGATCCGAACAGGTATAATATAATCTTCAGCGTGAGAGATATACGGCACGGGTATCTGGAAGCGAAAGAAAAGCTCGTAACGATGTCTGTCGCGGCCGAGTAAACACGAAATGGAAGACGGATATAGTTCTCCACCCAGTTCCCGCTTTGGAAATGGTCTAAAATCCTCAATGAAGCGATTCAAAGGAGTGCAAGGATAATGAAAGCGCACTGAAAAAATGGGCGTCGCTACGTAACGAGGCCAGTACAGCCAGAAACTCGAGGACTGCACGCACAGTGAATTACAGTGACGCCCGGCCAACAGACAGCATCTCGGTGACTCCTGTCCAAGTCTTCACAGCGCCGAGGATATCCTGTGGTACGGGCTGGAGACTGAACAGTTCATCCTTACGAGGTCCGTGCGCACGTGAGATTAAGTAATCTGGACGTATTTGCTCCATTAGTCAGCAGCCAGTCAACCGTGGTCTTTGACGGCGCCACAAATTTGTTTCCTTTCGACCACAACTCTCTCCTCGACTATATCTTGCTTGCCTTCAGCTCTACGCACAAGTCAATAATCGAAATCCCATTCAACAGCAATGTCGCATGACAACGAGGAACTGGTCAACTACGAGGATGAAGACGACATCGTCCCAAACGGTGCAGTTGCGCCCACGAATGGTGTGGCTGCTTCAGCAACTGTGGATGGCGAGGTCGAAAAAGACAAGAAAAACTTCTCGGGAATACACTCGACCGGCTTTAGGTCTGTCATGTCGCTTTTCATATGGTACTTTCCCGCCTGACCCTTGGTCCCAGGGACTTCTTGTTGAAACCTGAACTTCTGCGCGCAATCAGTGATCTTGGGTTCGAACATCCCTCAGAAGGTACTTTTCACAATTAGAACGGGTGAGGTTTTAACTTATCACTCCATTCTCAGTTCAACAAGAATGTATCCCCCAAGCCGTCCTGGGAATGGATGTCCTATGTCAGGCAAAGTCGGGGCACGGCAAGACTGCTGTCTTCGTACTCGCGACATTGCAGCAACTGGAGCCTGTGAATGGCGAAGTTTCCGTGATTGTCTTGTGCCATACACGTGAACTCGCTTTTCAAATCAAGAACGAGTACACGCGATTTGCCAAGTACATGCCTGATGTACGGGTCCATACCTTCTATGGCGGCACTCCCGTGCAAAAGGATGCGGAAACTCTCCGTGACAAGAATCGATGCCCACACATTGTCGTGGCGACTCCTGGCCGCTTGAATGCCCTTACACGAGACAAGATTCTGGATGCCAAGAACGTCAAACACTTCACTTTGGACGAGTGCGACAAGATGCTAGAGCAGCTTGGTTAGTCTTCGCCCCTTCAGTTTCGGCTACGAGTCTTGGAATACTGCGCCATTGAACAACTTGCGCCCATTGCACCGGTCTCCGCCGCCGGTTAACGAAGCTCTTGTCGCCATACTCAACGTCACACTGCCAATGTGGGCAAGCGCCCTGAGCGCCACATGGAATTGGTGTTGAAGCATGGTCATGGGTTCACCGCTGGGTCGTGAGTTGCTGAGAGCGTTGTATGATGAAGAACAGCATGGGTCCTCTTTCGATTTTCCGCTCTCGCTGCAGGCGAAAGTTATATATGGGCTTATTCGCAATCAATGCTCGGCGCTTGCACTTCCTTCTGTGTTCTTGAGTTTCTTCTTTTCTCGCTCGACCCGAAATTCAATCGCAATCTAACCGCTATCCTCCGCCCTTTATTTGCTGCGTAGACATGCGTAGGGATGTCCAAGAAATCTTTCGCGCGACTCCACACCACAAGCAAGTCATGATGTTCAGCGCCACCTTGTCGAAGGAAATCCGCATCACTTGCAAAAAATTCATGGCGAACGTGAGTCTCTGGGTAAATTGAAGAAAAAATGCTGATGACTGGGATGGTAGCCGCTTGAGATTTTCGTCGACGACGAGACGAAACTGACCTTGCACGGTTTGCAACAACACTACGTCAAGCTCGAGGAGAATGCGAAGAACAGAAAGCTAAACGATTTACTGGATACTTTGGAGTTCAATCAGGTAAGCCTTCATGTAAAATACCGTTTTCCGTATTCATCCTTTGTCAGGTCGTTATCTTTGTCAAGTCTGTTGCACGAGCGATTGAGTTGGACAAACTGTTGGTATCATGCAACTTCCCCAGCATTAGCATTCACTCCGGTCTTGCTCAAGAAGAACGGTAGGTTTTTGAGACGCGGTCGTATTGGTCGCACGACTGACGTGTCAAAAGGATCAAGCGCTACACTGCCTTCAAGGCTTTTGAAAAGCGGATACTTGTTGCGACTGATATCTTTGGTCGTGGCATTGATGTCGAGCGAGTCAACATTGTGATCAATTATGACTGTCCCCCCGATGCAGACAGTTACCTGCACCGTGTTGGTCGTGCTGGGCGATTTGGCACCAAGGGGCTTGCTATTACGTTTGTGTCGAGCGAGAGTGATCAGCAGGTGATGGCTGCTATCCAATCCCGGTTCGAAGTTGCAGTGCCCGAGCTACCCGATCACATCGATCCCGCTAGCTACAGTGAGTTTGTCTGCTCTGTGCTTGTCTCGGCATGCTCATTTCCGGTTCTCAGTGACATCGTGATTTGGTTTCGTGTCGTTGACATGTGTCCACTCCACTCTACACTTTACTTGAACGATGTACTTGGTAGAAGTCGTTGGGTGAATAATTGCCCACACACATTGCGGCTATGTTTGAATGAGACTGTATCTTCTTTATCTACCCAAGCCTAGGCATGGACGAGGATTGCTACAATGTTGAAACAAGAACGAGGCTTCCTTTGGCTGTGAATACATCGGCGCGCGGCCATCGTCAGATGACTCTGCTTTGCTGTCAGCTCAGCTTACTCCGGGATACGGTTCGCGTATCGGCTTGAGTCGCATAACAATGGGAAGACAGAAGAGATGTGCCTTACCCACCCAGATGAGTGGCCTTCGCTTCAGGTTGCAGTGTCACCGGACCCAAACTGAACAACAGCCTCGTCCGTGCCAAGACCGCAGGTTCGATCTGCTGCCAGGTCGATTCACAACACCGGTAACTATCATAGCCCGTTTCCGACGGAATGAACATGTAATTCGGCTACAATTTTGACAGCTCGACAGAAATGACGTGAATCGCAGCTGTCCAGCGATACTTGGGACGTTTCACAACTAACTTCGATCGACAGACTGTCTTGAAATTTTACTACGTGACACGACACCGCTTACTGTGTGCTTCAAGTTGACACTGTTCTCGACGCTCTCGAGTCTGTACGTGGTCTTTTGAAGAGTCAAGCTCTATTATCTTGAGGGCTGCTCGAGTACACCTCCTTCTATGCAAAGGAAGAGTTGGTCAACCACGATGATCGGAGATGAAATTACTGAGCTTTGGCAGCTCGGAACGACGGACGGTGACGCATGATGTGTAGGTCCACCTTGGCACTGTGGGGACCTTGGGGGCGCTCAAGGTGGGAACACGACCGCTTGAACGATAATCGACAGCGTGAGAGGCACGCCAGCCAAGCAATGAACTGGACGTTGTAAAGGCTGACGATGATCTCGTGTGCATTACGGTTGACGCACGACATGCGTCAGCGCGATTCTTTGCATCGTGCTTGGGATGCATTTGAGCCATGGTTTGACCGCGGGAGAGAACCGGCAGGGATGATGGTCCGAGTTGGGTTGGGTGAGTAAGGTGCATGCGAGATTTCCGAAGGCGTGTCCAATCAAGGTCCTCGTGCTGCGTTCAGCGCTGCAATAAAAGACCTTTCGGAGAAGAGGCACAGATGAAATTGGACCGAGACAACGGTTCTGTGCGAATGGGGCTGAGTGCTGCGCAAAGTTCCCTTGAACAGGATAGTCTAATCGGTGGGCAGAAATGAGCGGGATGGGTTATGCAATGATGCATTTACGGGTTAGAAGCGTTGCCGGGCCAAGAGTTGCGCTGTCGAGGGCAACTCCCACATGGCCGCCTAGCTAGCCAGCAGAAATACGCTATGGGCGTTGCTCTAGCGATTTCTCTTGCCTGTGGGTTCGCGAACATAAATAGGGCGTGAGGAAGAGTCATTGCGGGCTCGCCCCTCCGTGAGACGAGTCAGTCCAGCAACGATGGATGGGTCTAACTTGCACAACGGCTGCATCAATAATTAGTACTGGAGTAAAAACACGAGGTTGACATCTCATATAGTCGGTCTAGAATGCGGATGCCAGCTGTCGTGTTGAGCTCCAAATCAGATATGCGGTGTCGTGGCTTTACTCTGGCGTTATCTTCGGATAGATGTTTACGTAATCTGGCTATAAGAACGTGTAGTCAGCTCAGAGTTTCCATCAACGACGCTCCCCTCTTTCTCCTCATGGGCCTCCGTCGCTTGTTCAATGGGCCCCCGAAGAAACCCTGGGGTCTCAAATGGCGCTCATCCGTCCCCTTTGTCACTGCAGGTGCGTGTTTCCTTCTTGCCCCACTCCGTCCAGCTCATATGCCATCCAGTCGTTGGCGTCGGTTTGTTACTCGTCTCCCTGTCTCTTTTCGACAGATCTCACCCTCTCCAGGCATCACCACGGATCTCATCGTCTACTCCATCATCATCCCCGTCATTCCATTCCAGCTTGAACGCCTCAAGTATCGCTTGCACGCCGTCTCTGCTCTCACTGGATGGCTTCTTTTTTCATATGTAAGTCGTTCCTCCCCTCCATCCATCTCTGCTTCTCATCTGCAAAACTAGTCCATCGGGCTGGTCTTCTGTAAGTCCCGCATATTTTCTGCTTCCCTCCCCTTCCTCATCGCTCGTCAGCCACCATTCCCATCGCGGTCTTTGCAGAAAAGAGCTCCTCACGCCGTACACCCCTCGTCATCGGTCTCATCTCTCTCCTAGCTGCTCAGGTCCTCCTCCAGGAGGCTCCTAACTACCCTGTCATGGCTATCGCACGCGTCCTTCAAGGAATTAGCTCTTCCATGATCTGGGTTGTTGGCCTCGCCCTCCTGTAACTCTCTTTCCTCGCTCCCCTCTCTTTTCTGATCTCCTTTCCAGTTGTGATACCACTCCAGAACACAAAGTTGCCAGTCAGTCCTTTTCTTTGCCATCCTTGTTCATTCTTACCAACCTTCGTCACCCAGAGCAACTTGGCTTCGCTATCACAGGTCTCTCCATTGGGTGAGTCCTCCCATTTTCTGCCATTCTCTACCTGACGGCCCCAAGCCTCATGGTCGGCACACCCGCAGGAGGCAGCTTGTATGCCCGATTTGGCTTTCGTGCTCCTTTCGTTTTTGGCGAAATAGTCACTGTCGTTGATCTCCTCCTTCGTCTCCTCATCATCGAAAGAGATGTCGCGATCAAATGGGGTTATGATCCAGCAACAGGTCGAGACGTCAACGTCGTTGCGGACTTGGGAGCGTCTTCCCCGGACAGTCGTTCACTGGGTGCAACGGAACCTTCCCAATCGAGTCTCGTTCCATTACATCTAGAACGAACCCCAGCTTCAGTCGATCCCAAACTCAACTCAACTACACTAGATTCTCACGCTCTCCCTGCCGATAATTTGGTCGTGGCAGAAATTCCGCCCGTTCGTAAACCACTTCCGGTGCTATCAGTAGCACGCATGTTAGGGCAATCTCCTCGCGCCGTCGTCGCGTTGACCATGTCTTTGATATACGGGTGTGTTGCTTTGACCAGTTGGTGATCGTGTGTTGACAGATCATATCCTCTCCAGCACCGTTATGAGTATGCAGGAACCATCTCTTCCCCTCCACTTGCAAGCGGTATGGGGTTACAATTCCACAAAAGTTGGCTTGGTATACCTGGCAGGCCTTGTTCCCGCTTTAATCTGTGAGCCTCTTCCTGGTGGCGTTTTTCTGGCAGAACCAACTTCGAGTTAGCGTCACCTTTAGCTGGAGCACTCGCCGATCGAATTGGTTCAGAGATTATCACATCCACATGCCTACTCCTTACCCTCCCTTGGTGGATCGTCTTGACCCTTAGAAAGTCTATCGCTCTATTTATTGTCGCGCTCGCTTTGCAAAGTGAGTACCCTGTTCTATCCTTTTAGTCTTCCTTATGAACGCGGCCTCCAGGTTTCTTTGTGTCGGGCGTCGTTCCTCCGGTGACTGCCGAGTTGGCAACCGTTTCGCGGCGGATGCCAGGTGTTGGATGCAAGTCTCCTCTACTTTTGTGTGTTCACCAGCTGATCGTGCCATATTTTAGATGCCCACGTATATGGGGCTTTCAATCTAGCTTTTGGGGTCGGAACTGCTGGTGGGTCACTCGTTCTTGTATTGTGTGTTACGATCTAATGTTGACGGTCAACAGTGGGCCCTATCATTGGTGGCCAGGTTCGTACAAATTCCCGCTCTTACCGGGGAAAAGTTCATGAGATATTTCTCCAGGTTTACGGCCGTGTGAGACATGGTTGGACCGCACTTTGCTGCATAACAGCTGGCCTCATCGCGATATGCATTGTGCTTGCATTTTCTTATACCGGTGACGATCCTCTGCTATCTAGGATGCTGCGACACCAGAAGTGGTCGCAAGCGTCGCTGGAGATGAAGCCTTCTGAAAGGCGGCAAAAGGAGCGAGCTCCTGGCGAACCAGCAGCGAACCTTCCATGACCACTTTCGGATACGACGCGTACCATACTCCATTTCGTACGACGGGACTATTGGAGCATCGCATGTTTATAATCGTAGAGATCCCTATGCATAATGTATCGCTGCCATGTTCGAAACGTTGATGTGTGGAATTTGATGGCAATCAGCGAGCACTGATACACCTACTACCGCTACAAGGTCAGCTCGAGAGTAGTTTTTTCTCGACCCTCCGCGCAGTCCAGTCCTGCACCGCCTGGCATGGACTCTAGTTTGGACTCGGGTGCTAGGCGAGGAGGACAAGTATCTTCTGACCCCACCTCGACGGCATACCACCCTGAGCCAGCAGCCGACGTCGGCCCCGTTCCCCCAACAGCACACTCTGCATTTGCCTCTAGTCCGGTCGCTTGGACATCAAGCCCCATCCTAGACTCTCAAAGCCGGGACAACCTTAGACAGGCCTCTGTCGCGCTCGACACTGCGTACGAGCGGATCAACTCTCTCAGAAACAGCATCAACAACATGTTGAATCGCATCGCGCCGGAAGTTACAGGCACTGGGACCTCTTCGACAAGCAGTGCAGACACCACCGACACCCAACCTCCTCAATCCCTCAATCACGACGCCAACATTCGTCCACCACATTCCGCGCTTGTGCTCTCAGGCGAGCCTGAGCAAGTCGTGGAAGAGCTGAACCTGAGGGCTGCGAGGCTGCGCTCGCTTATATCGCCGTCTGCGCGACAGAGGCTCGAGGAATTTGAATCCAACAGCAGGGATAATGCGAGGAGGGAATTCGTGTGGGATAGGTTCTCTCAGAACGATCAGCCTAGGCCAGACAGAAGTGATGTCCGGCTGGTCCCTCCCCGACTCCGTACCCCGCCTATGCCAGATCTCGTCCTACCACGCCTTCGAGACACTGTTGATCCACGTGCTGCGCAGCGACGAGACCTCCAGAGCGCCAATCGAGATGACGCAAGTACTATGATCGGAAGACGCGTGGCCGCGCGCGTGAACGCATCCGAGAACCAGGGCAGTCTCTCTTCACGGCTGTCGTTGTCGCAAATCGAACAGCGGTTGCAAGCCCAGACGGCCCAGGTCGCGCGGGAGCTGGAGAACATGACGGAGCGGTTGGCCGCGTCGAGGTCTAGAAGGATCGAGCTGGCTTCCTCCAGGGTGCGCGGCGATAACGCTGCCACAGCTGCACAAGACGATGAGGCCTCGCAAACCGTGTCGAGCGCTGCTAGCGTTGACTTTAGGTCGGTTCCTAACCCCCCCGTGGGCGGGCGTCCTCTCAGACCCACCCGAGAGGTTACTCTCGTCGACAACGCGGCACGCATCATTCTTCCACAGCAGATATCACGTACATCATCAGACGGTACTCCTATTGTTGGTGAGCTTTCGGCCCCTGCCCGTCGCAGCCTCTCCGCGGCTTTCAGGGAGCATATCGCTACCTATCGAGACCACGTGCAAATCGCAAATACGTCTCAGGACACTCCCCGAAATCTTGCAAATATAACCGTGGTGCGAGGGGCACCTCAGGCTGTCAGTCTTCCCACGCGGGACCGGGACGATCAGCTGCTCCCCGCTCGTCATGTTGAATACGCCCGGCCCGCTGTTGAAACCAATCGGAGAGATGACGCGTCGATCCATTCTGATCCCTCGCCTCCAGCGGGACAGGGGAGACGTCGACGAGGTTGGAGTGAGCTCTTTTTTCGCGAATCCCGCACCACTTCATGTCTGACATGCGTCACAGCTCGGCTCAACGCCGATGGCGACGAGATAGAATCCGACGAAGATGAGAATGTATCGCCGCACACACGTCGTCTGCGAATGCGCTTTTCCTACGGCGTGCCAAACGCGAACCAACCGGCTACACGATCCCAGACGGTCACCATTGAGGATATCCTCTGGCGGACGTCCGGAAGTGACAGTGAAGTGGATGCACTGTCTCCAGACGCAACTGAGAGCTGTCAATCGCTTTTCCAGGGCTCACCTCCACGCCCTGCACTCCGCCGTCCGCGCCCGTTACCGACGCCGGTCGAGGACATGCTGGCATACCCCACGATTAAAGCGCCCCAACCACCACGGGTGATTCGTGTGTCAAAATATGCTAGTCTGGCCGGCCGGTGACCCCCCATACCCAGAGATCCCACCGTTACCTTGGACGTTGGCTAGATGTGTATATTTGTCGATCTCCATTCCTTCTTTTCACTTACATCTTGAAAGCGCTGCACGGTTCTTGATTTAGTTATCTGTAACTTAGACTTGCAGCCTGGGGCTCTCTTTCTAGTCCCACCGTGTCCTGCTCGTTTTAGATACCGTGCGAAAAAAAAACGGTCCATAGCTGAAAATTGTGATCCGTCTTTTTCTCTTTCCCTTACGCGTGCTGCCTGTCCGTCCTCGCTATTTTTCTTCGGTTCGATGTGGTGGTCGAGGATGAGGCGGGCTCTTTCCTCTTCAGAAGGGCGCCTTTCGCTCGAGGCAACGAGGAGGTGGTTTGTCGCGCAAGAACGGAATATTGGCGGATGCGGACCGTGCCCTCAACATGACGAGGGTTTTCGAAACATTCGCCAGACATGCATCGATCACTGTAAACTGCTGCTAAACATTGCCGTCGTTGCTCCGTACAGGATCCAAATCACATTCTTATTCCAATAAGTACTACTTTGGAACCAGTGCTCCCAATGCAATGAATCGCATTACTCATGACGGTACGTATGTATATTACTCTAGACAAGAGAAATCGTTTGGAAATGTCACCGAGGTCACGACTGCGCAGGAGACGGCGTTGGCTGATATGCCCCGTAATAGTTGGGCTGGTAGAGACCGGCATTGTATGCACCAACCGCGCCCGGCTGTCCCGCGACCATACTCCTCATGTGTGGAGGCAGCGTCGGGGCGACATAGCCCGTTGGCCCCGTTCCAGCGGGAGTCGTCCACGTACCACCGGCCGTCGGCTGGTACGGCTTTCCCGGCGTCGCTGCCGTGATAGTATTTGGCACTGCGCGTTGACCTGGCGTCTGCGTGGCCGCACCAAAGAAGCCCGCGTACGACATCGGTATCGTCGGTGTCGTCGCAGCAGTCGCACCTGGCTGTGGTGTCCCCTTGCGTGATCCGCCCGCAGGCGTGCTCGACTGCATCTGGGGGTTATACTGGTACCACGACGAGTAAGTGTATTGCTGTTGTCCAGTTGCGCCGAACGGTTGAGCTTGGTAGTACTGCGATGCGGCTTGTGCTTGGGCGGTCGTCTGTGCTGCGTACGCGTTGGGATAGTATGGCGCCGGTTGACCAGGCTTGTATTGGTAACCCGTTCGATAGGGTGTGGCGTAGTTGTAGGAATAACCAGCATAAGCCTGGGCTGCTGCCGTAGCGGCGGTGGCTTGCGCAGGTGTAGGTTGCGTGGGGGTTGGCGTATGAGCCGGCGGGGCTGGCGGGGCGACGGGAATTGCGGTCGCAGTCGACTTAATATAGAGGGTGGAATCATCCCGAAGAGCCGTCGGATGTTCTGCAGGTAGAGTTCCGTGCCAGCCCTGAGTGGGAACTATAGGTAGGGTCCGTTGAAGTCTATGGAGGGCAGATGGCGATGGGATAACGGGACCGTGGTCGGAGGTGGACAACCGCGGTCGGAGAGACGTGAGTAGGCAAAGAGAGTCGAGGATACCCTGGGCTAGAGTGAAAATTGAGGAATAGTATCGAAAGGCAATCGACGAGGCAGTGCGACTGACCAGTATCCCACTCCTCTGATCCTTCTTCAACCGGAGTAAACTCGCCCGGCTTCGATAATCGTTTGTTCTGAAGTTCCTCCAGTCTTTTGAGCGCGTTGGCATTTCGCCCGAGCAGTTCTTGCACAGCTGCTTCGAGCTCGAGGCTTCCAAGGGCTTGCTTGAGCAATGACACCTGCTCTGGTGAGAAAAGCCCCTCTAAGGACGTTTCATCGTTGAAGACTTCGTTCTCGTTGGACTTCTCAACGCCGTTTGGTTGAGAAGACTCGATGACTTGGTCAGAGGGCTGTTCTGCGGCAAATGCGGCCTCGCTTGACCAACTCTTCTTTCTATCCTCCCATCTCGAGTAGATTTCACCCATGACTGAGCGCCCGACCTCGACTCCGTCTTGTTCGAATGCGGGAGCAAAGCTAGCGAATGGGCCATAATCCAAAAATGAGCCACAGCTGACGCGACGGGGACCAGGCAATTTTGACTTGTGCCCTGGAGGCTTCTTGGGAACATAGGATGCCAAGGTAAGAGGGGATGTCTCGGCCGAATCAGCTTCCAGGGGTGCTGGTACCGAAGGCGAGGGTAATATGGCGACTAACTCCGCGTTTGCGGTGGATAGGTCTTTGATGGGCTTACTGTCTGAAGGAACGAAGTCGGAGTTGAGGGAAGTCCACCAGTTCCCGAAAGGAAGACGTTGCATGAGCGCATATTTTTTCGTCTGGTACATATGTGCATGTTTTTCTGGACAAGGGGTGGACTTGGGTTCGGCTGTGGCGGAGGTGTCTGGAAAATCGGCAAGGAGGGTGTCGATATCGAGAGGAAGAGGGACGGAGTGGAAAGAGGCTTGGTCGAGGAGGGAAGACGCGAGGTTGCAGAAACGGAGTTGTTGTGCTGCGGGAGAGGAAGCGCGGGATCGCGGATGGTAAGATATTGGGAAGAGATTTTGGACGGCAGCCTGGGAGCGATGACGTTAACGAAGGAAGGAGAGGACGCGAAAGACGTACATGCAAGACGCGAAGGGGATGCTGGGATGACTCTCTGAGAAGGGCGCGGAGGGAGTACGAAGCAGACTGGGCCTTTGATGTGGAAGGCTCTGAGAGGTCAGGGGGAGGGAGAGGAAAGACGCGGTCGAGCAAGGCCTGACAGTCGATGCTGTTGGGAGAGTGGGTAGACGCTGAAAGGGGGGGTGGTATACGTACAGCTCGAGGATGTCGAGGATCTGTTGTGCGTCGGAGGGGTCGATTGGGACATCGGACGTGAGTTGCAAGTGTTGCAGTTTTGAAGCGTTGAGATGGTCGTGGTCGTGGTCGTTCTCCTCCTTTATGCGGTGTTGTTTCGGCGTTGGATGGTCGTTGTCCGTGCGTTTCCGTTTTTTTGATGTCGACTTGAGTGTTCTGGGTGTGTCTTGTTGCTTGTCCTTTTCCTGTGTCGCTGAGCTTCGCGTTGCGCGGGCCATGACTTTATGGAAATTGTAGGCGAGTCGCGCTCGGTGTTGATTACGCGCTTCACTTTTCAGTCGGAGATCTATATTTTCACACCCAGACAGCCCCATGCCGACCCGCCGTCCTCACCGACCTGCATGGCGTCCGCATTGCTGAGGGCCCGGCTGCGCGCTGCACCCGCCAACGGACACGGCGCATTCGTCCCACCCATCCGCAAAGTCGTCCTCGAGTTTTGCCAGCATGGTCCTTCCTCCGCTAACACGCGCATCTTTATCTCAAAGGACATGGAACGCGTCGCGCGCGACAACCCGCACGTGGAGTTCGTCGTCAAGCAGCGCAACGGCCATGAACCGATCGCGCGCGGCCTTTACGGTCGGTCGCGTCCACACACTCGCTCGCTCGCACGGCTGACTCGTCGCCAGTGAACGGACGCGACAAGGTGATACCGCTGCAGCGACTGGAGGTGAACGGGATAGAGAGAAAGGTGCAGCTGATACTGGACTCGTCTGGCGCCAAGATCAAGCCGCTGAAGAAGGGACGGACGGTGGAGAGCACGAGCGAGTCGGTGCGAGGTATCTGGAGCGGGATGCACGTCGACACGCCGTTTATGGTCTGAGTAGAATGAGAACTTGTCAAAAGACACGCCGTTGCCTGCATGCACTTTTCTCATCCCCTCCTCTCCCTCCTCTCCCTCCTCCCTCGCCCTCCTGATGCTCCTCACGTCCAACGAACAAGTCTTGAAAGATTGGCTCGAAACAGACACCACTGTCAACGTACGTCTTGCTCTCCATCGCGGTCACCGTCTCCCAACGCCGCACCCAGTTCGTCTCCGAACCGTCCCCAGCCATCACCCTCAGTGATCTCCCTGTGAGCGCAGCAGATCGATGACGACTCACGCCATCACTGATCTCGACTGCCACCGCCAGGATGTCATCCCAGAAGACGACGAGTATCGCACCATGCCCCACAGCCTCAGACATGTCCTCGTCCGTCTCTTTCTCTCCTCGTCCCATGTCGCCTCCCTCATCCTTGCCCTTCTCCCAGACACCCCCAACGCCAGACCCTTCCGGTCGTCTCAGGAGCATCCTCGAACCCATTCCCTCCTCTCCCTCCTCTCCATACTCGAGACCTCGATGGTCACCTTCCTCGGAGGGCAGCGGCGTATCCCGCGCCCGACAGAGCGTATCCTCCATCGGCTCGTGTTCTACCATACACACTCGCTCGGTCCTACCGATCAAGTCCATCCTTACCCGACATGATTCTGGCATCTCCATGGCCACGACGACAGTGTCTACCCGTCGTAAAAAGAAACGCTCCTCGCCATCCGTCAAATTCGTCGACGCGCCAACAATCTACTACGACGATGGCACATGTCATCACGCACCTCCCCCACGTTCACCCCCCTCTTCCCCCTCGGTGAGGCGAAAGCCCATGCGCTGGTTCACAAAGTGCTGGAAGAGACCTCCTTCTCCTCCCCCACGACCCCCCATTTCTGGTCCATACCACCTATCCTATGCCGCGTCGCTGGTAGACGTCCATTCTTCGAGACCACCAAAGCCAAAGCCAGGCAGGCTAAAACAGCTTTGGCTTCGTCTGACCGCCATGATTGGTCGACCTGTAGGCAACTAAATGCTGTCTTTTATCCCCGCCCTCTTGATCGCATCGCATACTCGTCTTGCGCCTTGTGCACCACAACATCCCAGCCCACCTGGAGATTCACAGGTAGGCTGCCTCTCCACACATGTGTCTCATGTCCGCAATCATACACCGATCGACTCGGTGGCCCATCGCACGCCGCGCGTGTTCATGTTAGATGTATCACACCATCATTGCACACCACACATGTATCCTAGTTGTATGGCACACACATTGCTGATCATCATTCTGCTTATTGATCACCTATACATCGGAACACATGTATCTAGATCTGATAAGCATTAGGAAATGGAGAGCATTCAAGTAGCAATGGCTGTTCGTTGTGCTTTCTCTGCATCCCAGCGTGCACGTATGAGCCTCGCACCTTCTGCTCTTGACCGAACGAGTGGTGGGAGGGACTGCATCTGTGCGGCCTGCAGATGTGGTGGTAGCACCGCGTCGTTCCGGACAACCTGATGTACGATGAGTACGCGACTGTTTACGAGAGGGTGGATACTTACAGAGCCGATGGCGAGGAAAAACGAAAAGGTCGCTGCACTGCTCAGCATGTATTGAGAAAGCGTAGCTAGAGATCCCCTAGGGCCAGCGCCGCCTCTTTCGATAGAGAACGAAAGCCGAGTCTGCTCAGTGAGGCATTGTCGTGCGCGCCCGAGGAGTCTCACCTGAGGATACTGTATGAACCGAAGATGAAGCCGATGGTAAGACCGACACCTCCACCCATGAGGGCGCCCATTCTGATCGACATACATGATCGCACTTAGACTCGAGGTGTCGTAGGAGGGAAGACGTACTTTACTGTGCATTTCCAACGTCTCCAGTCAGAAAATTGGTGATTCCAGCGTAATTTTATTATCGTACGACTTACATTTCTGCCATACGGACGGCTCTTGTACGTGGGGAGCTCGTGCTGCTGGCATGACGAAAAAAAGTGTAGGAGAGTTGAGCTTGTGGGTGTTTGCCGGAGTCCGACAACCCGCACATTCGTTTCATGGCTCACCATCACCTGCCGTCTTTCCCCAGCGCTAGACAGGCTCAAATCAGTGTGTTTGACAAAAATCTCTTCGCGTTTCGTTGTTTGACCGTAACACAGTCAGAGCGAACCAGCGAGACTTGTTCCATGTCTTGTCATTCAAGGAGCAAGTCGACGCCGTGCTCCGCTCCTGGCTGGGTGGGTTCCCGTCTTTCACATGCTTGCATCGCATATATCTCATCTTTCTGCTAGGAACCAGATGGCTCCTGAGGTGGGACAAAGAGATCGATCTTGGCCTCAAGTTGCTTTACTACGGATTGACGGTCGGTCGAGGTTCGGAACACCGATGCATTTCTGATATCTTTCTCACTGGGATTGTTTGAAGCCGTGCAGACCCTCGGAGAAGAATATACCGATATCTGGCAACATTCCTCCTTTAGTAGAAAAGTGCCTTCCGGGGCTTCACGGATAGCCCTTGTCCTTCTCCCAACTCTACCCTCGTATATTCTTGCAAAATGGGGGTCCCACCTCAGCTCTTTGTCCCCCAAGGTAGCGAGCGCACTGCGGGTACTGCCCGCGTGTCTCGAGGTGGCTGCAGAGGTCAACCTTGCCATATTCTACCTCCGAGGAGAGTACTACGACCTCACCAAGCGGATACTAGGTATCCGGCATGTGATTACTCCAGTCTCTATCGCGCGCGAGAGTAACTCAACATGATGGTATTTGCAGATTTCGTCAACGCCGGAGAACCCACACGTACGCCCGCCATCGTACTCCCTTTTAGGGATCCTCATCCTCATCCGTCTCCTCTACCGGCTTGTACACTACTTGCGATCTCGTGCCTATGGTGGTACCGAGAAATCGCATGGAAAACGTAGCCTCGACTCGTCACGAGAAATGTTTATCGATGATCGACTCGTTAGCACCATGTTCGAGCCCATGGATCCAGAAAACGTGCCCGTGAAGCCCGCTGAGGAGGACGAAAACACCGTGTTGGACGTCGGCGCTTTACCCCCTAGAGTAAGGGCCAGTCGGAAATGTACGCTTTGTTTGGAAGAGAGGACCGACAGCTGTGCGACGGAATGCGGACACTTGTTTTGTTGGAATTGTATTGTGGGATGGGGGAGGGAAAAGGCAGAGTGTCCACTGTGTAGGCAGGGGTTGAATCTGACACGGCTGCTGCCAATTTACAACCTTTGATCGACAGACATTGTACTTCTACCGTGTAGTATACACAATGATGAACATTTTTTTATACCAGGTAATCATGCCACCTGTTGGATGAGCGTGATGTTGTCGCCTTTGAGAAGGATGCGCCCTGGAGAAAAGTTAACGGGTGCGGGCGTAGGGCGATGCGTGAAAGCGTACCAAGTTCCCGTCGCGGTTTTGCGTCTTTAACATATACTTCTGTTGCTTCGTCCATGACGATATTCATGAACTCATCGAAACCCTGAGTGAAGACACATGAGTGCTCAAAGTCACATTACGGTATAAAGGGAGGAGGGAAATGTGGGAGGGATGCACCCATCGCCTTTGCAAGGGTCGATTCAATGCTGGAAGTGATCTGGGGATGAATCGGATAGACGTACAATGATGCGCCCTTCAATTCGCATCTCGATGTTATCGTACAACCATATCACGACCTTTGCCCGCTGTAAGGTGAAGTCGTCAGTGACGAGCGCCGCAAAGAGAGTGCACGATGACCTGTTGCAGGTTTTTGAAGATAACATTCTGGAATGAGGTCGTCAGCGCGAACGAGGGCAAGTGTAGATACGTTGTGCATACGATGGGCTGAACCATCACGCGTTGTTGACGTGACGACATGGCTGGCGAGCGATACTTTGAGGCGTCGTCGACGTGCGCGACGGCGACGAGGACAGTCTCTGGTTTACCTAATATTTTCCCGCGTGGTCTGGGGGCTAGTCAAGTGGACGCGTACTTTGTTGCTTTCACGACCAAAGCATGGAGGCAAGTGCTTGTCTGGTCCCAATGTCATTACTTACCGTGCCAAACTAGGCGTTCAGTCCCTCCAACTCCTCCACCGCAGCCGCGGTCACCTTCATCACCTTTGTTCAAGACCTCAAGCGGAAGACCAAGACATGGGGCCCCATGATAGAACTATGCGCCAACGGCGAAAAGACCCTCGAACGTTTTCGATACCAATTCCCGGAGGACTGGCTATATAGCGATCAGCTCAGAGGAGAATGGAGCGCATACAACGAGATCCTCAAACGCAAGAACGATTCCATTCAGGAGCAGCTCGGTAGGCCTTCTCACATCTCATCTCCCGTGTCTTGTGCAGATTTTCGTTCACAGCCGGTCTCCAGCTCAAGATTGTCGCGGAGGACAAGATCGTGGAGAACAAGATCAACGACATTCTCGCAGAATGGGAGCAAACGCGTCCCGTACAAGGGAGCATGCGTGCCGATACCGCCATGAATACCATCAACGTCTTTGAAGGCAAGTTGAACCGCGTAAAAGAGGAATACGACCTTGTTTGTAGGGCCAAAGAAGCGCTTGACCTAGAATTGACGCGTCACACGCGCCTGGAACCCGTGTTCGAGGAATTAAAGGATCTCAAGGCCGTCTGGACGGCGCTCTCCGGTGTTTGGAGCCAGATTGGAGAACTGAGAGAGATGTCGTGGGCGACTGTACAGCCAAGGAAGTTGAGGCAGCAAATTGACGGTCTATTGTTTTCGACCAAGGACATGCCAACTCGTATGCGGCAGTATGCAGCATTCGAATACGTCCAGGACGTTCTTAGGGGGCTTTTGAAATCCAACTCGATCATTTCCGACTTGAAATCCGAGGCTTTGAAGGATAGGCATTGGAAGCAGCTGTTCAAAGTCTTACGGCTACCCTCTCAAATCAGTCTTCCTGTGTAAGTGCCTCGCCTTTTTGTTTTCTCCTTGCTCTGATACCTGTCCATAGAATGACTTTGGGGAATGTTTACGACTTGGACCTGAAAAAGAACGAATCTCTTATACGGGAAGTCATCGTACAAGCTCAGGGAGAGGTACGATGCGCCGTAGCTCTGTCGCGTACTTTATATTGACGTCCTGCACAGATGGCGCTGGAGGAATACATCAAGCAAGTCAAAGAAACTTGGACCAACTATACTCTAGATCTGGTTAATTACCAGAATAAATGTCGACTTATCAGGTGCGAACCAACCGCATCCATTTCGCTTTTCACATGCCGTTGACACCGTCCATTAGAGGCTGGGATGAACTTTTCAACAAGTGTAGCGAGAATCTGAACTCTTTGATTGCGATGAAGCTTTCTCCCTATTACAAAGGTACGCTAAGCGCTGAAAAAAATTTCATCCAAGCTCACCCACATGTCTAGTCTTCGAGGAAGAGGTATTGCGCCATCACAGACATTAACTCTGTGCTAACAATATGTAAGGCTGGTTCATGGGAAGAGAAACTGAACAGGATCCATGTACTGTTTGGTAAGATCGGAGTTGTCACATACTCCACGTGAAGTTGCTCACCTTCGTGAAAGATGTCTGGATTGACGTTCAACGCCAGTGGGTGTACTTGGAAGGCATCTTTTCCGGGAGCGCGGACATCAAGCATCTTCTTCCTGTGGAAACCGCCCGCTTTCAAAACATCAATGCTGAGTTCTTGACTGTCATGAAGAAGGTGTACAAGTCACCATTCGTTGTCGACGTCATGAATATTCAGGGAATACAAAAAAGTTTGGAGCGTCTCGCTGATCTTTTAAACAAAATTCAGAAGGCTCTCGGCGAATACCTTGAACGCGAGCGATCATCATTCCCCCGATTTTACTTCGTTGGTGACGAAGACTTGCTTGAAATCATTGGCAACAGCAAGGATATCCTGCGCATCATGAAGCATCTCAAGAAAATGTTCGCTGGCATCTCCACAATCAAGCTCGATGACGATTTAACTCAAATTCAAGGCATGGCTTCACGCGAGGGGGAAGAAGTCCAGTTCAGCGAGCCAATCCCGTTGAAAGACTATCCCAAGATCAATGATTGGCTCGCTCGACTGGAATCTTTGATGCGACTTTCTTTGGCCGATTTACTTTGCGACGCCGTTGGCGAACTACAGTCTTTCTATGGTACTGGGTCTCCACTCAATATGGATCAACTCATGTATTGGATGGAGAAGTATCCTGCGCAACTCGTCACGTTAGCTATTCAAGTTGCATGGACCACGTCTGTTGAGGGTTCTTTCGAATCAAGCAATCTCCCCGAAGGGCCGCTTGAAACAATCTCTCTGGCTCTTGACCTCCTCGCTGACATTGTTTTACGAGAACTTAGCCCTGTCACCCGACGCAAATGCGAGCACCTTATCACCGAACTCGTCCACCAACGCGACGTCACGCGTGCACTTATCCAACAACGCGTCACCGAAACGAGGGCTTTCACGTGGCTCTCGCAGATGCGTTTCTACTTGGAACGGTCAGCCGAGAAATCTCTCGATCGTTTAGTTATCCGAGTCGCCAATGCGACATTCCCCTACGGGTGGGAGTATTTGGGAGTCCCAGATCGTCTCGTGCAAACACCATTAACGGATCGGGTCTACCTCACCCTGACTCAAGCTTTAGACAGTCAGCTCGGTGGTTCTCCGTTCGGTCCAGCTGGCACAGGTGCTTTCGTCGAGTTGCATGTAACAAATTTGTTTTCTGACAATCGACGCCAGGCAAAACCGAGTCCGTCAAGGCACTTGGTGTCCAGCTCGGTCGGTTTGTGTTGGTATTCTGTTGTGACGAGACATTCGATTTCCAGGCCATGGGCCGTATCTTCGTTGGTCTTTGTCAGGTTGGAGCGTGGGGATGCTTTGACGAGTTCAACCGACTGGAGGAGCGTATTTTGAGTGCAGTCTCACAACAAGTGCAGAGCATCCAACAAGGTCTGGCTGCTCTCGCCAAGAACCCCAATACTGAAATTGAACTCGTCGGGAAGAATCTGAAAATCAACAAGAACATCGGTACGTTCATGTACGTCGCTGGTCCAAGCCTACCTTAGCATGGAGATTAGGTATCTTCATTACCACTAATCCCAACTATGCTGGACGGTCGACTTTGCCACCAAACCTGACCAAACTTTTCCGACCGTACATCTGTTTCCTTGCCATGCAGACGACCATTCTGACCGGCCCCACAGGATGGCAATGACGCGGCCCGATCGCGAACTCATTGCCCAAGTGATGCTTTTCTCTCAAGGCTTCCGAACGGCTGAATCGCTCGCATCCAAGATCGTACCCTTCTTTAACCTTTGCGATGAACAGCTTTCGCCACAACCTCATTATGACTTTGGTCTGCGTGCACTAAAGGCTGTGCTTGCTAGTGCAGGTATCCTCAAGCGTGAACGCCTGCAGAATGCCAGGTTGGAGGACACGGATAGAGTCGATGGGCTCTCGGATGCCGTCTCTGAACAGATCATTGTCATCCAGAGTGTCACGGAAACGATCGTGCCAAAGCTGGTCGCTGATGATGTGCCTTTGCTCACCAGGTAAGGGTTGGCGATGATATAGATGTCTTGCATACTGAATACTGATTTTTCTTCCAGCTTACTTGCCGATGTCTTCCCTGGAACAGACTACATCCCTGTCGATCTGGAGGCTCTCCGTGAGCAAATTTTGAAGGTTTGCGCAGAACGGCGGCTAGTGGCTGGGGAGCGGTGGATCGCGAAGATTCTTCAATTGTACCAGATTCAGAAGATTCAACATGGTCTTATGATGGTCGGTCCCTCCGGAACTGGCAAAACGAACGCATGGCAGGTCCTCCTCTCAGCGTTGGAGAGACTGGACGGCACCGAAGGGGTTTCGTATGTCATCGATCCTAAAGCAATCCACAAGGACGCGCTTTACGGCACGCTTGACCCAACTACGCGCGAGTGGAATGATGGTTTGTTCACACACATCTTGCGAAAGATTGTGGATGACGTGCGCGGCGAGAGTTCCAAAAGGCATTGGATTATATTTGACGGTGACGTCGATCCGGAATGGGTCGAGAACCTGAATAGGTCGGTTCTTTCGCTGAACGGCAGGATAGTTGACTCACCAACTTTCAGTGTTCTTGATGACAATAAGCTACTCACGCTCCCCAATGGTGAACGTCTGAACTTGCCTCCCAACGTCCGTATAATGTTCGAGGTCGAGCACTTGCGTTATGCGACTCCTGCTACCGTCAGTCGTTGTGGTATGATCTGGTTCAGTGAAGATGTCATTGAACCTTCGATGGTTTATCGTCACTACCTCGACACCCTTTCTTCCGTACCTTTGGACGCGGACGACGAAGATGCTGCCGATTTGCTGGGACGCCGTGCCGACATCCTCGGTTCTGAAACTTCGGGCTCCACCCACCTTTCCACCCAGATTCAAATTAGTGGCATCCTCGAGCGCTACTTTGCTGACGGTGACCTCGTTAGTTCTGCTCTTGAATTCGCAGATTCTATCGATCACATCATGGACTTCACGACCACTCGTGCGCTTCATACGCTCTTCTCATTGCTCAACAAGACCGCTCGTAATATCATCGAGTACAACATCCAACACTCGGATTTCCTACTTTCCCCTGAGAAGGTCGAGCAATATGTCACCAAACGCCTGCTTGTCAGCATCATTTGGGCATTCTCTGGCGATGCTAAGCTGGACTTGCGTGCCGAGATGGGCGAGTTCCTACGGAAACAAACTGGCATTGACCTACCGCCGATGGCTGCTGAAGCGTCTCTCATCGATTATGACGTACAGATCACCACTGGAGATTGGATTGCTTGGCAGTCTAAGGTGCCCTCCATCGAAATCGATGCACACTCCGTCACTGCGGCTGATGTCGTCGTCCCGACCATGGATACCGTGCGTCACGAAGAAGTCCTGTACTCATGGCTCTCTGAACACAAACCTCTCATGTTGTGTGGACCTCCGGGTTCAGGGAAGACGATGACGCTCTTCAGTGCGCTGCGCAAACTTCCTGACATGGAGGTCGTCGGTCTCAACTTCTCCAGTGCTACTACTCCCGAGCTCATCCTCAAGACGTTTGAGCAATATTGCGAGTATAGAAAGACTCCCAACGGCGTCATCCTGGCGCCAGTTCAGATTGGCCGTTGGCTGGTTGTGTTTTGTGATGAAATCAACCTGCCTGCCCAAGACAAATATGGCACTCAGCGTGTCATCTCATTCTTACGTCAATTGGTTGAAAGCGGTGGATATTGGCGTGCAAGCGACATGTCCTGGGTGAAGCTCGAACGTATTCAGTTCGTGGGCGCATGCAATCCCCCCACCGATCCTGGGCGTGTTCCTCTTAGTCACCGTTTCCTCCGCCACGCACCGCTCATCATGGTAGACTATCCCGGAGAGGTCTCGCTCAAGCAGATTTATGGTACATACAACCGTGCTCTTCTCAAGGTCGTCCCAACACTGCGCGCGTACGCCGAACCTCTTACGGATGCAATGGTCTCCTTCTACCTCGCTTCGCAGAAACGTTTCACTTCTGATATCCAAGCTCACTACGTCTACAGTCCCCGTGAACTTACCCGATGGGTGCGGGGCATCTATGAAGCTATCCGTCCTTTGGAAATTTTATCTGTGGAGGGCTTAGTTCGCGTTTGGGCGCACGAGGCACTGCGTCTCTTCCAAGACCGTCTCGTCACCGAGGAAGAAAAACAATGGACTGACGAACACATCGACTTTGCTGCCACTGAACACTTCCCGACTATTAATCGCGACGAAGCCTTGAGCCGACCTATTCTCTTTTCGAATTGGACCTCGAAAGATTACATTCCAGTGGACAGGGAGGTTCTGCGCGAGTATACAAAGGCTCGTTTGCGCGTCTTCTATGAGGAAGAACTGGATGTCCCTCTTGTTCTTTTCAACGACGTGCTCGATCATGTTCTCAGGATTGACCGTGTGTTCCGCCAAGTTCAGGGTCACCTATTGTTGATTGGTGTTAGTGGTAGTGGCAAGGTAATAAACGGAACTCTACGTGCTTCTATCCGAGGCTGATGATGCTGCTAGACGACTCTCTCTCGCTTCGTTGCTTGGCTTAATGGTTTGAGCATTTTTCAAATCAAGGTTTCGAACAAGTATACCGGCGATGACTTTGATGACGACCTTCGTACCGTACTGAGACGTGCCGGCTGCAAGGGCGAGAAGATTTGCTTTATTATGGACGAGTCCAATGTGCTTGACTCGGGTTTCCTCGAACGCATGAACACGCTTCTCGCGAACGCCGAGGTGCCAGGTCTCTTCGAGGGTGATGAGCACGCCGCTTTGATGACAGCATGCAAGGAAGGGTCGCAAAGGGATGGGCTTATGCTCGACTCACACGAAGAGCTGTATCGGTGGTTCACCCAGCAAGTCGCGAAAAATCTCCATGTTGTCTTTACCATGAATCCGCCAGAGAACGGCCTCGCATCTCGTGCTGCTACATCACCTGCCTTGTTCAACCGTTGTGTTCTCGACTGGTTTGGCGACTGGTCAGATCAGGCATTCTACCAAGTTGGCATGGAGTTCACCCATACGTTGGACTTGGACCTTGCATCATATTCCCCACCTGTTCACTTCCCAATTGCCTATCGCGAGCTTTCGATGCCTCCCATCCATCGCATTGCTGTTGTGAATGCTCTCGTCTACGTGCATATGTCGATGCACCAGATCAACCAACGCATCAGCCGTCGCCAAGGTCGGTACAATTATGTTACTCCCCGGCACTACCTCGACTTGTAAGTCCTTGTCCTCTTCGGCGTCGAATTATTGACCTGATCGTTGTTGTTCAGCATCAATCACTATGTCAGGCTTTACAACGAAAAGCGTGACGAGCTTGAGGAACAGCAACGTCACCTTCACGTCGGTCTTGACAAACTCAAGGACACAGTTACGCAGGTCGAGGAGCTTCGCAAAAGCCTCGCCACAAAGCGTTCCCAACTCGAAGCCAAGAATGCAGAAGCTAACGAGAAGCTTAAGCGCATGGTCGCAGACCAGCAGGAGGCTGAACAGAAGAAGGCGGCGTCTATCGAAATCCAGGCTGCTTTGGTTGAGCAGGACAAGAACATCGCGCAACGTCGTGCTGTCGTTATGGCTGACCTCGCAGACGCAGAGCCTGCCGTGTTAGAAGCACAGGCTGCCGTCAGTAACATCAAGAGGCAACACTTGCAAGAGGTCAGGACGATGGCCAATCCACCGGAAGCCGTCAAGCTTGCTATGGAGTCTGTCTGCACGATTCTTGGCCATAAAATTGACAGCTGGCGCACAGTTCAAGGTATCATTCGCCGGGATGACTTCATCCAAAGGATCGTCAATTTTGATACCAACAACCAAATGACGAAGCATCTCCGCGAGCTCATGAAGAGGGATTTCCTGAGTCGGCCATCGTTCAACTTTGAGACTGTCCAACGTGCCAGTAAAGCCTGTGGACCTCTAGTTAAATGGGTCCTTGCGCAAGTTCGTTTCTCCGAGATTCTTGACAAGGTCGAACCTCTACGCAATGAGGTTCAATCCCTCGAAACGCAGGCGGAGACTACGAAGAAACAAGCTGCTCAAATCATCACCATCGTCGCAGAACTAGAGGCCAAGATTGCCAAATACAAGGAAGAATATGCACTGCTTATTTCAGAAACGCAGGCCATCAAATCGGAGATGGAACGAGTGCAGAGCAAGGTTGATCGTAGCATGAAACTCCTCGAAAGTTTGTCTTCGGAGAAGGGCCGTTGGGAGTCCGGAAGTCGTACCTTTGACGCCGAAATGAGCACCATCGTTGGCGATGTGTTGCTGTCTGCTGCATTCCTCGCGTACGGTGGTTTCTTTGACCAACATTACCGAGAGGTGATGTGGCAGGATTGGTCAAACCATCTTCTTGAAGCCAGCATCAAGTTTAAACCGGAACTCTCGTTGACGGAGTACCTTTCGACTGCGGATGATCGCTTGAGCTGGCAATCCAAGTCGCTTCCCGCCGACAACTTGACCACAGAGAACGCGATCATGCTCAAACGATTCAACCGCTACCCATTGATTATCGATCCCACTGGTCAGGCAACGACTTTCTTGCTCAACGAGTACAAAGAACGCAAGATCACAGTCACGAGTTTCCTTGATGAAGCATTCCTGAAAGTCTTGGAGAGTGCTCTACGATTCGGCAACCCCATCCTAATCCAAGATGTCGAACATTTGGATCCCATTCTGAATGCCGTATTGAACAAGGAGATTCGCAGAACGGGAGGCCGTGTTCTCATTCGTATCGGCAACCAAGATATTGACTTCTCACCCGCCTTCACAATGTTCCTCTCGACCCGTGACCCTTCGGTCGAATTCTCCCCTGACATCTGCAGCAGAGTTACGTTCGTCAACTTCACAATGACGCGTAGCAGTCTCCAAAGTCAATCCTTGGATCAAGTGCTCAAGGTGGAACGACCTGATACTGAACGCAAGAGGACGGATCTCATGAAAGCCCAAGGCGAATTCCGCCTTCGCCTCCGAACGCTGGAGAAGTTACTGCTACAAGCCCTCAACGAGTCGAGTGGAAACATTCTTGATGACGACAAAGTCATCGGCACTTTGGAAACGTTGAAACGGGAAGCCGCAGAAATCACGCGCAAAGTGGAAGAGACGGACATCGTCATGAAAGAAGTTGAACAAGTGACTACCGAATATCTGCCGTTGGCGCAGGCCTGCAGTTCCGTGTTCTTCATTCTCGAACAACTCAACCTCGTCAATCACTTTTACCAGTTCTCCCTTCTATTCTTCCTTGACATCTTCGACTACGTCCTCCACCATAATCCCAACTTGAAGAACGTCACTAACCACAACAGACGACGGGAGATACTACTGAACGACCTCTTCTTGATTGTGTACAAGCGAACCTCAAGAGCTTTGCTTCATCGTGACCACGTCATGCTCGCTGTACTTTTGGCGCAAGTAAAGCTGCGAAGTGTTGAGGATATCACCGACGAACTCGAATTCTTGCTCGAAAGTGGCCAAGGGATCATCGGAAAGCCTAACACTTCTTCGGCCGAACTTCCAGTTTCTTCCGTACTCTCTCCAGACCAGATGATGCATCTCGAAGACTATGCGAAGCAAAGTCTTTTCAAACCCGTCCTTAATAATGTTCTCGAGCACCCCGGAGAATGGGCTCCTTTCATACAATCCTCAAATCCCGAAACGATCGTACCTCTACCTTGGGAGCCAAGTACACGTACGGTGTCCATCCCTTATGTCGAGTTATTCGTGTTCTGACATCCGAGCAGCTGCTGTGGAGGCCCTTCGTTCGATGCTTGTAGTCAAATGCCTGCGACCTGATCGTCTCTTGCAATCCACCGCATTGTTCGTACGGACTGTTTTCCAGACTGACTTGTCATCCGAACTCGACCTCGGCGCTATGGTCGCAAACGAGGTCCCTGCTACAACCCCACTTGCTCTGGTATCTGTGACTGGTTACGATGCCAGCTACCGTGTTGAGAATCTCATACAAACTGTTGGAGCGCGGTCTTCCTCTGTTGCCATGGGCTCGCAGGAGGGATTTACTCTTGCCGATCAAGCCATCGCTGCAGCATCGAGACAAGGGACATGGGTCCTCCTGAAGAATGTGCACTTGGCCCCATCATGGCTAGGACAGCTGGAAAAGAAACTGCAAACCCTCAACCCTCATCGCAACTTCCGCCTCTTTTTGACCATGGAAGCCAACCCATCCATTCCTGTCAACATCCTCCGACAATCTCGCATTATCATGAACGAGCCTCCACCAGGAATAAAGGCCAACTTGCTCGACTCTCTGGGATCTATACCCACGCAACGTCTGGCTCAAGGGCCTGCGGAGAAGGTCCGTCTGTATTTCCTACTTGCATGGTTCCATGCCGTTGTACAAGAGCGTCTGCGGTATGTTCCACTCGGATGGAGCAAAACATATGACTTCAACGACTCCGATATGGCCTCCGCCTTTGGCACTATCGACACGTGGCTCAACGCTATTGCCAAAGGGAAAGCTAATGTTGACCCTGCCACGATTCCATGGGATGCGCTCCGGACGCTCATCAAACAGTCAGTGTATGGTGGGCGTATCGACAGCGACTTCGACCAGCGCATTCTTGATGCATTCGTCGATAAGCTATTTACCCCGGCTGCTTACAATGTAGATTTCAACCTGGTGCCCAGCATCAATAGTAGTCAGGTTCTTGAAGCTCCTGATGGCACCAAACTTGAGCACTTCCTATCATGGGTGCAAGGGTTACCAGACCGCGAGCCGCCATCATGGCTAACGCTGCCTCCCACCGCAGAAAGGGTCATCGCCGTTGCCCAAGGTGAGTTCAACTGAGATTTGCTCAATGTACCTAAGCTCACTTGTCGTAGGTAACGAGCTTCTCGGCAAACTACGGAAGATGCGAACTCTGGCCGACGACGAGGACGACGCTCCGAGCACAGGTAGTCCTTCCAAGAGTCCGTCTTCACAGCAGCCCGCATGGATGCGCAACCTGCACGAGCGTTGTCGTGAATGGCTGACCCAGCTCCCATCAGTAAGAATACATTGTTGGCGGTGACTGAGCCAGAACTGACCCTTCTATCTAGTCCTTGAATACGTTGCCCAAACAATCCAGCGACAACCCAGATCCACTTTATCGCCTATTCTTCAGGGAAGGCTCAATCGGACGCAAGCTACTCGACCACGTTCGTAAGGACCTCGCAGATGTTGTCAAGGTTTGCGAGGGTGAACTAAAGCAGACTAATCACCTCCGTGCATTGATGAGCTCCCTGACCAAAGGTGAGTTAGAAGCTGCCTTGATGGGAACCAAGCTTAAGATGATCCAGGTACTATTCCAACACACTGGAGGCGATACAAGGTTCCCAAAGCCATGTCGGTATCGGAGTGGATTCCGGATCTTGCTCGTCGCCTAGCTCAATTGGACGGGATCACGACGATGCAGCAGTCCTTGTCTAACGTTGAAGTTTGGCTTGGAGGATTGTTCTTCCCAGAGGCGTATATTACCGCTACTCGCCAGACCGTGGCCCACCGCAAGCGCTGGAGTCTCGAGACGCTGAGTCTGCGATTAGACATTGGCCAAATGAGTAACCCCGGAGCCTTTATAGTGGATGGTTCGTCCTAGGAAGCATTTTTCTATCAACTCTTCTAATCACGATATTTCAGGCTTGACATTGGAGGGAGCTGCGTGGGATGCAGAGACTGGGGAACTTGTGCTCAACGAAGGCGAGGCAGTCCACCTGAATGCATCTCAAATTCACTGGGTGCAAGAAGACGAGGACGCAGTTGACCAGAGAAACCTGGTGACATTGCCAGTCTACTTGAACAATGACCGCAGCGATGTGATGTTCACGGTTGACCTGCCATTTGATGGTAGCTCGACATCCCTTGTTGCGATGAGGGCTGTTTGTCTTAACGCAAGAGGCTAGAAGCACGGAATATTAGATTCGAGGATACCCGGAAGCATATACCTACAATGCATGCATGTCATGATACAGTATGACCACTAATGATCATTTCTTCTCTACGTCGATTCACCTCTCTCTAGTTCGCCTCTACCGAGTAACACTGACTTCCGCCAACAACTTCGAGTAACTTCCAGTCTACCTGTATGTTCTCATTTGCAAATATCGCACGAGCCCCCTCTGCGATGGCTTCGAAATTGTGAGTTGCGAGAGCCAAGATCGTTGGTCCTGCTCCCGAGAGACAGATTCCAAGCAGACCAGGATGTGATTGTGGGGTAAGCGACGATGTTACTTCTGGCAAACCAGGAATCTGCGTGCATCTTAAAACTGGCCCTCAGGTAGACCACGACTCGACAACAACGTACAAGTAGTTTTCGGTACGGTTGATGTACGCGATCCTTCATCGCCTCGTAGATAAGCTCGGGATCCGGCGGTGATTGTCCGAGTGCGGTGGTCAACACGGCGAGCCGCTGCATGTTGAAAACCTGGGCTGCCTGTCAGCCGATTGAAACTTGAGGCATGCCTGTACCGAGCCTACGTACGAGGTCTTTTCGGGAGTACTCCGTTGGGAGCACTTCTCTCGCCTTGGCAGTGCTGAGCTCGAATCGAGGGATGATCGCCACGGCTTTGATAGCAGAGCTCCAACCGAAACGAACAAAGTGTCCGATGCCAGACGGAGGGACGGGCGGTGACAATCCCCAGTCTTCCCCCGCGTCGGGAGGGTACTCCGGCAAGACCTCCGACAGTGGCACCTGTGCAGCCTCGGTAGCAACGGGATCGAGCTCTCGGAGGTACGATCCGACGAAACCGCCGACGAGCGCTGCGGTCACGTTGTCCGGGTGCCTTTCGACCATGAGCGCGTAGTCGAGCATCCGTTCGCGCGATAGACCGAGCTGGCCGAGCGCGTTCCCGAGGAGAACCCCCGCGATGACGGCTGCACCGGAAGAGCCGAGCCCGCGGCCAAAGGGTATCTGGTTGTCCGCGTGAATGCTGACGAGCTCTCGAGGGAACGAGCGGTGGTTGTTGCAGCGCAGGACGTAGAGCGCGACACGCATCATCAGGTTGCGATAGGGATCGAGGGGGACCTCGTCGGCTCCTTCCCCGGAGTAGGTGAGTTTCACAAGGTCGGGGGAGGGAGGTCCAAATTTGACGGTGAGCGTCAAATACAGGGAGAGGGAAAGCCCTACTACATCAAAGCCTGGTCCGATGTTGGCAGAAGTCGCGGGGACTTTGATGATGACGGTGGTCCTTGGGTCTGACATGACCAAGAAAGCTGCGAAGCTTGCTGCCGTTCATGAGGTGCTCAAGATCAAAAGCGATAGACATACGAGCTAAAGTAGGACTTTGATTATAACAAGCCGATCGCAGAGTCCCGCACGACTGTCGGTGTACAGTACAGGTTGATTTTTGACCCATATCAGGAAAGCAAACTCATCGACGCAAAACGTTCGACAAAAGTATGTTTTTTTCCCTCGCAATACAGAAAGCAGTACTACATGCAAATGAGTGTATCGATACAAGACTGTCTGTTTATTTTGTTGCCTAGGTTAGAGAGGTCGGTCAACGACTTCGCCAATTACAGAAATACTTTATCAATAAGAAAGCACTGCGGCGGCGCTGGCGTCTAGCACATCTCGGTAGTGTTTCCCGCGCTAGCAGTCGGCGTGGCTGGGGATGTGCCAGAAGGGGCCATGGAAGTGTTGGTGGGCTGAGAGGGTCGCGGAGTGTAAGTGGGTGTCGCGGTTGGGGTGGTGGTGTTGGTACTCTCGCCAGTCTCGAAAACAGTAAACTAGAAACGCGACACGTCAGGTAATCTGCTTGCAGAGGTCGCATAAACGCAGACTCACGTAGATCGCATCGCCCGAAACACCACGGTGGGCCACCGGTAACAGCACGGGCTGGTGGTTCATCGCAGCCACGAGGGTAGACATCCTGTACGTGCCCTTGGGGAGACCACCAGTGACATTGGTATATAGATAGCCGCTCGCATCCGCCTTCTTGTTCAGCGCCACGAAGAATGCGAACTTGGCTGGGTCCGTCGGGGTGGTCTGGTAAAGTGATTCAAGAGCCTCGATGACGATGTGCGCATGTCCCTGAATAAGACCAGTGGTGGCATCGAGTTGCTGAGGTGCTGCAAAGTAGTTTGTGTCTGGATTGACGAAGTAACCCGTTGCAATGTTCTTGACCAGCAACGTAATTTGAAAAGTGGTATTCGGTGGGATGACAGCAAGGTTGGCGGGCGCAACAAACTTGGCACTCGGCATGTTAGAGGTGGAAGGGATCGCACCCATCGGAGCAGGGTTACAAGAACCATTCTTGAGCTGCTGACCATTGGTGATGGGAAGGTTTGGGAGGGTAGCGCACCAGTTGATGAAGTTGTTGGTGGACGTGAGCGATGCAACTCTGCCTGCCTCTGAAGTGCTCGCGTTCAGACCGTCTCGAGAAAAGTTTGTGGCGATCACAGCAGGTAAGAGGGTCAAGGAAGTTTGGGCACTGCTCGAATTGGTCGAGCCGGGACCAGAACCAGATGGACACGATGTAGCAGTAGTACAATTGGTTGCTCCAGTGGCGGCCATACGTGCATTCAGATGAATCTGGGTCGTGCAGGTGACGTTTGTTCCGGGCGAGTCGACTGATGGCAATGCAGCACAACTAACGGTCGATGGGTGATTGGCCTGTTGTAAGAAATCCAAACAAGACTTACGTTAAACCAGGCCCACAGGGTGACAGGACGTATTTTCCGTTGACGCATCGGGCGAATTGACCATCGATACAAGCACTACCGGAGGTACAGGACGACGTGGGATCCAACGACGTGAACTGATTGCTATGATGAGGGATCAGGGAAGGATCGGACAGAACCACTGGCAGGTATAAGATGGGACTTACTTTAGACTGAGGGCTTCCACACCGTTCTGTAGGTAGAAACTATTTGACAGACTTTGTTTGAGGCTCGGACGGGCCGAAGCCAAGGATGAAAACAACAGCGTAAAGAACGTGATGAACTGCATGTTTTCTTGGTGATGCGAGGCGCGTGGTCGTTAGAGGGCAATCAATGCCTTGGGAACAGTGAGAGTGAGTAGAACAAAGAAAGACAACGTATTGAGGATATGTGCCATTTCTGCCCTGTTCTTATACTGCCGGGGGGTGCAAGGTCCTTTGAGGAGAACAATAAGCGACTTGAGTGGTAGCACAATGGCTTGACAGCACAACAATAATGAAGCGTTCATTATGGCACGGTCCACGTCTTGACCCCATCCTCCAATCATGGCACAAGCGATTAGAGTCCGAGTCGGTGCGGTACGGAAAAACATTTTATTTCTCCTTCAACGGACTTCACTGTTTCTTTACAGATCCTCTTTGATCTGGATGGGTAATGGTTGTCGGCTCCGAGTCTCCAAGTGCTAATATCACCCAGCACCCTCATCGACTCCACCCCTGGCGTAATCTATGCCTGGGATGAATTTCGCAAGCAGTATACACATCTCCCCAGCAACGTTGCCAACCTAACTCACGGGAGGAGACTGACCGACACCTTGCGCGAGTACTGCCGAATCGCGGATGAGAAAGAGCTCGAGGTGAGTTGTCCGCCCAATGGTGATCCGAGGTGCAGACGAGGGCCACTGTAGAAAGAGATCATGCGTTTCGAACTGTTGGTAGTCAACCAGAGGGGTGGTCTAGGTCCTCAAGTCCTCGACGGCGCACAGAAACTACTCAACACGGTAATCATCCGACCCATTGGCAATACACGAATCTCGGCTCACTTATCCGAGTCCAGCTCAGCGAGATAGCACCGGACAAATGGACCATCGTCACATCAGGTAGCTACCCAGACTTTGTCTTCGTACAACCTGGTGATGGCAGCTTCATCAGCGTCTAGGTTCTACGCGAGCCTCGCTATCCCCAAGTGTTCATTACCGATACCGCAGAAGGGTTATGTGACAGCGGACGATGTCACAGAAGGCAAACCCAAGCCAGGCCCATACATCGCAGGTGCAGCTACGCTCGGTATGCCCCCCGAGAAATGTGAGCTCTCTCTTACCGTTTTCGTTTGCCGTCCCTGATTCTGATATACGTCAGGCCTCGTAATCGAAGATGCACCTTCTGGGCTGAAGGCAGGGCGTGCCGCTGGCGCTCAAACACTCGCCGTGTGCACTTCTCATCAACCCCAGGCACTCTTGAGAGAGGCAGACGGCAACCTCGACTACATTGTACAGGACCTAGAAGGGTGCGCCGCCTTGCATTGAACTCAAACCCGCCCGAGTTGACGCTCACTAATTTGCGTAGGGTCTCAGTCAGCTTGGTGGAAAACGATCAGCTAGAGATCACTCTGACTGTGATACCACGTAACTAGAATTGTAATCTGTGCCCGATAGCGAATAGAGTAGACGCGAGTAGGATACAGTTGAGATCTACAAATTGACGTTTGGACGTTGTACTGCCGACAAAAGTCGAGAGATTGCGGGTCAATGCACATAATTCTGTATGTATCCGCTGGTAGCCTCTGCCCGGAAAGGAGAATGGGGGAAGAGATTGCTGAGTGCACCATCTAGCTATTATCTGCTGTCGCAGCGAATGTGAGCGTCTCGAGACGCCCTCTCCCTTTGCATTCCTTCTGAAGTAGATCAGCGAGCGTCTTGAATTGAGGAGGGTCAATGAGCATGACCTGACGACAAATACGCTTGTCAGTCAAAGCTACGTGAGCATCATGAGCAGCTTACATATTCCCACATCTCCGCCTTCTCCACTCGCTCGACTTGTTCAGCGGCTGATTGAATCCGCTCCTCCAACCCTTCTCCGTCTGCGGCGGGGACCGCGACACGGACACGCATCCGTGCACGTTGAATGGGTAGTTTTGATCCGGATTGAATAAACCGCAAGGTCTCGGAAACCTACTCGGGAGTTTACTCGGGCGATCGACCGCTCACGAAGAAAGCGCTTACCTGACTTTTGGCATTCTTGCCCGTTTTCACGCTCACCCCTGCCTCCGCCATCGCCTTCTCGATGATGCCAACAGGATATGGACGCTGCGTTGCAGGATCGACACATTTCTCTGCCACGAGGGTTGCGATCTCTTTGCGCAAGGACGCAAGATCGTGTTCGCGTTCCTTTTCGCCGACTTGAAGCTCTCCTTTTTTCAGTATCTAGAAGACGACTCGACATGCAAAGGCGCAACGACAGAGATAGGGGGCCGACCGACCTCTTTCACGACGTCGTTCACGGACGACGTTCCGAACGCCTTTTGAAGATCGTTGGATTTCGCCACTTCACCTTTCGAGACGTTCATGAACACGTTCGATATCTGGAGAACGTCATCTAGATTGGTTTCGCTTCAAACATGCGATGAGACAGGACAGAGACATGGTTGGAACGCAGACTGACACGCCGTTTCGCCATTCTTGTACTTTGTTCTTGTAGCATGCAATCTGTGATCTGAGTATAGGTACCAGCTTGATTGAACATGGTCGGATCACCGCGTACCTCGAAACGCTTTCCGCCCTTCTTCAGGCGAACGATGGAGACATTTGTCAGTCTTGGGAAGGATGTAAGTCTGACACGACCAAGGGATTCACAACGCTCACTTTATTTGATTAGAAGGTTGGTTGATGGGCATTGCGAGGAGCGATAAACTTGTCCGATGCAAGCAAGATTGAGGAATGAGTTAAGACTCTACGAATACGGAAGGCGGTCACTCGATTCCAACGATGAGGAGTTGTTCGTGTCACTACCAAGTCGAATAAACATGTAATCACTGACATAACCTCGCAACGAATCAAGAACGAACTCCGTGAATGTGCCTACGTGAACCGTGTCACTAACATTGTACATAGTTACCAGGGAAGACTCCCTCTACCCCGTTCAGGCGGCCTGTCCACCAGTCCTCCTGACTTTGCGACCTTTTCACAATCTCGATCCGATCACCAGTCTTGAAGGACAAATCACCCTCGGCCTAAACGACGCGGGGGTTCAGCGGGAGCTCCCAGTAAGGACTAGTACGTACCTGTGCATCGAAATCGTACAGCGCCGTAACGTGCTCGACCACGGGCTCAGGTTTCGGCTTAGGCTTGAGAGGTGGAGGCGGAGGCGGACGTTTCGTCGCAGCAGCAGCAGCAGCAGCAACAGCACCGGCACTGTTTCCATGATCCGAGGCAGAATAGGGAGGTGGCGGTGCGGCCGGCTGGCCTGGTGGTGGTGGTGGTGGTGGCGCCTTCTTCGCAAACGATGAACTACCGTATGTAGGCGGTGGCATAGAGCGCGAGGCAAAGCTCGCAGCGCTTGATGTGGTTGTTGCACTGGGCGTGCGTCCTACAGGTGCACCAACACCACTTTCCGCGCGCTTCGATTGCACAAGCTTGGCTGCATGAACCAGTGAGCGGACCGGTAAATGTAAGATTTGATCCGCGTACATGTAGACACGATTCGTTTCGTGATGCCGAGGTCTTCGATTCGGCTCCAAGCATCTGTGCGATTGTTTTCGTAATCGGACTGAATTTGCGAGCCCGGACAGTTAGTCACATTGTATCTGCCCTCGGCGAAGGAATTCATCTTCTCAAGGAATAGGTAATAAATATTGAGCCTCGAAGGAGACAGTCTCAGTTACGATGCTGCAAACGATCATGAAACGGACGCACTGCATGTAATAAAAGGAATGGAATAAAGGGTCGATGAACTGGGTTGCGAGTTGCATGAATCGAGGGAGATCTTGCTTCAGCGCATTGTTGATGTAATCATATTCATTCGTCGCTATCTCAAAGTCCTGCTCAAGCTAAGGACAGTGGTTAGATAAGATAATGCCCCACAGCAGCACGCACACGCTGGTCCACAAACCTTGAATAAGTTCTTCTCATCATTCAAGCTTTTCTCCTTCTTGTCCCGAAGCTTGGTCAACGAATTGTTGACCCGATCGTAATCAATCAACTTGTGGTCGCGCTTTGTGATCGTCTTTCTGATGATTTTGAGAACGCCCTGAAACTCCTTGACGGGACCAACCACACGACTCTCGATGAGCTCAAGTTCCGGCGCTACGGCAGAGCGGAGCTCATCCAAATGCTGTGCATAAGCAGGAGTGTTGGCGATCGTGGCGGCTGCCTCGGGATATTTGTTGCCTAGGCTAAGTTCTCCCGACAGTGGTGAGTAGATGAAATTGAAATGGTTCCCAATGTTATTGGCACCATTCAACAGAGCTTTGAAATAGAGGATCGACGTTGATAATAGATGGAGACGTCAGATTGCATACCTGTAACCGCTTCAGTGTAAGCCTTCGTGTCCTTGAGCAACTTCTCGGTGGACTGCTCGAGAGCGGAGAAATTAGTGTTGTAGTCGTCAAACTCGGGATCGGATGACTCTGGGAAGAGCGTGACATCATCCGCAGCAACGAAAACATCTCTTACTCACTCTTTGAAAACCCGGTCTTCGAGGTGACCATGTGAGGTGTCCTGTGTGGAATGTCATGAGCTTCCGAACGAGAGCAAGGATGGATCGACTGTGGTGACGCATTGCAACCGATCTCATGTGATACTGCACGAACTAGGTGGAACACTCACCGCTTGATGGCTTTGGTCAGTCCTTTCATATCGCCACGTCTGCTGGATAACGACCAGGTTGATAAGGGAGGACACAGTTGGCAGACTAATGGCAAGATGAAATGTCCCAGAATCTGACTTGTTCAGCTCGAAGATGACGATTATGTCATCACACAACAGTACGCTTCCCAAGACGTCACTACTATACCAGTGTAGATGATTCCCAGTTGCTTTGAGCTGGAACCGCGTACAACCTGATTCCTGCGATACAAAGTCCCACCTTGCATGCCCCTGACGGGGAAGAGCAGGACGCTGCCAGGTATGTATCTATCGATGGCACCCTCATTGGTACCAATGTACCGATTTCGCGCAGAGTAGCGTGTAACATGACCCACTCGAGCAATGTAACATTATTCCCGGCATAATTTTTTAAGGGTCTGTGTCGGACAAAAGCTCTGATGATGACGACAAGATTTTCTACTTTCCCAACGATCAACAACTTGCCCGTCCCTTGAACCACAGTTACTACTAGTGGATCTAAAAGATGCCCTTCACGTTGATGGTCAAGATGGGGGTTGGAGCGGGCGTAAAGAAGGTAAACTAATAGATGTCCGACGGGCTAGAATGGCCGCGGTAGGGAACGAAGAGAAAATTTGGCACATTCAACTTGAGACACAGGCGGCTTGATGCTATATATATGCACAGCAGCAGGTGCTCTTCTCACTCTGAATAGGCCTCCCCACACGCTTTGGGGGCACCTACGAGCGTCTGTGAAATCAACACGCACGACTTTGATCACGGGTCTTTTTTTTTTTTAGATTTGGGCCACGAGGACCGGGACACTGCACGCCATTGACCGGGCAATAGATTTTGTGAGACGGACTACGGACTATCGGAGAGTGCATCGCCACCGGACCGGAGCCGCGAGTCCATGACCACTTGGTTCCTTACCCGGCTCACCATAATGCGTCCAGTGGTTCCCATCTTTCCGGGTCAGATCCGTGCACCCGTCACTCTATACACCGTGATTTGTAAAGAAAATAACAGCGGTGGCGGACAAGGTGTGGTTTGTTTTACCGGACCTACGACTTTAAAATACGCGGTTCCAGGAAGCTCAACGAAAAAAAAGAAAGGTCTGGCCACCGCGATAGAAACCGGTGAGAAAGTTGTAGACTCTGGGAAAATTCATGAACGATCGTCGTCGTTGTCGCAGCCGTTAAAAAGGAGCAACGACTAAATACACACGGGATAATACCAAGGCGGCGAATCGGACAGAGTCAGCCAGTCAGGACAAAAAGTTAGAGAAGCCGCCGATGATGTACGAGCTCACCTTGAGCAAGGTCGTCACAGGAGTAGGCGTCATGGATAATACCATTTCTTTTGACGTATCCACGTTCAATGACTTCTGGGGCTGAATTCTGCATCCGACCGCTTTACCTGTCTCGATGCTCAAGAAACAGAGCATGATCATATACATTCCGTGCATGTGCATGCGCTTCCCGGGTCCAATTTGAATAGGGAGCGGCTTAGCACGGTAAGCTGGGCAACCAGAGGTTAATCTTATCCAGGTGCAAAAGATTATCCTCGCGCACCGTATTTATCATGTGAATCGAGTACGACTCCCATGACGGTTGACTATGAACGGAAACAAACCGTCCAGAGTATCGGGGACTAGCGCTGCGAATCGATTGACTACGAGATGGGAATTCGCAGATTGACCAGATCATCTATACGAATGACGCGTATGAGACGCTCTGCCACTCCCTGGCTGGAGTAACGAATAAAGTCCACGTACGACGGTGCTAACCGGTGCGAAGATGAGATTTGTTTCATCACCCCCTGCCATGTGATGTGCAGGTGATTGTCCCGCGGGACTAGATTCCAGAGCGGGTGGGACAGGGCTGTAACCATGTCCATAGGAGGTCTGTAACAAAGGAGGGATCGGGTTGACGAAAAAATCAAGAATGAAACGCATCCGATGGCCATGTTGTAATAAAATACCCCGATAAGGTCAGGATGTCGTCTTGCAAGCACCTGTTTATGGCGAATAGAACAACGGTGCTGCAAGTCACGTTACCTCGGACACATGTCACACTGCTCGATCAGCTGTTCGTTTGGATGTCATGACTCACACCCTTAATTGAGTTCATCGAGGGTCCATCCGCAAGATTCCTCGCCGAGTTAGGGGAAATTGCGTTCCGGTGCAAACAGTAACCGTTCCCCCTTGTGAAGGGTATTGCTAGGATGGTATAATGATGAGGAATGACGAGTGGCGCCGATGGAATGCCTGGATGCCCCGAGAAATTGCGACGGATGGATCCCTTCGGTCGTCACGCTTCAGGCTCGACCTCGGTCTTCGCTCGGGCCAGGCTGCCCCTAGAGATAGTGAATCGGCGGAAGAGAGGGCCATACCGAACTTTACATAATTGAGACCCTTCTGTACTCGTCTTCCTTTCGAATGAGACGCTGTCGCAGAACAGCCCGAGAATCAGCAATGGGTCCGAGACCTGACGACGGATTGCGGCTAGGGCAGGCGAATGTGTTGCTGAGTCTGATGGGCGCGGTGACCGAGAAGAGAAGTGCACTACGCCGTCTGACAAGTGGACCTAATTATGGCCGGACAGTGCCTAGATGCAACCCTCTGAGGCTCTGACAAAGGGGCTGTGTGCTGCGGAGATGGCGTTGAAGGAAGAGGAACACCGCATTAAAGCAGAGTGGGTCATGTGGTCCTTGGAATGGTGTTCGTTCATGTTAATATGCCGTAGAGATACCATAATCAAGCTACACAGCAGGACAAACACCGCGCCCGCCGCATCGTGCCTCTCCTTGACACATTACAAATTTGGAGCAAGTCGTCAAGCACTCTAGATCCGTTTGGCAAGGTCACGCTCCTACTAATCGGCACCCACATCCATTTCGGTGCTTCTGCACGTTATAAAAGACGCTGCCAACACATTGCAACAGGCATCCGCTCCTACTCGTCTGCCATCCAAACCAAAGCCCTTCCGACACAATGTCCCCCTTCGCTCAGCTCAAGAGACTCTCGATTAGTAGCGTAAAGGTAAGCGACCGATGGAACGTTGCAACGGGGCTGCAGCTAATTGCATCCCAGAATGCTAAATCGAGCAACACCGAGGCCAACAGCCGCCCTGCCCCAATACTCGACATTGCTGAGTTTACAGAGGTGGGTTCGACCTTTCTGCCTTTCTTAATGCTCTGACCGTACCTCGCAATCCAGGCGCCACAAACGTTGTCACCCGGTGCCTCCGATTCACCATTTTCGCCACTAGCTTCGTCGCCGACAACGGCTGAAGACGGAATTGTGAGCATCATATTCTCCAGCGTGCCTTGGCGATGTGCTGAGCGAATTCTGAAATTTCACAGGCAGAGTTGCTTGATGACGACAACATGTCCTGGGGCAAGGGCAAACCTCAAGGTCCCCGTTCGAAACGCCGCGCTAGCAGCTTGATACCTTTCTGATCAGGAGTGCCTTGTGTCCATAAAGCGTTTGCTTTGTTTTTCTTTGCCACCTCCATATATCATTCTTCTTGGTCAGTGCGTTGATCATCAAGTCACGCCCATGTACAATACGAGACACGATACCTGAGTTTTGTTACTTAATGATGATTCAGCTGGTCACCTGACAATAAGGGCACCTTTGAGTAAGCGTGGCATGCATGGATCTACGGCCTGACAGACGTAATTCTCCGAGGAACGGAAGGCCGGAAATGGATACACGGCGATACTTGCACCAAGCTGTTGTGCCGTGCACCACGGAGAATCGTGCATGGTCCTCGATCGACGGACGCATCCGCATGGCCATTTTGCCACGCACACGACGCCAGAATTGGTCCAAGCCAATTGCGATCGGCCACCCGAGGTCATTAAGTTCACCTCAAGGTTTTAGGGCCTTTGCCTGCAAGCTTCTTCGGTGGGGCACACGATTCCTGATGCTGCGAATGCAATGAAGCAGCATATGATCATCTTCGCAGATTCTCGTCTTTGCACTCCCTCCATTGGCTCGCACCGGGACGAGGGGACGGTAACGACATTCGGTGTGAACAGCGGATCGGCAAGCATGCCAGCAGAGATATCGATTAGATGGTATAGCGAGCGGGAGCTTACTGGCCCCGTCCAATAATACTGCGCAATGCTTTGCCGCATAGCAGACAAACATGCCATCTACAGCATGACATTACAATCGTGCTTTCCGCTGGAAATTTCCAGGCGGCAGTGTTGCAGCATGAGGAGTGCTGCGCATGCGTTCACCGGTGACCGAGAAAAAAAGAGAGTCGTACGACACGAGATATGAACGCGAGTATCATACCACCAGAAAGGGGGTACTGCGGCGCCACGCTATTCATAGCATCCAGCCTGGACATGATCACTCAGATGACCCCAAAAGCTCGCCTGGCATATATAAGAGCTGCTTGATTTTCATGCCATCCAGCGCACTTCCCTCTTTCCCTGAGACGAAGCAGTCAGCGAATATCTTGACACGCACGCACTGTTGCAAGTCACGACCTTCTCATGCTCTCCTACTCCTTACCCTGTTGGCGCCACCATGATGCCATGCGAACGCTCCGCCAATCTCTTCGCACTGCTGGTCGATTGACCGGTGTCGCTGTCCAGTCCGAGTACCATGACGAAAAGAAAACCCCAAAGTTTGCCAAACCCTCGCAATCATTCATGTCGTGTTTCGGCCACGGTCCGATCGAAGTCGACGTCGTAGGTACTTGTCTTCACCTCGCGATGCATGGGCTGACACTTTACCAAGCTATCGAGGAACGACTATCGAAAAGCAGGGGTGCCTGCAAGAGGCTTTCGTGGGGAGGAAGTTTATGGGGTAGGTCACCGAGCTACATGTTTAGCCCCGACTCACTCTGATATCGTCGCTTCCAGATTCAAGCCGAATATCTGGACGAAGACAACATGGCGTGGGGCAAACCCGAGAAATCCAGGAGGCAAACCCGTCGGAATTAGGAAGTGGCATGCACGATGAGCGTTGTGGACTTGCCGCTGATCGGCGCATATTCTAGTTTACGTTCTTTTTGCGGACATCATGATTTACGAACTCCCATGCATAGCACGATACTTAGATTAACCGCAGTATACCTAGACGTGTGTATTAGTAGAAGTGTAAAGCGAGACTCGGTCAACATTTTAACCCTAGGAAACCTTCGCTACGTCACGGAGCTCTCATCGTAGGCTTCATCTTGCACCACCACGCTATAGAGCCAACCCCAAATGTCTTTGCCGCCCGTGTTCTTTCACTATTTTCGGACGCCTCTTCCATATGCGAGGACGCTTGCTGTGCAAGAGAAAATCCATCAGATTCAGCTTGCGTCGCGGCGCGCATCATCCCATCATGATGTCCTCTTGTTATTACAACACCGGCCAGTTTACACGTCGGGACGCCGACAGACCGATCACGAGCTTCAGTCAGAGCGGGCTCGCCTGACCGAGCTCGGTGCTGACTTCGTCACGACTTTTCGTGGAGGTCAACTTACCTACCACGGACCCGGTCAACTCGTGGGTTACCCGCTCCTCGACCTCGGGCGCACGTCCCCGCCCACCGGCATCCGTGAATACATATCCAAAATGCAAAATATGATCCAAAACTATCTGTCCAGCGTTCATAGACTCACGCACGTTCCTTCCGAGCACACCGGCGTATTTCTGGACCCTGCGACGAAGGTTGCCAGTATCGGCGTCCAGGTGCGCCATCGACTCACGACACACGGATTTGCAATGAATGTTACCCAAGAGCCCCTGGGGTGGTTCGACAAAGTGATCGCTTGTGGACTGGCGAACGTGAGAGCGGGTTGCATCGCGCTGGCGGCAGGGAAGCAGGTGGAGGTCCATGACGTGGTAGAGGGGGTGGTGGACGCGTTCGGTCGGTCATATGGGAGGGAGACGAGGAGACTTGAGCTGGAGTCTGCCGGCGAACTTGGGGAAGCTATCCTCGAGTTAGAGGAAGAGGCTTTAAAGGCTGGGGACTGGCCGAGGATCCCGATCTCCTGACGGACTGACTACGACCCGTATACTGTCAGATCCACATAGAGTCACGAACACGGGCAGTCAGACAAGACTTTGCAATGCGTTCTTGCATCCACCTCCCCGTATGAATTAGCAATCTGTCATCACAATCAGACTATCGAACGCTCTGTGTATAGGGAGAGATGGCCACTCTTATCCGCTGTGAATCCACTTGCAAGTGCAGACGGCCGAGTGTGGCTTAGTAATCCAAATGCAGTTGCGGAAATGTTCTGAAGTGCCAGGCGCCAAGCTACCCGCTACGTCCACCGCTGCACATTCTTGCATCTCAGGATTACAGGTCTTGAGTTGTTTTAATAGATTGCTTCTACAGGTGAGCACACTGCATGCTCAACTTTCACTTTCCCTGATGCAGCGTCGGCTCTGGGGCGCTGCGGATGCAGTTCTAGGTCGACGTCGCTCGCCGTTGAACGTTGAGCTTCGGCAGCCCAATAAAGAGTCGCGCGACATACGACTTACTTGCCGCAAGTGGAAAGGGGCTCTAGTGAGGGGACTTCCTTGTCACAACACTTGGAACGCGTTCGGTCAGGCACCCCTGGGGCTTTGAAACTTGGCAAGTGTAGAGCCACTGACAGCTTGTGTCGGCTGAGTTCCTCTCTCGTAGGCTTTGAGAGAGATCCGACTTGACATGCGCGTACTCATCCTCGGAGCTACCGGTGCATCCGGCACGCTACTCGTCAAAGAGGCCCTCGACGCCTCGCACACCGTCGTCATATTCGCCCGCTCCCCGGGGAAGCTTCCCGATGACATCAAGAACGACACGCGCGTAACTATTTTGGAGGGCCAGCTGGACGACGAGCCCGCTCTCTCGGCCGCCATGGAAAGCGTAGACGCTGTCATCTCCGCTCTGGGTCCGAAATTGTCGAATGGAACGTATCCGAGTGGTCAGCCTCTTGCTCGAGGATATTCGTTGATCATCAAGGTCATGGCGGCGCGCAGCATCAAACGCCTCATTGCGCTTGGTACCCCCAGCATCACTGATCCTCATGACCAGCGAAGTCTGAAATGGTCGTTGGTTGTTGCTGGTCTCAAGATCCTGACGCCGGCAGTGTACAGTGATATCGTAGGCGTCGGGAACGTCATTCGCTCGGAGGGTGACGCGCTGGACTGGACAATCGTTCGGGTGCCATTCTTGACCAACTCGAGCGGCCGAGAGGTTGTAGCTGGATACATAGGAGACGGCAAAACTGGGACTATATTGTCGAGAATAGGTTTTGCAACCTTTGTCATACACGAGCTCGCGAGCAACGAGTGGGTAAAGGAAGCCCCTTTGATTACTTCGGTATAGTGAACCCATTGTATAGTATGTCTTTTGTTCTGGGAAAGCAGACAGTAGGTATTGACTCAGAGCCTGAGCACACTGCTCTAAGCAATGACGTTCGAGGATTTTAGAAGGTCTTGCCAGCTAAACTTCTCGGGTTCCTCGTGGAATTGCTTTAAAAGTGCTTCAGCGGCTAAATCGTGGTCGCCGTCCCTTGTACCGTCTCCCCATAAGTAAAATTTTTGAAGTCCCATCGACAACAACTGAGCGTCGACTTGACTGAGAAGGAAACGTTCTGGAATCTCCTGGCCTGACCGTACGGCAGCAGAGGAGGAGGATGGTGTGATCTCTCCGCGGAGCAATACGATCCCGTGCGATTGTGAGAGGTCAGTGTAAAATGTCAATACCAGGTATGGTGTCGCGAAGGTTGAGCGAAGTTTATATTCCTGGAGTGGCGTAAACAAGACGGTGGAGGATTCCGGAATGTTGCATGAGGAACCTGACATCACGGGTTCGAACGGGTTTGCTCCCGGAACAGATGGATCCGGGGGAGGTGGATGAAAGCCCCATTGGAGTAAAAAGAACTCGTATGCTGTGCCTGTGCTTTCTCCGACATCTGACTCCCTTGGCACGGGTACAACGAAAACAGGATACATTTTTGCAACACGTGCCATTGCTTGGTATGATTCCAAAGAGAGGGAAGCGCAGATGTAACCTCTTCCGGTACCCTTGGTTCGAGAGGCATGGTACGCGGTCCAAAGCGCCGATATTTGTGACGATGTATGAGGTGTCGCCATGATTTTCGGGAGGTTCAGTATAGAGGAAAGGGGCTGGCAAGTCAATGGAAAAGTTCAGTATTGCTGCGCGCAAGGTAGGTTGCATGTGGACGCTTGCCTTTACTGGAGAGCTGTCTTTGCGTGTGTTGGATGTCCTTGCACCTTCTGGGGAATCGGACCCAGTTTTCGTGCGCGAGAGCCCGGCATCGGTTCTCTTGAATGACGCAAGCAGGGTGGCTGCCTCCTCCTTCTGCTTGGAGCGGGCTTCCTCGCGAGCTTGTTGTTTCAGCTCGTCAAGGCCCAGGCCCTTTCTGGAATGCCCTCTCAGAGTTGTGTAACAGAGATGGACGCTGCTCACGCTTGGGCCTTTTGTCGGAGCATGTCAGCGTATTTGAGGTCGTAGGAGGGTGCAGAACGGATGCATCGGGCGGTGTAGGCAGCAGCTTGCTGCACGCGGGCAGGTGTGGGACGGAACGTAGGAACAAACATGCTGCTGGTGCGGAATTGCTGAATACGGGACAAGCAACGGATCATTATTGGTTCGGCGAGAGGAGTCTTTGACAAGCCTCCTAGCCCCGAAACCCGGGTTTTCCCTGTGGCACCTCGTTCCCGCCCGGCGCCGAAATGTCGACCATGACTGTTTTAACCGATCATGAGGCCCTCCAGAGTCTTTCGCAGCTCAACCAACCCCCCACACGGCGCTAACAGGTTCACCAGCCAGTGTCGAAAAACTCACAGTTTAGCTGCTGCCGCTGTCCCTCATGACACTCAGTGGGTCTTTTAACCAAACTCTCTCTGTCTTGACAGGCAAGTGTCACTCGTATACATACATCGCTTCACTCATCGGCGCTGTGCCCTCTTGCTACGTTCCAGGAGATACCACCCAGTGGGCCAATCAATCCTCCCAACTTTATCTTCAAATTTACCCTTATCTTCGCACCCTAGATTCGATCGCGGCGATGTATCCTTCATTATCGTCGCAGGCGCTATGGTGGCTTTCATGATCCCGGGTCTCGGTTCGTACAACCGCATGTCCAAGACTCAGCGAATTTCGACCAACTCCCCCTTTTGTGTAGCGTTTCTTTACTCTGGTCTGTCTAGAAGAAAGTCTGCATTGTCCTTGATTTGGGCCGTCACTGCGAGCAACGCCGTATGCATCTTCCAGTGGTATCTTTGGGGTTATTCTCTGGCCTTCTCCCCGACTGCAACCAACGCGTTCATCGGAAACCTCGCCAACTTTGGCTTGATCAATGTCCTCGACGATCCATCCCCGGGATCACCCCTGATCCCAGCTCTGTTGTACAGTTTCTATCAGATGGAATTTGCTTGCGTAACAGTGGGAATTCTCGTAGGTGGCATCGCGGAACGTGGTAGGGTTCTCCCCGCCATGGTCGTTACGTTTTTGTGGATGACCCTCGTGTACTGTCCATTGGCTTGTTGGGCATGGAATATCAACGGCTGGGGTTTCAAATGGGGCGTCTTAGATTATGCCGGTAAGCTACGTTTTGGTGCTTGGCTCGTTATACCCCGAAGCTAATTTCAATAGGTGGAGGTCCCGTAGAGATCGGCAGTGGAGTCGGCGGGCTTGCATATGCCTGGGTTCTTGGGCGACGACAAGAGAAAGAGTTACTGAACTTTAGACCCCACAATGTGTCCATGGTTAACCTTGGCACGTTCATCCTCTGGTTCGGATGGCTCGGGTTCAACGGAGGTAGTGCGTTCGGCGCGAACCTTCGTGCCGTCATGGCAATATGGAACTCGATGCTTGCAGCCGCTTTCGGTGGAATTGTTTGGTGTCTTCTTGACTATCGCCTGGAACGCAAGTACAGCATGGTCGGTTTTTGCTCGGGAACGATCGCTGGTTTGGTGGCCGCCACTCCAGCTTCAGGTTTCATCCAAACATGGGCAGCTGTCGTCATGGGTATCATCACCGGCGCCGTTTGCAATTACGCAACTAAAAGTAAGGTCGTGTTCATTCGATCGATCTATTGTCTAATCTGTCTTCAAAGTCAAGTTTTTCTTCGAGATCGACGATTCGCTTGATCTCTTCGCTGAGCATGCCATCGGTGGTGTCATTGGTCTGCTCGTGAACGGTTTCTTTGCATCACATCACGTCATTGCCCTCGACGGTGTAAACACCAACATCAATGGCGGTTGGGTCGACCACAACTACAAACAGCTATACATTCAGTTCGCTTACGTCTGCGCGACATGCGCTTACACCTTTGTGGCGACAGCCGCTATTGCCAAGGCCGTCGATATAATTCCTGGCCTCAGCCTCAGGACAACGCCAGAGGGTGAAAGCCTTGGCTTGGACGAAGTCGAGGTGAGTCTATGCTCGCTGTTCCGCGGCGTACCACATGACGCTTCGCAACAGATTGGAGAGTTTGCAAACGACTACATCGAGGTTCTGAGAGATTACTCCGACTGGGGTGCCTTCAACAACACCACGAGTGACAAGGCGTCTAGGGCGCCAACGATGGACACCTACACCAACGGAGATCGGCACGGACAGCCAGACCTTCGACAGGAAGTTCGTCTAGAAGAGTCACCCCTCGAGTTCATTATAGAAAAGTCTGGGGACGAGCTCACAGTGGCCCTTTAAATCCCTCCTGAAGAGAGAGGGAGATGCAGACAGGCCGAAAAAGGAAGGAAACAACGTCCCGTTCGCTCGCAACCGAACTTCAACATGTTTGGAATTTCTCATATATTGTGCTGGCGCAGTTGTAAGAAATGTGTACGAGTCAGGTCTTCAAGTCTTCTGAGATACAAATAATATGTTTTGGCATATGAAGCAATCAATGAAGAAAGAACATCATCAGCAGTCCCATCCCAGTACGAAATCACTACTCTCTGAAACGTGGGTGACATTTTCACGAACTTCCGCCTCGGAGCCAGAGATCAAGGAACCACATATGCCCGACTCAAATTCCTCATGCAAAAGGAGGTCGACAACATTGCGTGAGGCAATCGTTTCAGTTTCCATCGTGGAGATGAACCTATGAACAATTTCGTCAGGCGACCGAAAAACCGAAAGACTAGGTGACTCACGGTTCAAAAGCATTCACGTAGTAGAATCCTTGGTCAATCTTTACGGGCGGAAACTTGGCGGTGGGGGTTAACACTGGGTATGCATCCCACTGACGCCACACCTAAGTAAAGGAAACAAGCAGACAGTGCATGAACATTCACCTCTTTTCTGTGCACCCAACCAACGTGATCAAATGCCTTGGAAAGCCACTCATCGGAGATACGCTGTTTCGAGAAGATCTTAACCAACCATTCCCCTTGATCATTCCATTGACCGGTTTCGTTTGTTTTACGGACATGCCCGTGATACGAGAGTGAGTTGAATTCGGGCTCGGGTCCGCCAGACTGCACGCCCTCTGATGTTGTAAGAATTGATTTTGGTATATGACTGCCCGGGGACAAGCCAAAATAATTTTCTTTCACTGTATCATCACGGGTGGTGAGAAGAGTGACATGGAGATGAACATATGGCTGTGGGGGAATTAGGTCCACGAGCTCCGACGAAATCGTAATACCCGTCTGATGGAAAGGGGCAGCAAGAATAATGCCTTTGTACACTTCGGTTCCCGATGAAGTACGAACAGTCCACAGGGATGAGTCTGGAATGCGGCTGATTTCCTTGACCTGTATAAAGAACGTGAACCGATTCCTATACCATATCACAAATAGTGATGCCGCACCTCTGTGTTAAGATGAACACTGGCGTTAGACTTGTCGAGGAAATTCTCAAATATGCGGAAATTTCCCGAGGTTATGCCGACCGCACCGGTAGTAGCCATGCACACTATGCCCCCCAACGCATGGATCTTCCCGACATTCTAGAAGACATAGTTTCTCAGTCAATGATCGTTTTTAACTCTAACTCGAAAAGAATTACCATACCTGACCATAATTAACACGCGTAGAGGCTTCGACCATCTCTTGTACAAACAATTCAGAAACACCGCCTGCACCAAGGTAATCGATGCACGTGGAGTTGGAAATTGTATCCCATTCAAACGCGGTGGCAAGGTCTGCTACGTCATCCCACCGGGGTGACTCTGTTGTGTACAAGCGCACAAACCGAGAGATCAAATTTTGAACACTTGAAGCGCATGAGTAGAGTGGCACGGAGCATACCGTATACTCACAGTTTTTCGGTCTTGACAGGCGCAGTGTAGCCATACCTCCACAAGAGCTTGAGTGTCGTCCACCAGCTCTTGTAATAGGTGGCGTTTTCTACCTTTAGTCAGACATCAAGATTTTTTTCCCGGTTGAAATAGGCACGTCGTGCTTACAACGAAGACGAACTTGCTACCGTCCCATATACCTGTGTCGGAGAATTCGTCACCAAAGTCGTTGAGGCTGAGGTTGAACTCCTTTGACGCCCTCATCAAGTTCTTGTTCGTGTCGACGAATATCGAAGCACCAAGCTCAATTGGTGCATAAGTAGGATCGTTATAAGGATAAACGGTTGTGCTCCCTGAAAACTGAGGTAGTAAAGCTAGAGCGCCGACGGAACGCCATACTCACGACCCCCAATGTGAGATGCGCGCTCGTAGACATCCACCTCCACGTCAATTCCGGATCTCTCTTTGGCTTTTGATATCCAGAACGCGGCAGATGAACCCGCAGCGCCCGCGCCGATGACAGCTATACGGGGAGTTGTATTCGCTGCTTGCTCTTCCGCAACGATTGTCTGGCTGGACTTGAGGAACGGGAGACTGAACGGGAACTGGAACGCGATTGAAGGGCCGATTAACGAGACATAAAGGATGGTGCGAGTCCACGAATACATCCTGGCAGAGGTTCGTGGGTGTACCTCGGGCGAGGACGATGCGGTTGGTCACGGGCGAAACACCCTTGTCACGTCAGTAATTCGGTTTGCCACGCACGCCCTCGTAGCCTTCAAGCAAACTAAGAGACCATGTTCGATACGTCCATGGCCTGGAGACCCTCGAGCATGTCAACGTGACCCCCGCTCGTCGGCAACAGACCTCCATCTGCGGACTCGGGCCCCGATTGCCTGAGCCCATCTCCATATGGTGTGACCTCGAGGCGTTAATCGGAACAACGGGGTGCACTGCCGCTCCATATACATGCGACCTCATCCGGAAAAATTGGGAAGGCGGCCCAAAGGTTACCTGATATTAGACCTGCTGACTACGTGCTGACATCCGACCCTCGCTCCGCAAGATAAGCGACTCGCAGCGGCCGTCGCCTCATCTCCTTTCACAGTCCCATGTCGGCGTACAAGATCGAGTTCTGGTCTGTGCCAACGGAGATCACGGAGCAAGCTCTCATTGTCTGTCATCCTCGTGACGTCGCCTCGTTTGCTCAGACATGTCGCGCTGCACGGTCGCTTGTAAATGACACCACAGATCAGTACCTTTGGCGCCAGCTATTCCTTCTCTTCCCGTTCGATGACCCCCGGAAAACGCCCCAAGGTTTCCGCAAAGATCTCCAGTTTGACTGGAAAACGGAACTTCAGCGTAGGGTGCAAGCAGAACTCATCGCGCGCAGTGCTCGTTCCACCCCCACGGATCTTCACATAGCTCTTGTCACTTTGTTGGATGTGGTACGATCCGCCCCGCCTGTCGTGCGAGGTTGCGAATCCGTTCCATCCTCCAGTCTGCGGTGGGTGAAAGACGTACTAGCATCCAACAACATGTTGCAACTACAACTCTTCACTGAGCGCCCCAGCTGTCAGACGCTCGCTCGCCTTCGCTTGTATCTGGCGCTAACACTCGACAAATGTGACGATAAAGGCGGAAATTCACGGATGAAATCAATGCGCACTAGCAGCAGGTGCCGGGTGTACGACCTCAGTCAATACAGCAGGAACAATGATTGGGGACCCTTTATGCCGAAGACAGGAGAGGTGGACTGGCCCCGTGTAGAATGTATGATGAATGTCATCGCCTTCAATCTCATGGATCATTCAATCCATTTTCGAGAGGCAAGGCCCCCTTGTGGTCTCGAAGCCACCCGGGCATATTCTGCCCCTCATGCGACCACTCTTGCTCCCCACGACTGGGCAGGAGTGGAGGGAAACTGGAGGCGAATCGTCTCATTTATGGATTATCGGTGTGTGTCTCACGTCTCGGAACATACAAAAGCTAAATGAACTGCATCGTAAAGCGATTTATTTAGTAAGTACGTTAGCCTCTGAGTCAATGTGTCCTTCTGACTATATCCTAGCCTTCAATGTAGATCAGTTCTTTCTGACATGTTGAGGAACTACGACTGACACGTGTATTTCCAGTTTTCCATCCGGGGCTACGCTGACCACATGCAGGGCGGTTCATTCTTCGAAGATCCCCAATTTTCTGAAGCCACTCGCTTGATCGAGCTCAAGTTCCACCTCATAAGTCCTGACGCAGTGCCAAAATACTACGCCCTCGACAGATACCCCCAGTGTGAGGATGCAATGTATCCCACACTCTACTTTACCGGATCATCCCATGGTATTCATGGCAAGGAAGCCACGGTAGTTGGGTCGGTATATATGGCAGACGATGGCGTGGTGCGCTGGCGATTTGTACGTCGTTTGGGGTGTTTTACTTCCTACACGAGTTCGGATGAGCTCATGGCACCGTCAGACATCTGCGCGCGAAGCACGCATGCAGTGGAGGTGATCCTCGGTTTCCCTTAACAAATGAGGGCATTTAACTGAATCTCCACCGTCTACAGCTCAGAAGGGATACAAATCGGGGGCATAGCGAGTGCAATGGGGGTGGTCGGGGCTTGGACTGGTGCTCACCATGAGCGTGGTAGGTCGCCTGCCAATTGTAATGGAAACACTGACCTTGACATCGTGCGTTCTAGGCGATCCTGCTGGTAAGATGCAAGTTGCACCGGAAGGCTAATCTAATTTTGCTCACTAATGCTTGATAGGGCCTTTTTGGCTCTGGAAAGTACCGGATGATTATTCAACGTCTGTCCGAGCACTGATGCCTGTCGGTTAGAGGGGATATCAGGAGACTTGGAAGTTTCTTTTCTGTTCATTACATAATCTACCCGATGGATAAAATTTCGTCTTTCTGACTTGCCAGCAAGAATGCCCTCACTGAGCTTTGTGTCTACAAAGTAACTCTTTGCCAGCTTCCCCCCTTGGCTACGGGTAGACAGGTCCGCAGGGAATAAGGATAGTCACTTCAGGAGCTCAGTTAAGCCGGAGCACTCTCTAGGCCGGTTGGTGACTGCCTCCCGAGGCAGTTTGGGGAATGCTTGACTATGCAGCTCTGACATTTCCCCGATGATTGTCACGATGTATATACATGATCCGTGCACATATCGAATGATGCTAGCATCTAGTAAGTTACAGCCCGTCCGATCGTCATCGTTTTGAATAAATTAGACTACTTTCTACCGTAACCCTGCTCTCGAGCTCGGGTCATTTGTTGCAAGTAGCGTCCTACGATGATTTGCCAGGTAGCGGGTACGATCCGCGGCAGAGCTTTCCGGAGTATTTGTTTGTGGGGCAAGCCCCCTCAGTACTGGTTGTGGTACAAGAAGTATTCATCAGACTCCTACGCTCCGTAGTCCAGGCATAACATGTTGCCGGCAAACGTGTAGATGACCACCACCACATACTCCATGACGACCTCCATAATGACAAAAAGTTGCCATTCTCCGGTGAACAGAATTTTGCCAGAGGGTTGTCAGAATTAGCAGTGAACCCGGACATGACACCAAATGAGCTGGATGAGAATGTGGACAGCACGCTATACAGCGTGCGGACTGCAAGGAGGGTAAGGCAGCTGAAACTGTGGCAAGTAACTGCTCGACAGATTAGCAGGATGAAGTAATCGTAGAGAATGATTTCATACCTGCTTGCGATATTTCATGAGGTAGTTACGATTGGTCCATTGCATAACAGTGGTCTCGACTAGACTATGTACAATCCGGCAAAAAGTAGTACACCAACGCGTCGTTCTACGTTGGCATGGGGTTGTGAGCTGGCGCTCATGTTCGTTATACCGATGATCGCGAGGACGAGCGCTATCGTTCCAACAATGTGCAAAATCCTGAATACATGACCATGTTTCTTCCGTCTGTCTGGCCCTTCGGTTCCGACAAGGCGTCAGCTTACCAGTGAGAGACGCGGTGATCCAAAGCGGACTCACATAATTTCCAACAAACCGAGCGCGCTGAGCAATAAAGGCGACAAGCCTGAGGCCTCTAGGGCGTAACCTCCAACATATAGTCCAAGCACGGGTGGAACGGTTAGCTCTGCGGCAACTAATAATGCACGCCGACGATCCGGACTGCAGATTGTAAGTAATCAAATCAGACCTTGATATTAGGACTCACTCAACGAGAAGATGACAAGCAATAGTCATCCCCTCTCCCTTATACCATGTCTGGAGCATATGCGAATGGCCAAAAGCAAGATGGGGATATATATTGCGACCTCACGGCGGATATGATGCCTTGGGTATTAAGGGACATTTTGAGGAGCTGGAGAAGAGAAGTTGACGACTACGAAGGAAAAATGGGGGGACGAGGGCCTGACCTTTATATACAAACCCCAGCTCTAGGAGGTAGTGCCTGGTGTACTGCCGACTACCTGAATCTGTGCAATACATGTATTGTCAATGGGTAATGTACAGGCCGTAGCCCACCACGCCCGAATTCCATACCGTGCACTGCAACTTCCCCTTGCAAAGCGACAAGTAAATGTAGGCCAAGGTCAACGTTTCAGGAGTAAGGACCTACCAATTCTGCCGATGGATATTTCATGATGCATACTGTAGCCTTCTATATGGAGGGGGCGAGGAAGCGTAACAGGTTGCCCCTGACTCTGGGCTTAGCGACCAACTGGCTGTGATGCGTGACAGTTGCTGAATCTGTGACATCCAATAAGTAAAGGACCAATGGCCCACTCGGAAAATGGAGGCTCAAAAATTTCAGCTAGATACATGCTATAGTTTAAAGGACTGGCAAAAGACCGGCAACTGGACCGGACCGCAACTGTTTGCAAGTTACTAAGGAGTGCGAATCATTGTCCGGTGGTCACTTGAATGACCCCTAGCATACTCTCCAGGAACTGTCCGGTAAAGATATTATGTCACACATGCCATACCACAGACAGTCTTCACACAGTATTATGTTGTGGTAATAACTTTCGTCAATCGTTAGTTCCCTGTAAGCCTCAGTCGGGCGTGCATGGTGATGCGTCTGCAGCAGATATCATCCCCAGAGAGCTTCATCAGTGTCCATGTCAAACCATTCATCACCAGCGTCATTTAATCCCTGCATCAATAACCCCTGTTGTTCGAGGTCGCTGTGCCAGGCCAGAATTCGAGGGTGAACCATCACTCTAGGAATGATCTTTGAGTATCACAAGACCGTGAATTCATTTCGCTTACTTCATGGGATCGAAATTGTGGACTTCCAGAGTCCTCATACTTGTCGCCCGGGAGAGGGCTACATAGGCTACCCGGAGTCAGATAGTGTTTTCTTTTCTGGCTCATTGTGACAATAGCACCGACCTTGACCTTTCTCAAAGGTACGGCCCAAGTCCACTTTTACTCGTTCCAGCGTTTGTCCCTGAGACTTGTGAACACTTAATGCCCACGCAAGGATCAAGGGAATCTGAATCATCCTCGATAAGCGGTGACATCGATCTAATGCGCGACGAACCTGTCGACGTTTAGCCTCCATCTCTCCAGAGGCATTGTCCACTGTAAAATCAGTTGGTACGCAGAGTAACTCTCTCCCATTTGTGAACCGAACGACAGGCCACGCCGAGCCGCCATACTTCACGGCCACCTGTCTCAGGTCACGCTCAGAGCCACGCAATCCCTCTTCTGTAGCAATCTCCGTCTTGTTTTGCACTGCTTCGTAAGAAGTGCAGAATTTGATGACTTGTCCAACCGAACCATTCACCAGCTGTCCTTGGACCATATTCTGAGAATATGAAGTTCAGTCCCAGGAGAAGGCAATGTGTCAAAACATACCTTGATCAACATAACCTGGGCACCAACCTATATATTGCGTCGAGCAGGTATTATTCCACGAGAAGACCGAACAAACCTTTAGTTGAATGACCTGCGGAGCGACAAGCCGCCCAAGCAGTTTCTCCATTTGTTGTTGAGATACCTGGTTTCCACTCGGATCACGACCAGCAACATCGGTAGCAATGTATTGTGTCGCTCGACCAGAGAGGGCACGAAGCCTTGATTCGTTTGCGCGGTCAACTTCAGCCCGGGTTGGGTATCTGTGACACAGTCAACACGCGCTCAGAAAGACAAATATATGCTATTACAGTTGCGTCGGGCCGATCCCGTCCTCGTAATGCAATGGTCTGGAGAGACTCCGAAAAGCTTGGATGGCATGATTATCCAGCTTCCCCAAGCGCATGTTGTTTAGCATGTCCACAAACGCTGTTGGTCTCAAATTTTTGTATCGGTCATATCTCGAGAAAGGTAATAATAAATACCTTGTTCTTTTTGCCGAAATACCTTTGTTAGCACAACAGGATGCCTAATACACTGGCTCCAACTCTCTGCCTCAAATGCAAAGACTGTTGGTACGTGATTCCCATTTTTGTCACGGTCCGGAACCGGTGGAAGCTGGCAAAAGTCACCAGATAGAACAAGCTGGAGTAGTGTGAGTCTCCTGAAGTACAACTGAAATGATATGCATAACCTGTATTCCGCCAAATGGTTTATCATTGTTCCTTAGCACTCGAGCAATAAACTCCTTTACATCTGTTAGGATTATACATTGAATTTCGAACAGACTCGGATGCTCACAAGCTTATCAAACAGGACACCGTCGATCATAGATACTGGAGACGAGAACCATTAGCGAGCGAATCATGCTTCCAAAATTCCCATACTTTCATCCAAAATAAGGGTCCGTATCCCTCGCCAGCGATCGAGCACACTTCGTAACTTTTCCTGGCCGAGAAGTTTTCCCGCAAGTTTCTTTGCGTCCTCTTGTCCAATGCCGATGCCAGCCCACGAATGCAATGTTGCACCACCGATATTTACCGCAGCGATACCAGTGGACGCAGTGATAGCAAGGGTAGGACACCCTTTCCCTCCACAAGCATCAATGATAGCGCGAAGTAGGACCGACTTTCCTGTCCCTAGTGAAATTCAGCTTTCGCTCAGGATGAAAAAAGCCGAAGTTTGTACCAGCAGACCCAGTGAAAAAGACGTTTTCCCTCCTCTTCACCATTTCCAACACAGTTCTTTGTTCCTTAGACAGGGCGATAGTGGGACCATGTACTTCAGGAGCCTCCTCTGTAGGTGAAACAGGTGCATCCCCTGCCCTGGAGGGCTCAGAGGTATGATCGAGGACTCGTGTCGCTGAGTTGGACTGCGGGGGAAAGTTGGAGATAGGTGGACGACCTGGAAGTCGAGATTTAGATCGACGCGCTGGAAGACTCCTATCCGAATTCACCCTCCATCTTATGAGACGTGGAAACCCATTGTTCCGCGTCTACTCGACAGGTGAAGCTCTTAAATATAGCTGAGGGCCATCTCGAAACCTAAGAATCACGTCGGAGAAGTTACTTTGAGTCAAGTTACATCTTACATTGGCTCTGCACTTTTGCTCGTTGAATAATAATATCACGTACAAGGGTAGCATGAACTCACCTCTTCCCAAGTTTCATATATCTTTGGACCCTCGCGTCCTACACGAACGGCGTAGTATTTTTTGCGCGGGGCTTTTGGCATACTCAGAGCAAGGTGAATGTGGTAGACAAGAAAAGGTGAACGCGACCATAGTACTGAATCGCGTGGCTAAGCGACATGACGTCCTTTAATAACGCCGAAAGACGGGAGTAAATCAATACAAAAGATACAGCTGAAGCAAATCGTCACGCTACAGGAACTCGAATGCAGAGGGCTAGATAATTTCTACGAAATTCGCCGGAAATATTCCCTCTTGACCATGAACCTTGCCCTTCCACCTAGGTCGCTTGAGTCGTGAAAACCGTACGACAGGGTATAAACTTACCAATCGTTGGTACTGTCGCTCTTTCGAGTAACAGTGATCACGTCTCCCTTTGAGAACGACAAATCGCCCGGCTGTCATAGATTAAGATGACGATACATGGGACATCGAATCAAATCCCACCTCAATAGCTTTGAATCCATACAAGGCGATTGCACGGGCAACGCCTTCATGAGGTGAAAGCGGTTTGCTCAGCTCGGGCTTCGTCTTGAAGTGCGGTGGTGAGCGTTTCAGGTTATCGCGATAGTAGTCAAACCCGTCCTCCGGTAGTAGTGTAGCAGAAAATGGGTTCGTATAATCGCTGAAACCATCTCTTTGTTCGGTAGAATACCCCTGTTTAGGAGTGCTCATGGAACGCGAATGAGAGGGTACCCTGTCCGAAAGGGTTGAGTGAACGGAACGGAACGGCGGTAGTGAATTAAAAGGGGATGCAGGATCATAAGAGTCCGCAAAGGTGCTCGTGGACGCCCCTATGCTTCGCGAGGGACGGTGAGTGCTCCGCTTTACAGAACTTGTACCGGGCTCAGATTCATCGTTAAATTCACCGCCAGAACCCAAGCGAGGAGCGGATGACCTGTCAATATCTTCCCATCGGATTGGGTCGGGGTCGTCCAGACCATTAGAAAAGTAAGAACCAGAATTTGTTGGCGTGCCCCAATGTCGCGGTGGAAATTCAGTGTCCTTTTTCTTTTTCCCGAAGGGAGAAAACTGCTGTGTCTTTGCGCCAGTTGCAGTGGTTATGTCAGTACTGCTAAACGCATATGGGGTTTGTCCTTCAACTCGATCGTCAATCCAGTCACGAACTCCGGGCCGATATGTGCATGATTCCAAAGTTTTCACTAAGGGCTCGGCCCAGCCTGGACATGGTATAGCTCCGCTGAGGAGCATCTTGGCTGTGACGTCTTGATTATAGGCGAGAGCATTGGCATCTCGACGCTCAACAATAACAGATCCTTCAATAGACACGCCTCCAAAGAGTCCACGTGTCTTGGAATAGCTATACCTATAACGAACTGTGAAATGGGAACCAGGCGCAAAGCAACGAAACGGCTTACATTGCAGCAACCTTCCCGCTGGAATTTACCGAACCGACTGCCTCCCCGTTCCGGCCTAAAGGTCCAACGGCGATACTCATGTTTCCTCCTAGGGTGAATGACCCAGCTGACATGAATGATTTCTAACCGGTTGAGATCAGCGATGCATAATGAACATGCTCCTTGAACCCACAACTGCCTGTAAGTGGCTGGCTTGAGCTAACGACCTTGACACACGGGCTTATGATCTTACGGCAGCGGAGTTCAAAACAATGAAAAAATCCGTCATCTCTGCCCCAAGCTGACCGCCGACCCCTATGCCAGCGGAACCGATCGCGCTAGGGGCAGACCAAGCTACAAAATGACACTCGATGTCAGGCAATATCTTGTGTCTATCGTGGACTTACATCCATTCGGGAGTCTTGCAATCACAATTCCAGTCCCAGCCCGTGCTGAAAAGAGGAATCCAGCCTTGAAAACAGTGAAAATAGCAAATCCCTTGGCATTTTGCAAGACGCTGCGCGGTATGATCTGATACGTGATCAAGGAAACGCATAGAAACCGGATCAGGAAGCCGCTTACACCGTCGAGACCGTTATTTTTGTTATCGACGAAGGAAGAAACTGACATATATCAGGAGGCGGGGACTGCGGAAAGGGCCGAAACTCACGTATCCTGGCAGCACTGTGGCATTCCTTGGGCAGCGTCTGCGGTAATGGCGAGTTGAATTTCATCGTCTACACTGAGTGAAAAGTCTGATTAGATGGGCCCTCTACTTGACGAGGAGAATGAGATGATGGTGGAAGTAGAGGGTATATAGCTTTATAATGGATGTGACATGTGACGTGACTGAAGTTATGGTACTGAGCAATCTCTAACAATAACGCTACATACCACTAGCGTTTGGTGGATAGCACACACCAATCGGGCACGGTGTCCAGTTACTGTGCTCGTCCAACAACCTCCAACCAGCAGCCGAGACTTCCCCTGGCCGAGTAGCGACATTCCTCACAGCGGTGCGGTGCGGTTCTGACATCTGAACCTCACTAGTTATGAGTATCTGTAGGCGTTCCTCCATGTTCACGAGATCACCTGCTTGCCATGGCTACGACCGTTACCATCAGATGACCAAGACAAAAATAGTACTCCCGTACCTGTATAGGGACAGCCGCCCCAGTGGATTTCAGGAGTTCCACGCTCTCTTGCAAATCCTTGGAGTCCCCCGAGATTGCCTGTAGGAGCTCATTTAAACTAACCCGAAAACATCAGCGTCGATGAAAATAGAACAAACAGATCGTACGTTTTTGTGCCTGGTCCTGAATTATGTCCCGGAATGAATATCGGAGCAACTTGCAGAATAACTTCTCTCCCCAAATCAGTCCCATGTTTTGATTCATCTGTCCAAGTCCGCACAGCCCAGGTCACCCAGCGGGCAAGATATTCGCTGTAAATAGCACTTCTTGGCAGACTTTTGGGATCCAGCTCAATCATACTTCCGTCCGTGTCTGACCCCACCAACCCATCCGATAAAACTGAGACGATTCGACTTGTGAAGATAGATGGGAATGTAGCATGGGTTGTATGAAGTTGCACAAGGAGCGGCTCCCACAACGCAAGACTGGCGGATGTAGGCAGGAACGGATCTGTGGGAGCATAGCATTTCCTAGGGAATGATCAATAACGGACGCTACAGTTACTAGCGGATTCCAACCTCTTAGACACGGGAACAAGAGCACCTCTTTCAAGAAGTGCATTGCAGATCATCTCGAGTGCCCACTTTTCTTTGATGTCAGCTTGGGCAGCGGCAGAATTATCGTCAAATCCCCATCCGAGAGGACTAACAATTAGTTCCGCTGAGACCTTGGCTTCTGATATCCACCGCTCGATATCGCGCATCACTGAATCAATTTCGTTCTGATAATGTTTGCGTAACGAGTCATCCCGGGCAACGGTCTTCATGAGAAGTTTATATGACCTCAAAAGAGGCGTGATAGGGCGCAGTGACAATGATGACGTCCATGTAGGTACGGAAGGATTGAGAACGGGATGAAAATAATTGTCCAGAAGCCACGAAAGGGACTAGAACGGAAAAGAGGATGAGAACACACGCCAGATTGAATATGGCCAAGTACCTCTTTGCAGGCCTCTCTGAGTAGCTCAAGGCTGGGTAAGTCCTCGTGAGTTGCCGCGTGCCTGAGCTCCACGAGCCATGATGGCAAGCCAAGCTGGTTGGCTATGGCAGCTATGGACCTTGCATACGCGCCGGTTTGCAAAGGATCAACTAACCCATTGACCATCCGGATGATCGCCGCTGCATAGGTCTGTCGAAGACAGGGGGCAGTCTTGATGGAGGAGTTATCACTGCAAAATGCGTCCAGCACGCGTGCCGCCAATATGGCTAAGGTGGAATCAAGGGCATGAGGAAGTGGCGTCACTGCTTTCCATGCTGACAACTAGAATAGATGATTTTAGGCACGTGCAGTGCGGTGGGACTCACTCTATTGATCGCGAGTGTTTTGGCTCCCAGATCTTCTTCGTCCGTGCAAATCCACGAATAGACCTGCTCTAATTCACTAACGTGAGCCCAGGGTACTCTTCGTGGCAGCCGCATTGCTCCTGGATGATAGATTTCAGCAATAACTCACAAATCCACGCCTATAACAGAACTGACAGTGCTCCAGGGTGCCAGTCGGCGGTAGAACTACTAAGAAATTTAGTGTGGCTGTGCCTAAATCCTGTAAATCGCCACTGCAACAAAGTTTAAGCACGATTTGAAATTTGAACCGCGCACCCGTCAATGTCTTCAACTATGAGCAACAATCGACGGTATTACGCGGTGCGCATCGGACGCGAAGGTCCACGTATATATGATAACTATGCTGATGTGAGTAGCCTACTAACACTTTAAAGCCCCTGTTGAGCACCGCTGAGGACCTTTCTAGTTCGCAGCTGCGGTGGGTATCATTTTTGGCAGTTGAAACAACAGCTCCTCAGTTAACTGCGTTATTCAGACCCTCGGGTTCAGTGGGTCCAGCGGCAAAGGGTTTGACAAGATTCACGACGCCCAGGACTGGCTGATGGGGTTCCAGTTTGGTTTATTGCCCGTGACTACAATCAATACCAGTAAGCATTTGTGGTCGAATGTTATTAGGCGCAGCTAGGATGCCTCACACTTGTCCTTCGTCTTCGTCTTCGACCGCTAGACATCAATCTCAACCTGAATCTGGCTGATGGCACAAATTCCAATGTGGGAACCTCGACGTTGTCCTCAGCATGTATTGTTCCCCCGCATGCTTTTGCCAATGACCGTTCTGCAGGGTTCAGCCAAATGCAGGGCATTTTAAGGGAACAAGTAAAAGATAATCTTTTCCCTCTTCCCACAGAAGAGCCTGCCGTCGAACTCTCAGAGGAGCAGAAGAATATTCTGAAGTTGGTCAAGTCTGGGAGAAACATTTTCTTTACTGGAGCAGCTGGTGATACCACGTTTGAGCACCGTATATGAGGATCAGCGCATTCACCATGGTTCATAGGTACGGGAAAGTCCGTACTGCTCCGAGCCATAATCCGCTATTTGCGCTCGGTACATGGTTTTGATATTGGGATCACCGCCCCAACTGGGATTGCGGGTCTGAACATTGGCGGACAGACGATCCACTCTTGGGCGGGTATTGGGCTTGGAAGAGAGCCGTTGGAGAAGCTGAAATACCGTCTAAGCGGTGATTCAATGAAACGGTGGATTACAGCTGAGGCTTTGATAATCGACGAAGGTTAGTTCATCTTTCGTGGTCTACAGGGCGATGTTCATATGCTCCAGTATCGATGTTGGACGGGCGCCTATTCGACAAACTGGTAGGTAACTTTTCCTGGAAAATCCGATCGACGGGCCAAGTCAAAGATCTAGGAAGCCATTGCACGCTTTATGCGAAAGAATTCTCGCCCATTTGGGGGCATTCAGGCAAGTTCATTAGTCGTGTCGTGCAAGCAGTAAAATTGAATTATTTCTAGCTCATCGCTTCTGGTGATTTTTTCCAGCTACCTCCTGTACCCGAGCAGGATTCGACAAGCATAATCGATGCTACATTCGCATTTCAAGCCCGAAGCTGGCACCGGTGCATAGACCATATGGTGAAGCTTACCCAAGTTTTTCGTCAGAAAGATAACAGTATGCTATTTCCCTTAACACGCCATTCGAATGAGATTGACACATTCTCAGCATTTATTGAAATGCTCGCCTCAATGCGAACTGGTGTCCTAGCGGACTGGCATATAGATGAATTCCAGAAGCTATGTCGTCAGGTACACTATGACGATGGCATCATGCCAACACAATTGTATGTCACGCATTCACTCCAAAGCTTTGTCGTTATCCTCTTCCCATCTAGATTTCCTCTCAAAGCCCAAGTGGAGCGACACAACCTCGAATGCCTGTCCAAACTGGAAGGCGACTCGGTAAAGTATGAAGCGATGGATGCCCGTGGACATGACATATATGGAGACCGCCTCACAATCATTCAGGCAGAGAAGTTGCTCGAAAAGCTTGTTTGTCCCAAAAAAGTCCCTTTAAAGGTGGGGGCTCAGGTGATGCTACTTCGTGTACGTTTTGTCCTGTTGGCCGTCCTGTTACCTCACGTTTCAGTGAATCTAGAACATGTTACAAGGGGTACTCGTCAACGGGTCACTCGGCAAAGTCATCGAATTTATCGGCGTTCACGATGCGCAACAACGGCACATTGCCGTGGCGGAGATGGGGGGACAGAAGGAAGGCGAACCATTACCTATCGTGAAATCTCCAGACGCCAACGAAAATGAATCTGGCCTCATTGCACTCAACTACCATACGTTCACGAGAAATCAGCTCTGGCCTCTGGTCGAGTTCACGAACGGCAAACATCTCCTGTGTTCACCGGTCGAATTCGTAGTCGAGGGACTGAAAGGCAATGTCGAGGTTCGGCGGCTTCAAATCCCGCTCGCCCTCTCTTGGGCAATGTCCATACACAAATCGCAGGGACAGACACTCAGTCGAGTCAAGGTGGACTTGGCTCGGATATTCGAAAAGGGCCAAGGTGATCCGATTTGGTTGTAGCTTATATTCGCCGCTCACGATGCACGACACTCACTTAGCGTATGTCGCTATTTCGCGTGCTACCAGCATGGAAGGACTTGAGATCATCAACTTTGATCCTGATAAGTAGGTCCAAGGTAGCCCTTCTTCTGCTCCTGCTTACTGACTCTGCCTGAGGGTCATGGCCCATCCAGAGGTTATTGAGTGGCAGAAACAATGGGATAAGGAGAGACACCAAGAAGAAGAGATGGATAGTGACTGGGCTGTATCCCAATGGCACGACTCGTTCCACGAATAGGGACTTTGAGAGATCCCCTTTCTATTAATGAATACATCAATATACTCCATCTAAAACCGATAAAATTACAAGACTCCCAAAGTAATGTGGTACTACAAGTCGGATGATGTGTCGCCACGCTGGTGTGCTGAGGGGTCACCAGCAGCCGAAAGAGACACAGAACTAGAATGCAACGACAATGCGGACGGTGAGGGTGACAGAATATGTGGCTCTGTCATTGTGTTTGTATTCTCAGATATCGACTCTTCGATAGGATGAGGGTGAATAGGAGGGATGTCCATCGTTGCCTGGATGGGGGACACTGGATTACCAGCCCGAAGTGAAGGGTGGATGCTGTATGCTGGTCGTGGTGGTAGTGGGGGCGTAAAGTCCTCACTTTGCCGAGGTGACAATGGTCGAAGCAAAATGCTCCCTATCCTTGTATGGGATGAACCGTAGGTGTATACTGGTGTTGGCTCTCCGGACGGAGCATCAGGCAATGGGGGAGAATTGCTTGGAAGTGGATCGTCGAAAAGTTGCGAGGTATGCTGAATTAGGTCATCCACTCTCGTATCCTTTTGAGGATAGTGTCAGTGTTTTGCAGAACGTGGTGAGAAAGCTGAATACCTTGGCATTCTGGACGCTGAGTAGATCACCTCCCTTCGGAATGTCCTCTTCGCCGAATATAACAGTGGCGAACACGATGGCCAAGTTTCTAATATCCATTTTATTTTTCTCCGAGAATGCGGCGACGCGACCAAGGTGCTCTATTACAGCTCGAAGCGTTTCTCGATGAATGCTGGGCAACCTACGAATCTTGGAGCGCATTTGAGTTATTGAGCTGGGGTCCCCGACTTGACATGTGACATGAGTAGTGATATAACAGTGTCGCAAGAAACAGTTCACCTCGACCTTCTGCGTGTTCAACACGGTCTGAGGGAGTATATCTGAATAAGGGTTCTGGTAACTCGCGTAGATATAACTAATTGATTGGGTCAGGGGATTGCACTGCGGTAAGCAAAAGGGTCACCTTCAGAAGCGAAGAGACAGCATACACATCATCCGTCAATCGATTAAATTTGAAGGCGACCTCATTTCTTTCTATTTTGTGTTGCAACTATATTCGTGTCAGCATCATTTGACGGAGGAAGTAGTCATGCGCACATCTTGTACAACAGCGTGGCGTCCCGATACCTGAAGGGTTTGGAGTCAAGATTAGGTATTCAGGAATTTAAGAATGGATATCTTACGCGGTAAATACCTTCTGATTCCAGACCTCTCTCATCAATTTCTTGTATACAGATTCGGACAATCTTCGGAATCTCCGTTTCCCCAAGACCTCGTGAGGTTGCATAATCCACCAGGCTGACACCAAAGATCAAATCGCTACACTCGCCGACGTTATAGTTATAGTAGAATATGGGCTTCGGGATCAGGGACGTCAAAGCTCGGGGGATATGGATTGTGACGAGGGACACATCTTTTTCGGGTGAGATCTTTGTAACCATTGACCCCGCGTGTTCGGAAAGTTGTGTCTGTGTCATAGTAGTCGCGCTGTAAGCCAGTGAGCGTCATGCCCCGCAACGGGAGAAAAGGATGCGGACATCATGTTATCGGCGTACTTTTCCAGTACACTTTTGACAGTACTCGAATAGTCACGAATGAAGTTCTCAAGGCTCTGCATTTCAATGAAAGTGACGCAATGAGAATGACGCATAACAAGAATGTAGCCTCGTACTGTATAAGCGCTTTCCAGGATCTTCGATCGGCGAAGTCGCAGGGTTTCTAGCCGGTAAACCCCCTTACGGTATTCTTTGTCTGAAGTGAACTTTAGCAAATTGATGAAAGAATTACCCAGGGACGGTGCTCACCAGCTTCATCGGCTTCACGTTTTGCGCGAACCGCACGCAGTGCACTGTTCTCGGACCGCACACCCAATGTCTCTTTGACTGTAGGACCCTTATCAAGGAACGTCATCAACCCATTGAAATGTTTCTTACCTGCAGAAAATCAGCCTCAAACGCATATTATATAACATTTGCGTACCATGTTGGGCGAAATCGGAAAATGTTGTGCCAGAAGTCGATGGAGAACGGGCACGCGGCACATGTGTAGTCCCCGAAGGCCTGCGATCAAGGGGTCGGAGAGGTTGGGGTGCAGTTATAGCGGGTCTGGAGGGTAAGACTGGGTTGGAACGAGAGTTGGGCACGGAGGTCCCCCCAGGTTCAACATACGTCGCACTCGAGGTAGGTTGGGACACGGAGGCAGCTGCGAGCTTGTAATCCTGACGACGGGTGAGCCAGATGAATAAGGAGAGAGTAGGACGCTCCACCTCCACTTCCTGGCACTTCTTAAGGTAAGCACGCTTCATTTTCGGTAAGGTATTTTCTGCATAATCCGAATATGCAGCAATAGACTCCTTGAGGTCTTCCTTGATGCGTTTACGCGTGCGTTCTTGGGTTTCCTGGTACGATCATACCAATCAGCCACGATGATCAGACGGCAAAAGAAAAAGATACACCTTTAGTGCCATCAAACTGTTCACAACATCCACGGTGAGGGACGAGAGGAATGCCTGTCTCGTTTGTGCTTCTGTTTTGGAAGTCAACCCAGGCAGTCAGGTTTGAGTGCGGTAGGGATGGACAAACCCCTCTCTACGTTGTCCCTGATTTCGGCCCACGCGCGACGGGCTGTACTCATATCTGTGCGATCATCCAGGAAGACGTCGATGGACTTTGTTTTGCGATGCAGCCTGAGCAAAGATTCGACACTATCACAGACACGTCAAGATGCACGCAGAGATGGGGTGATAGACCTGCTTACTAGATTTCTTCTATACGCCTCCTGACGTATTCGCATTATCTCGAGTGTTATCACGTTGTTCGGGAGCGAACATACCTTTCCTGGAAGAAATTGAGAAACGAATCCGTGAGGACCTTGAGATGGTGTTCGAACAGAGGCACAGGGCCGGACTGGATGGATGGTTCAGCGATGGATGGCCTGGACTGCACGACGGGATCAAACGCATCCACCGTCGACATGGTGGACGTCTTGTACATCGACTTGGATCAGACTCTCCTGACCACCCCCGCGTTACAAACATGTACATACAATCCACACTATCTACATTCGCAGTTTCTTCTCCATCTCCGAGTGCAGATTCAGCGGCAGGCCCTGCTCTATCCCTGGTGGCAACGTCAGCATCGTCGCTACAGTCCTTGATGGCGGACGAACCAAGGAGAAAGTCTGATGGATCCAGCGTCTCATCTCTGCCCATCAATATATCGAGGTGTATGTTGCTCCGACCCATGCCTGGCAGGTGTGGATTCTGTGCACACGCCAGGCCATCAGCAGAGATTGCGTCAGGGTCACGTCGGCTTACCGTAGCGACGATCTTGCGCTCCATGAGCAGACGTGCCGGTGCGTGCACCCCATACAGGTTGCGCAGCATCGTCAATTTCAGGTTGTCCTGCGTCTCCTCCCACTGAGGCGGACTCGGTTGGACAACACGGCGCAGAACAAGTGGACGACTGCTTACGTGTGAGAGACGATGCTCGATATCCCCTCTTGATTTCGTTTCTGCAGCGATGCTGCGTGGGCCATACTGGAGGGTGTCGTGGAGTCCGAAACTGTTGGCTTTGGCGGCCAATGAGGCAGACTTTTGTTCTGCTGGCGGTACGAGGCGTAAGGAGGGTTCCTGTGATGCGGGGCGCGTCAGAATTGGCTACATGGTTGCGGGGACGGACGTGCCATGGTAGTAGGTAACATTGAAAGCGACGCGTACGACCTTGGACATGATCGCGTGACACGATTGTGACTTGTGACACCTCCCCCACATCGAGCTCCTCATACCGACTACATATAAAAGTAGCTCTCTTCTTCTTCCTCCTCCTCTCAATTAGCCTCACCGATACCACCGCACCGCACCTTCACCTCCGTGTCCTACTCGGAATCGCCGAAGCACGGCGCACCTTATCGCCATGTCCAACAGACATCCACGGTCTTCCAGCATCCCAGTCCGAGGGGCGGTCCCAACCTCCCCCGCTCGACATATAGAGTCCGTAATC